>JAHWFO010101667.1:188529-246072 GCA_023313115.1 Rhysida immarginata | reverse complement strand
TGGTCGACTAATGATAATGTAACAATGTATGACGTTTCCGTTATCAGGCCTTATGTCTAGGTGGTGTTCGCAAAATGCAGTTTTAACATTAATGCATGCATCATAAAAGAAGTTCATTATGTTGAACAGAATCTTATCCGTAGCCCACGAGAAAGACAGGCCGGGGCACTTAAAGGTCACATGACCAAAGTAGATCGAGCAACAATCCGCTCTTCATTGTTTCCATCTTGGATTTCAACAATCAGCGTTTTTTCGTTTGTTGGAAACAATGAAGATTGGACTGTTGCTCGATCTCAATGACGTATATTAAAGATAGACTCCGAATCCTATTGTTAACAGCGGCAAAAAGTGAAGCAAATTGAGCCATGATAGTTCTGGGCAGGAGTGAGCCGTGGAGTAATTAGCTGTCTGGCTGATTTGTTTTTGAAGATTTTGAGCTTGATCAATAATTAATTCAAAACCAATCCTCAAAGTTAAACTGCGTAGAATTGTACACACAGACAAGAAAAGGGATCAGGAATCATTTTCCACAAAAAGAAATCAAAAATACGTAACTAAAATGAAACTACGTAACTGAAAGACAATCGAAACGAAATTGAAATTGAAACCATGATCGAAAAATTCTTTATAAAATATAATAAAATTCTTCAAATACAAAGTAAACGAAAAGATAAACTTATCACTCCGTGATCGGTGTGTGAAAGAATTATTAATCAGCTACTCTTGTGTTTAGCCATGTGTTTTGCATAATCTTCACTCACTTTCGGCCATGACAGTTTTGGGCATGGAGCTTCCCAATTTGCTTCAAGTTACAACAATAGGATTCGGAGTCTATCTTTAATATACGTCATTGCTCGATCTACTTTGGTCATGTGACTTTTCAGTGCCCTGGCCTGTCTTTCTAGTTGGCTTTGATCTTATCGGAAACACGTAACCGATTAAAGAGACAGGCCCCAGCCAACACCGCCTAAAGAGAAAGCCTGAGCACGGAAACGTCAAACATTGTTACATCAAGATACGAAGTCATAATTTAGGGCTTATTATTGGTAGATAAGCGATTAAAGATAACTTTTTATGATGACGTAACAATGTATGACGTTTCCGCGCTCAGGCAACGCCACCTATAAAACAAGACCTGCTCCGTAGCAGACGAAAAAGACAGGCCGGGGCACTAAAAAGTCACATGACCAAAGTAGATCTAGCGACCGTCCAATCTTCATTGTTTCCATCTTGGATTTCAACAATCAGTGTTTTTTTTCGTTTGTTGGAAACAATGAAGATTGGATTGTTACTGGATCTACTTTGGTCATGTGACTTTTTAGTGGCCCGGTCCAACACCTCCTAGAGAGAAGGCCTGCGGACCAAAGGTGTATGCATTGTTACATCATCATCAAGCGGCCAAATTTAGGGCTTATTATTGGTAGAAATACGATAACAATAACCGCTTGATGATGATATAACAATGTATACACCTTTTGTCCGCAGGCCTTCTCTATAGGAGGTGTTGCCCGGTCTGTCTTTTTAGTTGGCTTTGCCTGCTCACTGCTTGCTGACTGGGTCATCAAACGAGGGCTGACAATCCAACTTTCATTGTTTCAACAAACGAAAAAAATACTGATTGTTGAAATCCAAGATGGAAACAATGAAGATTGGACTGTTGCTAGATCTGCTTTGGTCATGTGGATTTCAACAATCAGTGTTTTTTTCGTTTGTTTAAAACAATGAAGATTGGATTGTCAGCCCTGGTTTGATGACGCAGTAATCAGGCTTTGTTTTTTAGGTGGCTTTGGCTCAGTCAGGCCTTATCTTTAGGTGGTGTTGCCCCAGCACTGAAAAGTCACCTGACCATCTTAGTTCAAGCAACAACTTAACCTTCATTGTTTCCAACAAACGAGAAAAAACTGAATGTTAAATTCCAAGACGGAAACAATGGACTAAGATGGTCAAGTGACTTTTCAGTGCCAGGGCCTGTCATTTTCGTCAGCTATGTCGGAAACGATGATGACGAGAAAGAAAATTTTTCATGTTACTCTTTGTTCACTGCTCAGGAAAAAATTATTCTTGAAAATCTGGGAAATAGCTTTTTTTGCGTTTTGGTAAACGTTTTCCCTGGCAAGTCAGATATTCGTTTACTAAAGAAGTGTTTGATTATACTCGTACTATGTTCTTCCCAGGTCTTTTAGAAAAATTATCCGCCCACTTATTTCATCATTCCATTCAGTTAATGAAAATTTCTGGAGAGAATCTATACATGCTACTATACGCAAGTAATGGCAAAAAATTATCAATCTGATTAATCAACAAAACAAAACAAAAAAAGCCTCCCTTTCACTGAATACAATTTTAATTAAATAAAGGCGCATTCGTTTATTCGTATGATTTGCACGATGATGACGTCGATAGTGTGCCCCGTGCAATTACCGTTTAGTGCGTTCAGTGCAGTTTCTGTGTCTGTGCACGATCTTTCACCGAACGGTCCGTGCGTTTTGAGCCAAACCAACAACATGGCGATGCCTCAACAACTCCTTTTTAATCACCCCAAGAGTCTAAATTTCAAATTTTTAAAGTCTTTTTAACTTTCGAAATTTTTTTTTTAATCTGTATAAACTCTCTTTATCCACTTGAATGCAAAATTTCGACCATTATCGACAGTGATCGAAATCTGGAGATTCGCTGGATTGGAGGTCGCCATTTGCAATTGCAAAACGCACGAAACGACCCTGCTTATACCTTCGTGCGCTTGGTTCGCGCACGGACTACACGAAGCGCACGAGAACGAAATGCACGGAAATCTCCGAACACCTCTCACAGGCCGCACGAGAACTACTTCGAACCTAGTGCGCGCACTCAGTGCAAAAAAAATCACACTGAACGAATAAACGAATGCGCCTTAAGATTATTAAAAATGCTTAAAATTTTGGAATTATTCAGTTAAACAAATTTTAGGATTATTTGTATTAGATTTATTATTTTTTCCATACGTCTTTCAAGGAACACTAATACCCTCATTTAAATTGGCAGAAATGCAGGAGAGACCAGGGATTGACGAGGATGGATAACAGATGATCACATTGATAATAAAAACGAGAAGTTTTCTAAATGTTAGTAAAATAATTTTGTTTTATAATACTGTATTTAGAAGAAACGTGATGACCACAAAAATAGCTAAATACGCTCGATAGAGGAATTCGAATGCATGCAAAAAAAACTTTCGGCTATTGTCACATTGAAACAGTTTGTCATATTCATACTGTGCTATGAATGTTTGAAAAACACACAAAAGACGGTAGTTGTGATTACGGTGGCTTAGGCGAAATACCGGGAAAAAGTGAAATAAAATTTAGAAAGTAGCTTATAATAAAGCAGTTATGATGAGAATTTAATCATTTTAAGAAAAGCTTTTAGAAGAAGACTTGGCATCAAAATTTGGCATTCTAGATAGCTTTATTCGAGTTTAGAAATGCCTAAGTATGTCATATGTAATATTTTTTAAAGTTTAAATAATCAAATAAAAAATTAAAAAGTAAAATAAAAATTAAGCAATTAAGACTGCTGGTCTGTGATTTTATGTTGATTTTGAAATTTTTAAAGAAAATATAGGTAGTCTGCCCCATTCTCCTGCCTTATGAGCGTCTCCCTTTGTGCCATTTTCTACATTCGCCTTCGCTTCGGACTGAACTGTACTTACGTCTACGATACTACGAAGCCGTTCCTCGTGTACCAAGCTTCTCTCTGGTTGAGGGATTTATAGCAGAGTAGCTTTACGCACTCTGGTGTCAACTTATAGACTTTGTAATACAACCTGTTGACATTCAGTAAAAATTAAAACATGTTGAACTTGTATACCTATATTTTAAAACTCAAATTAAGAAACGAAAACCCTAACTAATTTTAATTTAAATCTTTTCTTGTTTTACGATATAATAAATATGGTTATTTTACAGTTAACTTATGGATTTTTTGTTATTCAGTTTTACGTTTCCTCCCCCCTTTTTTTCCACTTTTTGTTAGGTCGATTAAATTAATTAAATACTCTAAAAATAAGGATTCAGATTTCTGATTTTTTTTTGGTATTTTTTTTTCAGTGGCACAACTATTATTTATTATTTATTTTTTATTATTATTTTTTTATTTTTTATTATTTATTATTTATTTTTTTGATTATATTTTGGGTACTATTATCGTATACTCCTGCTTTTATCTTTGGAGATTTTGAAGCTTCATTTTTTATGAATAATCTGCCAAGGATAGTTTTCATTTTTTCCCATAACTTTCTTGTGGTTACCCTACCGGGAAGCGAGCGTTTCGAATGCAGTTTTTATTCACAGCTCTTGTTACAAAAATGAAATGGGAATGGAAAAGGAAAAAATAAAATGAAAGAAATAGAACAAATGGTTTTTTGCTACAAATTTTTTTGTGCAGTTTTTTATTTATTAATTTCATAATGGCAATAATTTTCTATGTACTCTTTAATAAATAACTGCTTAAATTATTCATAACAGAATTTTAAAGAAAAAGAAAATTAACGCGAAATTAAATGTATTGCCAGTATGATGAAGCATAGCCTACAATGATAAGAGATTGTAGATGAAATGGTCAAAATTTCGAGTAGTCATTCTGGTAAACAATTCTAAACTTTGTGATTTCAATCTTCCTATTAAGTCTAAAAAAGAAATAATAAGGTAAATCATGATAACTCCTGTAAAATATAATAAAAAAATATCAAAAAATCAATGAAGAGGCTGACGCGCTAAAGTGAAAGGGGGAAATGAGGGGGGGGGGGGGGGACGACTATCACTTCTCTTGGTTTAAATGTTATTTTTTATAGTTAGATGTCAGCACTATTCTTTATTGTGGAGGTTTGCCTCAAGGCCTTTTCTTCATTTCAGTACATTTCAGTAGATGGCAGCACATGAAAGATAGGCCTTCAGTATGGAAGCCTAATCTCGATGTTTTGTAAATTACTGCATCTATTTTTCTGTACAACCAAGGCGATGCTGTGCTCAATAATTTTATAATAATCATCTAGGAAAACCCGATCACTTTCGGAATCCTTATAGGAATGGCAGCACCTTCGGCCGAAATAGCCGTCAACTTATTACGACTACCACCGCTGCCTTCTATCAAAGATATTCTCCGTCTTTACAGGCTCAGAGCCATCAAACAATTATCACAAAATTTTATTCTGGATCACAAAATAACTCATAAAATCGTTAAAATTGCTGGAAATGTTAAAGGTATTTTTATTTTTTCACCTATAAAAGGCGAAATAATCGGCATTTCATCTTTACGAAGCTTTCTCAGTGACAAAACTTATTTCATTTTACACATGTGCATTATTTTAAGATATAAGATTGAAATTGAAAAAAAATAGATGGATCACTGACTGTGGAAAGCAAAAAAAATAAAATATTAATGTGATGTCAGGGCTCTATAAGAGCAACTGATTTTCTGTCTGGGTCGGATTCTTTTTTGGGAAAACAAATCTGTATTATGTAAGCTGCATCACAAGTATTATGAATTTTATCCAAGTGAATCAGAGTATATATAGAAAATTTGTTATAATGAATCACATTAAAGAATGAATTAAAAATCTACTATTAACTGCTGAACTGAAATGATGAACTAAAGGGATAACCCAAACAGAACTACCTGTAATGGAATTAGGTCCAAGTGGCACCTTCTTTACTAGAAATTGAAAAGTTTTTAATAGAAGATGCCAGGGATGGATGAAAGATACTTGATGATAGTTAAAACAGGATTATGTACTCCTAATGTTGTAATTTACTTTTCTTGGGAAAACAAATTCTGTCTTCTAGAAAAAAAATTAGATGTGCCTTTGAATATTAGATTATCCATAGATTGATGGCAAAATGTACACATGACAAAAACAAATAAAGTGTCAAAATCTGCAGAAAGAGGCAGAAAGGATTGCTGGTGCATTTCAAAAATTTTATGACCAGAAATCACTGTTTTACTCTTTAAAGTGTTTGCTCAGTAGATACATATTTTATTCGCATATCTTAAAAATTTGCTCGTTTGCTAAAATAATACGAATTAAGATGATCAGATGTCCCAAATTTTTTGGGATAATTCCAAACTTTCAGCCTTTATATAGAATTTTTGGCAGGAATTTGACAGTTATTTGTTCCAAATTCAGTTAGTCTGTCCCGATTTATCCATAATTATAGAAAATCTCTCCACATAAGTGAATTTTTTCGATTGACAAGTAAAGCAAAGTAAGTTGATATATTAATTTGTATGTAGAGAAAATGCTTTTGACACTGGCTTCAGCAGCCTGGAAGGATTGTTCTTAGTTCTGACCTGAGAAATGTGGCCACCTTATAGGAATACAGTTGCTTCCAGATTTACGACGGGGTTAAGTACCAATAAACCCATCAGAACTTGAAAATATAGTAAATTGAAAATAATAAATAAAAATATAAAAACTCTATTATTTTTAGTTTGTGTTCAAATATGATGGCTTTTCTTTTCAGGAAAAAGTGATTGGCATTTTGAAGCCACAATTGCAATGATATAATAAAAAATGTATTAATGCACAAAACACTTCATGAGATTTACACTAAGAACGCAAACCATGTAACAGACTAAGATATTGTTCAATACAGACGCATCGTTCAATTCAAACTTTCCCGTGTTGTTGTTTTGTTTTTTTTTCAGATTTCTTTTTCATCATCTCACAACCTATCATATATCTGAAAAATCATAACCCAAACAATCGTAAATTGGGGAGTGTCTATATATGATAAAATGCTTTTTCACGTCTTCGTTCCCAAGACCAAAAATAGTCAGTGTTATTGAAGCCATTCAATTGTTTTGATCTTAAATAAATTAGGGACATTCATCCATAATTGCTGAGATAATTTGTGATGTGATTATTTGATAAAAGAGTATAAAGCAAATCTTTACAAGGCTGTCATGAGATAATGTCTAGTCTGGGTTAAAAGGGCCTTTTTTTCCCCCTTCTGTTGTATTTTGATTTGCAATGCCTGAAGAAATATTATATGTACATGAAAATTGTTGTTATTGTGCATGTTTTTTCATACAAAATAAATTTAGTTTTATTTGTATTAACTTTTAATATCTGTTGTTATAGGTTATCATGTCCTGGAAGTGGGCCCTGGCCCTGGAGGAATAACAAGATCAATTTTAGAAAGAGGAGCTAGAAAAGTTATTGTTGTTGAAAAAGATACAAGATTCAAGCCATGCTTAGATGTAAATATAATTTCAATCAATTGACATTAAAAAAGTAAATTTTTAATTCATGGATTTAATGAAGCAGGACCAGTTTATTCCATAAAGCGAAAACTGCCTTAAAGCAAAACAAAGCCAATTTTTCACATAAAATATCTTAAAAACTTGTTTGCACTGACATAAAATGTGACTAATGTAAAATTACTGATTAATAATTAAAATAAAAATTGAACACAGGATGGTAAAACCCTGAAAAAAGCTGATGTTTTGGATAGGGACTACTCTTTATCAAAGCAAAAAAATAAAAAAATGATCACTTTTACTTTGACAACGTCAGCTTTTTCAGGGTCTTACCACGCAGTGTTCAATTTTTGTTTATTCCAGGGTTCTTGTATCTGATTAATAATTAATAAAGAATGCACAGTCACTTAAAAATCGGCTTAGGAGCAGAACAAATGCTCATATCTAAATACCACATTTAGTGAAATGCTGCAAAGCATAGTGCTTGTAAAACAGCTATTGGATTGGCCCATAAGTTCTGGCATTTTTTTTTTTTTAAGTTTAGGTTTCCACAACAAGCTGTTTACAACTTCTTTCCAACGTTCAACAAGCTGTTCAATGCCTCGACGCTAGAAATAACCCGGTTTCGACTCCACGCAATTCTTCAATTCCACCTCATTATTGATCGCAACGCCATGCAATGCATTGGACAGGTATTGGAACAGATGGAAATCAGAAGGCGCCAAGTCGGGAGAATACGGATGATGTGGCAGCACTTCCCAGCCAAGCGTTTGAATGGCTTTCTTGGTCATATTGGCTACGTGATGGCAGGCGTTGCAGAAGAATGCCATGTCGCTGATCAGGTCGATTTTGCTGGATAGCGTTGTTGAGTCGTTGCATTTGTTGGACAATTTGTTGCATTTTGTAGAGCACGTAATTCTCTATTGAATAACATGAAACACATTACCAAAACATTTTATTTTTCATGCAAAATTTTCACTTAAAAAAAACCCACCATGACTTATGGGCCAACCCAATAATTAAAAAGACTGTATTTATGATGAAGAAATATATTAAGTGTTTTTCTTCTAAAATACAGCAATTCAAGAGTATGAATAAGAAATCTTATTGATTATGCATAAGAGTATAATGCCAGGCAAAATTTAGCAATAGACACGCCACATAAGCTATCAGGGAATTCTTGGTGGATTGGTTGTGAGGAAGTAAATAAATATACAGGTGGATCCTCCCCCTGTTATAACCTTGATGTAACGAATTATTTTTGAAGTCCCAGCAATTTGTAACTTATTTAATGTAAAGTAAACCTCCTTGTAACGAATTTCAATATAATGAATTTCTCATTATAACGAACAAAAATTTTTGGTCCCTGCAATAATCGTAACTGCTCGTTGTAACGAATTTTCACAAAAACACGGAAAGAAAGAAATCAATTTTTGCATGGTCATTTGAAAGAAAATGTTTCCGATTCAATTTTAGGCAAAATTGATGATATTAAAGCACAAATTGCAACAACTGCTTGCAAAAGTTAAAAAATAAAGCAATAAAAGTGTACAGCAGTATTGTCGTAGTTTGGAAATAAATAATTTTTTTAGATCAATTTTATTTTTATTTTTTTTATCCTGGTTCAAATGAATTTTCGTTAAAACAAACTAATTTTTTGGCCCCTAGCTGCTCATTATAATGAGGGTCCACCTGTAGTTCAAACTTTAATTAAAAAATAAAAAAAATAGTTTGCTACTGGTCACACTAAAATAATTTATGCTATTGTTGGCAAAATACCATAAGTAAATGGCCCTTTAATTTGATTAAAGCAAGGCTTCTTACAGGCAACTGGCAGTTTGGCTAATCAGTTGTTCAGAATTTACATGTAGATAGCACATTAGTGTTGTTATTCAGGGTATCCTGCAATAGGATGTCCATAGCAAGACTACGTGTTCTGGGATTATTTTGAGTAAAAATGTCCTAATCAACATGGGTCCGAATTTGAACAGTATCTCAATAAAACAAATTCAAAATTACTAATTTTATTATGATTTTCTTATAACTTTATTTGTCGAGGCTTCTTTGATCTCTATCTGTAAGAGAGTTGATTGGTTACAACACTGCCACTCATTCCATAAGCTATATACTGTACTCCATTATTTTCTGGTTATTTTCAACTGTTGTGTATGACCGAATAGTGTACACAGCAGATTTCATGTGCCTCCAAAGGAATTACTCTACTTTACAAGTGGCATCTACATAAATGTACCCAAGCAATGTCATAATCAGCTGAACTGCACTTTTAAAATGAGAATGCATACTATATTGGTAGCATCTAAATTGTTGTACTTCAACCCATGATGATTTGCCCAAAACATTAGCAATCCTTAGTATTATGTATGGCATTACATATTTTTGTTGTTTTCTTATCTCCTTTGGGAATCTTTTGCCTTTGGTCTAAAATTATTTTTTTTAATGAATTAATGGTTCTTAATTTTGAAATTCTTATGTTATCTTTTTTGTATAGATGTTGTCTGATGCTGTACCTGGCCAATTAGATGTTATTTATGGTGATATTTTAAAGACTTCATTAGATAATATATTTCCACAAGAACTTCGTCAAAAATGGGATGATAGACCTCCTCCTATTCACGTGATAGGCAATCTTCCTTTTAGTGTGTCAACGCCACTCATTGTGCAGTGGCTTCGAGCTATGTCAGAGAAATCAGGCCTTTTCTCTTATGGACGTGTTCAATTAACACTCACTTTTCAGCAAGAAGTTGCAGAACGCATGGTGGCAGGCATATTGGATCCACAACGGTGCCGCCTTTCAACTATTTGCCAATATTTGGCTGATGTAAAACATAAATATAGAATATCTGGTAAATATGTTAAACAGTTTCTTTAATATAACTGGACTTATATGTGATTTTCATTTTTTTAAATTTTTTTTTATTTTGTACCCCACTTGGATTATTAAGACTGACTGTTAACGATCATTGTTGAGCATCATTAGAATTTCTTTTTCTCACACATTATTTCTTAACTTATCAGTTAGCTGCTATCATTCAGCAGATATAAGGAATTAGGTTTATCTTGTCAGAATATAACCTGTCATTATTAACAAGATTTCTGTCAAAGTTCTGGTCAGTGACTACAATAGGTTTATTAGGAGCAAGATGTAAAAAAAGAAAGATATTACATCTTCTCAAATGCTTATAATGAGTGGAAAACATACATTTATATTTTGAAGGAATAATTATGGCAAGAGAATACTGCAAGCATTTATTAATAAGGAAGATTGTATGAAGAACATCGTGAATATCTTCCCGTCAGACTTCCACCTGTTCTTTATCCAGGACGGTCACTTGTGCAAAAAGAAGCTCCATAACCAAGTTTAATTAATCCATAATTACAACGTCGAACGAGAAGGGAAAAATTCCACACCCGCACTCGAACCAGGGACGACGACTTTCACTCTTCTAACCAATTGAGCTAACGCAGACAGTAAACTGCCAAGCTGTTACAATATGTCATTATGTAGTTCTATAAAGTCACAAAGCAGCCCAACTGGCAGGGAGGCTCCTGACTCTTAAATCGAGAATCCTCCCTACTCTTAAAACATCAAATAAATTGATAAAAATTCAACTCAAAGAGAAGATAAAGAAACTGAAGAAAATTTAAGTATATGATAATTACAAGGTAGAAAAGGGAAGGAAAAATTCTGCATTCCTGGACACAGACTTAAAAAGCTGATTTGTGACTTCATGGAAGTCCATGCAGACATATTGTAACAGTTTGGTGGTTTACTGTCCACAATAGCACAATTGATTAGAGCAGCAACAGTGAAAGTAGTGATCCCTGGTTCAAGTGGGTCATGGAATTTTCCCTTCCCTTTTCCAGATTGTAACTATATGTTTGAAGAATTTCTTCAGTTTCTTTATCTTCTGTATCTTTATATTCATTAACCTATATTTATTTCCTCAGCAATTGGTTAAATACACATTGATTTCCAGTTAACAAGCAGAAATAGTTCCTTCTATTGCACAAACACACAACATAACAAAAATTCTTATTGACGAAACATTCTTGAGTTACTCTTTAAAAATTCTGTGTTGAAATTCATGACAATTCATTAATTGTGCATTTTTAAAAAAATTTTCTCATGTAAAAACTGAAGAGAGAAAACCACAAAATAAAGCATACATCAATATATAACTGAGTAGCAGCACAAATTTTTGTAAATTTAACACAAATATTTTATCATTTATTTTTATTTTTGTAGGAACTGCTTGTGTTCCCTCACCTGAGGTTGACATTGGTGTTGTGACATTTACACCATTAATAGAACCTCACATCAAACAACCTTTTTCATTGGTAGAGAAAGTAATGCGGCATGTATTTCATTATCGTCAAAAACAGATCAAGAATTGTGTTGCGTAAGTATATCATTTGATTATAAATTAAAATATGTTTGGTCACAGCCATTTGTCTATTTTACAAATACCGTATTTACCCGAATAGATTCTGATGTCGAATTTAAACTGACCCACCCCTTTCTTTTGGTTATTTTTATGGTAAAAAAATATTCTCAAATTTAAACCGACCTCTATTTTTTCAATGTTCTCATGATTATTTAAATCCACATGAATTTTTTTCTATGAATAGACATGAATCAAATTAGAAATTGTCATAGATACACGGACAACAACCCCTTCACGTCCAAAACGCCGTAATTTAAGGTACCCACACCCAAGAGCGGCAACCTTTTGATGCATGTCACAGCCGACCACACTCATGTAAGGTACAGCTAGGTATGGTGTTTATTTGCGCCAAAGCGACAGTCTGACAACTTTCTGGCATGATTTGGGGACTTTAATTTGGGCCCTTCCTGGAACAACATCTGAACAGCTATCGTTACTGATCAAATTCATCCTATCATGTTGATTGCATATCATAATGGAGACTGCTTCTTCTAACAAGACAATACGCCATGCTACGGTGCTTGTATTGTGCAGGAGTGCTTTCAAGAACATGAGGGAGAATTTGCCTTGCGTAGGTGGCCTCCATAATCATCAGACCTCAATACAATTGAGCATTTGTGGGACAAAGTTGAAAGAGCCATTAGGCAGCTGGTTCCACAACCATCAAATCTTACACAACTGGACAATGCTATTCATCACAAGTACAAAATAGTGATCCAGGCCAATACAACAACCAAGAAATAAAATTACAACAACCAAAAACAAGTTTTGGTGTACATGATATTAAAATACATGTACATTTGATATATTATTATTAAACCAGACTACACAAAAGACATTGTCCTGTTATTTAGCTACAGCAATTTTCAGTGTTCTATTCACTTGCAGGATCTTAGTGTTTATTCATAGTTATAACTTCTGACTATTCATGCATTTGCCACGATCAAGGTAAATCACTTCTAGTTATTTATTTAGATCTGATTAATTAAAGGTTACATTTCGCATTAACAAAATGGCGCCGATCAAAAAAAATACTTTAACCGAGATCACCTTTTCCTGTCATTTTTCTGAAAAAAACCTCGGGATGTATTCAGGTAAATACGGTATTTTAAAAATTATTATCAAGGACATAATATTCACTTTCCTTGCAATTATAACCCTAAATAGCAACTTTCTCATTGCTGGTAGTTTTCCAAATTAGAAATTCAAATAAGTTTTATTTACCTCACTTTTCTGTGTGTCTGTCCGGGTCAAATCTTGTAATCAATATTAAACCAACTTCCCAACAAGCTAGGGAGCTGAAACTTGACACACATACACAGGACGGATGACAATGCATGTTTATTTATTAGTTAGAGAAAAAATACACAGTGCATCCCGGGGCCGTATGGTCAAAGACCAACAAGTTGGGCTACCGGATGCATGTTAAAGGAAAAAATTTTCAAATCTGTTCACTGGAACGTATTCTAGGGCGATTCTTATACGAATTGCTTAATTGTTAGACCAAACAATTAGTTCTACAAATCATTGTCACTGGCTTGAAGAGATATTATAATAAAACATAATGAAAGTGTGGTTTGAAAAAATCCATTATTTCCTCTTAATTCTTGTTATAACTTCAGAGAAAGTGCCTGAAACTGTGGCCACTGTATAACCAGATAACAAGGGGGAAGACACAATTCCATAAAAAAAGTTCTATCTTTTTTTGTGAAATAGTGTCTTCCCCTTATATGGAAAACATAAGATGTCTAGAAAAGTGCAATTGATGTCAACCTGCCACAAAATAAGTCGCGTTATACATTCATGATTGATCATACTGGTATTGTTCATTGTGTGTTACAAGTAACCACTGTTTCAGACTAAAATTTTGAATTTAGAGACCAGGCAAGAATAATGCTATAATAGTTGATCTGTTCGCTAGTGATTAGAATTTATTGAACTTTATAGGTACAAACTAGGTCTTATTGACCGTTGCTCATGAGTTAAGTTTAGATCTTGAAGCAGCGTAGTTATTCCATTACGAAAATGGGGATCTAGGACTTGTGGTTAGCAGCCTGGTAGTCAAAAGCCTTGGGGTTCTCAGTTCTTGAATTTGCTGGGTTACAGGTATGAATCCTGCTGTGCACATAGATGTTGTGGTTTGCCCCTGGAAAGATATCAGCCATGTGAAAAGCTTTAAAATGACTTGGATAAACCAAATAAACCAACCAATATCAACGGCATGGATCTTTGAAAGCAGTCTATGGACAGTTCTTTCATTAGTTTGCTGACACTCGACGGTTTATTGACATTCGCAGCTATATCAGACATATGTCCAAATTCATTAATCTCATATTGTATTGCTTCATCACATCACAAACTGCTTTGATCTAATCCATTTGAACAGCACATGGACTGAATCCATTCACTTTGCAGGAGTTTTTGGCAATTCCTACTATAATGCATGCCTAGTAACCAGCTCTATAAATTTGCCTTGGCATAATCTGCCAGTAATTATGAAACAACCTAATATCTATGGGCTTCGGTATGACATCAGACAGACTATGTTAGTCTGTGGACCAAAGTTTGGGGATCACGGATCTAAGAGGAAATCATGAACAGACAGGAAACTTAACATTTTGTTACATAAAAGTAAAGAAGTATAACAATTGTGGAGGTTTACTTATAATAAAGAGGAAAAATCTGAAATCCAAGATGATATTTAAGTCGTACATGAATATACATTTCAGCAGCCTAGTTGCCTTCATCAGCATGTGAGAGTATACAGATACATAAAAAGCACAGAATTATATACAAAGAGCTAGCCAATCAGAATGGCAGTAAACAGAAATAATACAGATAACAGCCACTAAGAAAAATTGACAAAGAAGTTGATTGGTCTAAAAAAGAAAGCTTTACAGGAGAAGAAGCCAATCAGAGCACTAGAAACTAACAAGGAGACTCCACGTACTTGGACTTGCCGATCTTCTCTTCATAAATTTTTTTTTAACAGGTATGGGAATGTGTAATCAGTTACTAAATACATTTCTGATTTTCAAGTTGCTACCATCATTTTTTTTTTTTTTATAAAATGCATATATAAATTATTATAATTAATGATCCACAGTGATAAATAAGCATTTTTTTTTTAAAAAAGCTTATTTATCCAGATTTAATTATTTTTATAAATTCTGCATTTTTTGGGATGACATTAACTTACACAAAGATTAAATAATTATTGCACCATGTACAGTCGGGTGCATAAAGGTTTTAATGCAAATCTTCAGTTTATTTAATTCAAAACAGTGATTGAATATTGTCTCATTACAACAATCCCTGGTTTCTGATGGATTGTCGTAACTTTCTTTGTTGGCTTCAGATGCGCATGCGCAGAAGTGCCAATTTTGCTCTTACAAAAAATGTTTTGTGTTTTAATATATAGGATTATATATTTTAATAGTAGAGAATATTAAATGATTTGAACAAAAGAGGATTTTTGTTAAAGTAACGGTGGTATGAATTAGTGTATATTTTTTTAAAAACCAAAATTTAGAATGAAGCATGACATGACAATTAACATGAAAAGTTTTTTTAACCCTCAAATAAACAGATCAAATTGCACATTTGGATGAAAAAACTTTAATCTGTTTATGGTGTTCTTTACATACACTTTTTAAAACTTAAACGAAATCAAAAATGCGATAATGAACAAAAAAAAAATGTCTATCCATATCGGATTTGAACTCTGCCATTCGAGGCAGTAGGCAGAGACTTTAACGATAGTTCTGCCAGCCACTATCGCTTATTATTGTCAGGAGGGAGCAGGCAACGAGCACATCCCAAGCGTATACCTGCTACCCTATTTTCATTCAGAAGGGACAGGTCCATTCTAATCTAGCTTGACTCTCAGTACAAGTACCTGATTTTGCAACCGATCAACATCCAGAAAGCTCAGCCCCTACGGAACAGGTCAAAAACCTTTTTGCACCCGACTGTACATACTATTAAATATAAAGCATCTTATTGGTATCTGTAGTTTATCAATCACCCTTCATTAACATTTTTAAGTAGCACATTCGCCACCAAATTGTAATTTCCTGTTCTAGGAGCAGTTTATTATGAACGAAATTAACTATTATCTCTGTCTTTACCTACATGTGATTTATACCTTCTTTTGTGGTTTTTATCATATATATATATATTTGATAACAGCCTTTCCTTGACGTACCTTCTCTTTGATATACAGGGTCGGGACACATTAATATGACCACCTGCTAGTATCCGGAATATCCACCTTTGGCGGCAAGCACAGCAGCTAGTCGATGTGACAGAGAGTCAATAAGTCCTCGGAAGCTGGTTGCAGGTATCTGGGACCATCCGGCGATCAGTGCATCCCGTAATTCCATCACTGTGCATGGTGGAGGGTCCCACAAATGTTCAATGGGGTTGAGGTCCGGGGAGTTTGGTGGCCATGGGAGTAGCTTGAATTCATCCTCATGCTGCTCGAACCAGTCGTGGACGATTTTGGCAGTATGGCAGGGAGCATTGTCTTGTTGAAAGGTGCCATCACCCTGAGGAAACACTGTCGACATGAAGGGGTGTACCTCATCTGCGATGATCGTCAGGTAACGAACAGCATTCAAAGTACCCTCCAGCGGTATCAGTGGACTCAGACCATACCACGAAAACATTCCACAAACTGTCACACCTCCTCCATCAGCCTGTCATCTGCCAACGATGGTGTCGGGATGCCTGTTCTCAGATGCTTCCCGGTCTGTCCACTCTGTTCACCAGAAACTGTGACTCGTCAGAGAAAGCAACCCTTTGCCACTCGGCCGAGGTCCAGTGACGATAGTCCATTGCGAATTGGAGGTGTTTTCGGCGATGCACAGGCGTCAACATGGGTGCTGTTACCATACGCCTGCTCCGGAGCCCCAACTTCAAGAGGGATCGTTGCACTGTCTTGGTGCTCACACGCCTAGTGGCCCTACTGTTCATTTGCTGTGTCATTTCCTCAACAGTGGCACGCCGATTGGTCTTGGCCAGGCGTCGTAACCGACGCTCTCCTCTAGGAGCGATGGCCCATGGGGCCCCAGTTACCTCTTCGGTTGATCGAAACTGTCTGGTTCGTCCAGTCACGGTACACCTTCACAACGGCAGCCCTAGAGCAGTTCACAAACGTGGCCATTTCTGAAATGCTGCCCCCCGTGGCCCAATAGCCAATGATCATCCCCTTTTGGAGGTCCGACAGGTCACTTGCTCTGCCCATGACGGCGACAATTGCTGTGTTAACGGATGCTATTACACGTCTGATGTTGTCAGCTTTTAATGATATGCAATGATTTTTCATCTGCATACCATGGTACGTTCCAACATGTTCGAGGAGAGGTGGTCATGTTAATGTGTCCCGGCCCTGTATACAGGGTGTATCTGAAATTGAACGATAACCAAGATAGGAGCACAAAT
Source organism: Rhysida immarginata (assembly GCA_023313115.1). Lineage (NCBI taxonomy): Eukaryota > Metazoa > Arthropoda > Chilopoda > Scolopendromorpha > Scolopendridae > Rhysida > Rhysida immarginata. The sequence continues at coordinate 228,925 of JAHWFO010101667.1, read as the reverse complement.
AAAAATGCCACCACTAAGATCAACAAGTTAATAACTCAGGTTCTATAACACATAGCATAATGAAGTTTGGGGGAATAATAGGGTACATAGAATTGTGTATACGGTTAAAATTTGACCGAATTCCAACGAGTAGTTTCCGAGTTACGCAGTCAAAAAATTTATGAAGAGAAAAAAAAAAATATTGAAGACAAGATTTGAACCTGTACCTGCAAAATAGCATTTTACCACTAGACATCAGCAATTCGAGCATTTATAAAGTGTAGGCCATTATGAAAAACTATGAATATTTTTCTCGGGAAATTTTGAGAAGTGCGTTGAATGGCTTTGCATGGGTGTTTAATTTGGTGAAAGCTACTCGTAGAATATTTTTTATCCAAATTGGTGAGTCTGAGTACGTGGAGTCTCCTTGTAAATATTGGGTGCGTTTCGATAGACTCATGGACCTAGCGAGAGCTAACTTGTGTTAACTGTGGCCAGTGAGCTAAAGTGAGAATCGCGACGATCGTGCTATCGAAAGGTATCTTTGTTCAAGCGCTGTTTCACTTTCGGTTTTCGCTCTTTCTTCCTGCGCTGTATCAGAGATTTCTTGTTTATTACTGTTTATTTCTTGTTTAATTCCAACACTAACTGTAATTTACTGTTGACGTTGTTGAAAGTAGACATCGACATGTTATATTATCGCGTTATAGCTCCGCGAATACCACGATACACGACCTACCCATACAGGATCGAAACAGGCTGCCGCCATCTTTAAACAAGCTGGATCAGTTCTCACGAAGCTGTACGACCTCGGAAGCTCGGACCGTTTCGTGGGGTCGTGGCCTTTCTTTCTCGTGAGGTTCTCGGTTCTATCGAAACGGGCGAGACCACCTCACGAAAACCTATCGAAACGATTCAGAGAGAGGAAACCCTACTATTGCGAGGTCCGTGAGTCTATCGAAACACACCCATTATGCTTAGCGATTTCGGTCCATGCTGATAGATCAAGAGGGTCAGTATCAGTGTTTAACAGTTTTGTTGAGTCATGTTTATTAATTTTGAAAGATTCCAGAAAATTTAAGTTTTATGGGTTATTGCAGCAATGTAGAACTTTAACGTTGTTGATGGAGGCTTGAAGGCCGGTTTCTAATATATGTCGGGAAATGCTAGACGCTTCGAGTTTATAATTGCGAATACAAGTAAAATGTTTCTGTATGTACATTTGTGTATGACGTGAATATCATTGTAGACAGCAGGTTTTTCCTCTCCTTATTGTATTTTATAATACAAGTAGAATAATGTAGCCATGGTTTCATGCATTGTACTTGAAGACACAACAATATATGGAGTAATCAAGGCACAAAGACCTAGAAGTTGATGCTCTCAAAAATTAACAAACTAAACCAAAATAAAATTAGTATCAGTAACTCCAAAAACTATATTGAGTAATGCTTTAGAAAATCATTAATATTATTAAATTGGAAATTATTGCTTGCACATAAATGTATTAAATGTTAATAATTGCCAATGATGGCTTTCTTTTCAGAACATTATTTCCAATTACCTTATCCGAACTGACAACAAAAATGTTTGCAAGAGCTGATGTTGATCCATCTTTACGTAGCTTTGAATTAGGAATGGAAGAATTCAAAAGACTTTGTAATGCATATAGCACTATCTGCGATGAACATCCAGGCCTTATTAATTATGATTATCGATCTCATGAAGAGGTTTCAAAAGTAAGGGAGATGCTAAGAGCTGTAGCAGCTGAAAAAAAGAAATTAAAAACATGATATTTATAAAGGAGCTTGTAATTTATATTAAGTGTATTTGCTGCTTTATTTATTTTAATTGTTAAAATAAAACTGTGAAATGAAAACAAACTTTGGAGTCCCTTTCTTTTATGTTTACATAAACACATACAAGTACATATAAAGATTACTAAATAAAACATTACATATACCTCACTGGCAATATGTTGATCCTCCTCTTGAACAATTAACATTTGTATACACGGTAGCATCAACTCCACTGTTCTAGTGATAGCAGGATTTTTTGAATTATTCTTGACAACTATCATATATATTGGACCCAGATTTCTTGGAATCCCACAGAGATTCCATACGTTTTAAATCCCGTAAATTTTGGCCACTAGATGGTACCGAGTCCAGATGAGTGTTCATGAAACCATGCCTCGGTGATAGCAGTCTGGTGGAGATGTGAATCATCTTGTTGAAACTGATCATATCTATGGTGTGCAAAAGCAAAGAAAGGGTGTATGTGAATAGTCAGCACATTCTGGTAACATGTTGCTTTTAAGGACCATTTCCAACACAAATGATTTAATGATTTCATTAAAGGTTCCCCAAACCATCACAGCAAAAAACTTCCTTGAACCACCAGAACAGTCTAATAAAGCTGAAAACTGGATTCATCTGACAGTATATCTTGGCACCTCTCTGCATAGGTCCAATTTTGATGTTCTTGGCACACGGCATTGGCTGAATAGAATAACTAATAAGGTCATACAGATAGGGTGCTGGTTCCTGTAGTATAGGGTCTTAACCATAGCCTGCATTGTTTGCTAGCAGACACTGAAGTGCTGTAATTGTGATTAGACAGGACTGGATTTCCCATAAGGCCAACCTAGACCATGACCTAGGGTCCATAAGTCATATTACATTGAAAATTATAAATCAACTTCTTTTTAAGGGGTGTGTGTACTGTCAGTTCCCACGAAAATGCCCCTGAGTTTTTGAAAGTGCTCACTGCGCGCGCTGCACTGATAGGGAGGGACACGTGCAGCAGGCTGCAGCTGCTACTTTCCGGATCTTTCCCGTTTACCTGTTCAACCGCATTGAAAATTATAGAGTTCATCAATTGATTACTTTATAACTCTACATTGATGGAATCATCTAATTCGAAGAGAAAGCGTGGTGAAACTTTGCGCACCCTCCATACATGGGACAAGGTTCCCTATCAGTGCTGTGGACTCGTCCACAACTGCAGCGCGCGCAGTGAGCACTTTCAAAAACTCAGAGGCATTTTCGTGGGAACTGGACAGTATAGAAGTGTGTAGAAATGTGTAAATCCGCCTATGAAGCTAAATGTGATGTGTGCTGCTGTTGATCCCATCAGTAATTTTGTATGAGTCTGGACAGTCTGTGTCAATCCCAGAAATTAATGGTGTGCGTGGCCACAATTTGCTTGCTGGGTGTTAGTTTTGGTACAAAGTTTTGGTTGAAATACCTGGTTTCACTTAGCTGAAATCAGTAGATGAGATTTCAACAAAAAATATATGTGGTAAGGTACAGTATCCATTCATTACAGTTTACAAAACCACTTGCAAAGACTCGACAAATTTACAATCACTAATTTAAGAAGTCATCAAAATTTGTATCTTTCGTTCTCACTTGCATGCTTTCGAAGCTAGACGCTGTATAAGCACGTACCTGAAGAATAGTACGATGAATTCAAATGCAGGTAAATTAGTACAATGAATTCAAAGCATGATTATGTTTATAGTTAACTCTTGATGGCAAAAAACTGGATGGAAAAAACGGACACCAAGCTTTCCTGATTTTGATTCAGCTTTCAATAAGAGTTAGAAAAATTGTTGAGTCACAGTAGGACAAAAATTTAAATAAGTCACAATGAAAATACTGTATAGAAACACTGATAGCAATATTGATGCCTTAAATCCACGAAGTAGGAAAACTATTATTATGATGACTGGCACGAAAGAAAAAGGAAACTGGCGCTTGCGTGAATGAAAAAAAAAAAAAAAAACTCGTTCAACTACTCAAAAAGGGAAAGGAAACGGGACATTACTTATTACTGATCCTAGCTATAACTAATACCCCGTTTCGTGTTCATTTCTGATTTTGAACGAGTTTTTTTTCAAAACCAAACAGGTTGGGCAGTGTGTATCATTACCATTACACAGGTCAACACACATTTTGGTGCCGGCGATTTTTCAAGTGTTTTTAGGTAATTTTAGGGTGCAGAATTCAAAAATAACTTTATATTTGTTCCATCAGGTCTAGTTTTCGAGATATTAACGTCGCAACGTTGCACAATACAGAAATAGCAGTCATCATTGTGGTTTTTGGGTTCCCTCCAAACCATCGGCACACCAAATTTCAGACTTCTCTTTTGTCCATTAGTCCATTGCCATAAGTGTTCCATAAAAATTTTACACACAACAAGTGGTGCCCACGTTTTGTCTTGGTCACCAAGCTTAACGCCAAAGAATCCAAGGTACGCTCTTTTTTGATAATTATGGCGCTGATAATCATGACGTTTTTTTAAGTAAAATTCGTGGCCATCTATCAGGAAAAACGCCACGAACTTTTTCCCAGACTTATTATATCAACGTCGCACCTCTGTACCATAACAAATAACAAAAGCGCATTAAGTTAGTGGTGCTGTATCTCAAAAACTATAGCTGATAGAGAGAAACTGTTTTCATATTTTGAATTAACACCTCAAATATAATCAAAATCAGTTCTAACATTCCAGGCACCACGAAAAAAAATTTTTTTTGTTCCCCAGTGTTATCTTCTCCCGGAGGGGGACGTCAATGAGAGCCGCAGGGCCGAGAATAGTAAAAGGTAGCGAAAAATCATCCAACAATTTTTGGAGAAGAGAAAAAACGCAAGAGCAACAATTAAAATTGTTGCGACAAACAAGTATGCGAACAATTTGCGATTTTGGTCAGATAGCAGAAATTAACCGAAGAAGGATTAAAACGCTTACCATTTTAAGCCCGCCTTTACCTTTGATTTTATAGCGAAAATTGGGTAGCTTCCTCTAAGCGTAATAAGATAAAAAAGAAATGACTAAACGATTTTAAGTGTTGCATAATGAAAACGTGATCTAATTGATACATCAGTATAAGGCCATTAAAAATTTTTACCTTCAAGAATTGGAAAAATTTATAAGATTAATGATAAAAATATTTTATTATATTTATAATATTTTCCTTTCTATGAACCCTTTGACTTAAGTTTCCGTAATTTCATTTCAAATTTTTTCTTCTAGCATCTTACCTATTTTCATGTATGGGTATCGTCCAAATACAGAAATTCTAGTTCTATCCACTTTGCATGAAAAGAACTTCTCCACCCTTCCCTTAATATTGAAGCGGTCCAAGCACTTGATTCTAAAATAAACGTTATTATTCTAAAAATTCATATCATTTTTTTAATGAGCATACGCCGAAATAAAGGTATACGTATTTTGAATATTTATTAACACAATGTGAATGAAGATACAACCAAGATATACAATTCAAATGAAGACGATGGATATGCAGTTAATTTGTGCTATCAAACGGATAACCGTATGGCCTGTTGTGATGTCGTACGGCAGCAGCATTTTATTTAATTTTACTTTTATTAATGTGACACGATGACAATTTAGACAATCTACCTCTTTAGTACAATGAAAATCTGCCAATTCAGTAGTTCGTGCCTCAAAAGCATGGGTGCCGTTTCTCATCTTCGGTGCGATTTCTTTATTTTCCCGAAGATGAAAATTCTGCTCAAAGGACGTTTGAGACGTAGGTGGTGGTGCTCAACAGGCTGATAAAGACAGACTTCCAGTGAAATCTTTAATTAATGGCAAAAGTATTCAACGAGTTAATGCAAGTAAAAAATGTTACCATATTTTTATTATTAGAGGAAAAGGTGGTAATGTGCTCCCCCCCCCCTTTTTTTTGTATTAAAAAAGTTATAAGCTATCCTAAAACCAGGTACTTAGCCCAAAGGGAAGGGGTGGATAACAATTGTGTGAACGTCAATTGAGTGGACGCGACAATTCGGTGGAAATGCAAATTCGATCGAGATTTTTAAATCACCGAAGAATTTTAGATATTTAACTTGTTGTTTATTTATAATTGACATATCTTAACTGGAATTACAAAGCAATTTGCTTCATTCATTTTAGGTCGAAGTCACTTTACAAGCGGGAATCTTTCATTTATTATTTATTAGCTTACAAATAAATGAGATTATTTCTTTATTAAATAATTTATTAAATCATTTTGTATAAAGGGTAACATTTTCTATTTTGTTTCCATTATTCAATTAAAAATACTGCTATTCTTAAATTACTACTTAAGCTCGTTAAAATAGGCACAATACTCCTAAAATGCTTCAAAATGTTTTTCGCAACGATAGATTTGAAACTTTTGAAACGACGTAAAATTATAAATCTGTTTTTAGTGTTATAATTGAATTTTTTTGTTAAAATTCGCCCTATTTCAGGGAAATAGTTTTCATTATTTTTCAGGGTCTTCCAAAATCGACTATTACAGCCTGCACCCCCCCCCCCTCCTTTTCAGGGGACTACCTGATGAAACCTATTATTCCTCTACTCTGTTGTGATGTGGTGATAATGATTTAACATAGTGTTATAAAGTCAAATTTAAAAGACTAAATGATGCAAAGATCTTAGAATCTTCTAAATTTGGCTATATGAAAATGATATTTTGGAATTTCCTTATAGGTTGTGTATGTATCATATATTAGCAAAATAAATGAATTTTGCAAAATCTATTCTTAAAACGTAATGCAAACAGGAAAAAAAGACCAATGCGTTTATTTAATGTTGAGGCTAGAGCGTTAACCTTCAGTTTACCACCAAATGTTTGTTACTGTGAAAGACTGAAAACTGGTGAATGTTACTGTGAAAGACATTCACCAATTTTCAGTCTTTCACGTAAATATTCGCTAACTTTAATATGTAATAGTTTAAAATAAATGGACTGTCTCCAAAATCTATTATCCCAATCAATTTCAATTTTACTACCATTCATTTAAAGGGCATCGTATTTGTCTCAAATTTGTTTTTTTCACTTCCAAATATGTAAGTCATAATAATTAATAATGTATCAAAAACCCCTTGAGAAATAAATCTTTGAAAACAGGGTTAAAATACAACAAAATTCTATTTTATAACAACGTAATAATATATATCAATAATTAAAATTAAAAGATGCCTAGAAAGTGTGACAATATAACTATAAAAGGAAAAATAAAATAAGTTCTATAAAGCAAAAAGGGTAATTCAGTAAATTTTAGAAAACTGCCGTTTATTTATTGTGTTGTTTATTTATTAGTATAAACAGATTTTTAATAAATTAGAAAAAAGGTTAAAAATTAAAAGAGAAAAAAAAAATGATTCAAGGATACAAATGGTTTCGGCGTACTTCGTCTTCGTACGGCGACGATGATCGATTGGAACAATATTGGATTGTTCAGGTAAAATCTGACGGAGTTTGAAGAGCACTTGGGCGGGAGCAGGGAAATTTATCCGCTCGTATTTGACGTTAATATAGCACGGTGACACCCCCCCTCCTACAGTCTGGTTTAATATAAACAGGTGGTTGGAGAGGAGGACAGCGGGTAGAGTTCATTTCATTTTTAGGTTGAAAGGGTTGATCCCCAATATAACTATTTCCCCCTCCAGCTTTTTAAGAGAATTACGCTTCCCTTCTCATACAACCTCTGACGGTGAAGCCCCATTTGGTCGCCTCCCATTTGGACGTTTGACCTGACCCATTTGATCGCCTCCCATTTCGTCGCTTGCATCCTCTAAGACTTTCTATTAACTAACTGTATTTAAACAAAAACTAATAAAGCCAAAAATTATTAATTAATAATATTTAAAATAAAAATCATATATCAAAATATCATATTTATTCCTCATTTTCATTGAGAATAAATATGGTATTTTTAATATAAAAAATTCAAAAAGAATTCAATGTGGTTAATTTAATTTAAGAAGTGCAGGAAATGCACAGCAGCACTGTATTCAATTGTGTGGTGCAATTAGTTACTTTACTTCTAATAATAACTTATCTGTAGAAGAGAACTGTAGCGTTAGCTATGAAAACTGCTTCGTCTCACACCAGCAATGGCAGAAAGACTTTTTTCAAAAGCAGGTTGCACCATTGGAAAAAAAAGGACCTTGTTAAGTCCAAAGCATTTGGACAAATTGTTGGTTTTACAATCGATGCCTTTGAATGTCTTGCATAAATTTTGTTAAACCCAACTTTTACATTTGTCAAATTATCAGTAATAAAATGTCTGTTGTAGTCTAAGCTTTATCTATGTGATTTTATGCTATTTTATTGAGATAAAAAAATTAAAAGAACCATCGATGGTATTCCTGAACCCATCGAGGGTATTCCTGTACCCATCGATTGTGTTTCGATGATGGTTCATACCATCGATGGTGCCACCAATGGTGGTTTTTAAACCATCGCACACCTCTATTAATAAGGCATCAACATGTAATTAAGCAACACATGCAGAAAAATACATTTTATTACCGTGGCTCATCAAGGCCCTATGGGCTGAATAAAGAACAGGCGATCAAATGGGAGGCGACCAAATGGGAGGACGACTAAATGGGAGGCGACCAAATGGGGCTTAACCCCTCTGACAATTAAGTTCGGTGAATGACGTCACACCCTAATCTGTGCGAGCTTTACGCGAGTAACAATGCATGTGAATACAAGCCCAGTCATTGTTTAAGCAAGTTCAGACAGGTCACGTTTGTGCGTGCAATGGTTTAGCAGATGCTCGTTTCTTCAGTTGAAGGTGTAGTGTGCGCACGTAACTGTGGATAATGGATCAAAGAGGAACACTGCCGTAATCGTGCAACAGTTTCGTATCCATAGCTCATCCACCTTATTCACCAGACTTGGCACCGGCAGACTTTTTCTTGTTCCCACGCCTGAAACGGGCCTTAAAGGGACACAGATTTGCGGACATTCCAGACATTCAAGCAAATGTGACACGTGAGCTTAAAGCCATCCCTAAGGAGCTTCCAGGACTTATACACGCGATCCCAAAAGTGTATTGCCTTCCAGGGTGATTATTTCGAAGGACATTAAAGTAAATGTGGCTCTATCTGTTTTGCATTTTGTTGTGCGAACTCATTCACCGAACTTAATTGTCAGAGGTTGTAAACAAAGAGAATTAAAATGACTGTCTTAAAAGTTTAAGTTATAATACCAAAATTTTACAACACCTAAATATAGCTATGTTAGGTATATTTAACGTTGAAGAATATGATTATATATAAAGATTCTTAAAAATTATTTTTTAACTTCAACAGGTTTTAATATAAACAAAAATAAATTATAAGAAAAGATTATAAAACTGACTACATCTGCTATCATACAAAACTGTTTAAATAGAGGAAATTTAAGACTCAAAATAGTTGAGCCGTTATCAATAATTATAAAAACCTTCCATCCCCCGAATATAAAAATCCTATATCCAATATTTACATTTAAAATGAAAACCATCCCATTATCTAAAAACTCTTGAGCAGCACTTTAAAATATATACAAAATATGTTTAAATTATATACAGAAATATACATTTAAAATCAAACCATAGACTAATGGTTTTAGACAGTGCAGCTTATTACAAGCAGGACAGACTGTATACTTTCCCAAAGCTGTATTTTGTTTTTGTATATTTTTTTTCCTGTAATTTATCTATAAATTTTACTTGTAATATTTTTATATTATAACTTCAACTTGACTGTACACTTTTAAGACAGTCATTTTAATTTTCTTAAATCAGGGCCGTCCAAATCGTGCATGTCGCCCGCGTGCAACATAAAAAGCTCGCAGGCAGAGCTCACGGGCAAAGCCGAGGAGATAGTCCAAAACTCAGGAGGGGAGTGGGTATGCAGTGTTGCCAGACTTTAGGGGGCGATTCCGTTAAATGAGGCATTATTTCTTTTGTTACTGATACTTGCTTGTTTTTCGTCTCGCATAACATGGCGCACATTCCGAAAAAGCATAAAATCACTGAACCAGTATTTAAACCGGAGTGAGAGAATCTGTTTTTTTTTTCCCCATTGTTCACAGATCGGATTCTAAATGCTTAATATGCAATCGTGTCCTATCAGGAAAAAGAAAATTCAATTCTACCTGACATCGAGAAAATTGTCACATTAAAACGAAGGAAATAAAATGTTAAAGTGCCTCTTCTTCTTTTTTTTTTTTTTTTTTTTTTTTTTTTTTTTTAATAGTGTCGAATTGATAATTAGCAACTCGAATTTAAGGAACTGATCAACTTTAATAATAATAATAAGGGAAATCTAATTCTCTTAAAAAGCTGGAGGGGGAAATAGTTATATTAGGGATCAACCCTTTCAACCTAAAAATGAAATGAACTCTGGCCTCTGTCCTCCCCTCCAACTGCCTATTTATATTAAACCAGATTGTAGGGGAGGGGGTGTCACCGTGCTATATTAATGTCAAATAACATATCTATCTACCCAATTCCTATTGTGCCTATTTTAACGAGCTTAAGTAGTAATTAAGAATAACAGTATTTTTAATTGAATAATGGAAACAAAGTAGAAAATATTACCCTTTTTACAAAATGATTTAATAAGTTATTTAATAAAGAAATAAACCATTAAGGAATGGCAACTAAGTACCGAAAGAATAAACTAAACCTTTCGCGGAACCATATTTTAAACCGCCCTATGTTAATATTGTAAGTTTCTAATAGACCATAATGATCCATTAACCACGTACCTTTGAACCAATTTGGATTATCATTAATTTTACTTTATATTCATTCATGACACATCATTCCAAGTTGTTTGATATATTACATGCCATGCCATATTTTAGCATAAAAAGTTCCAGTGAACCATAATGGTTCCGCGAAACCAGGTTTCTTGGAGCCAATTACGACTATCATTAATTTTACGTTATATTCATTCATGATACATCATTCTAAGTCGTATGATATATTACATGCCATATTTTAACATTGAAAGTTACAATGAACCATAATGGTTCGATTAAACTAGGTTCCTTGAAACCAATTTCGACTATCATTGATTTTACGTTATATTCATTCATGACACATCATTCCAAGTCGTTTGATATATTACATGCCATTTTTTAGCATTGAAAATTTTTGAGGGTGTCATAAGGGTACTATTAGAGCACGTGTCATTGTTTCGATTTCAACCATTTTCAAAATGGTTCATTCCCGGAACCATATTTATTAATTGGCGAAAATAGTAATTTATATCTGCTTCTATCTCGTCATTACGATTTGTTTGATATATTACTTCATATATCTCTCCATTGAAAATTGCAAGGTGGGGTCGTGAAGGTACCATTTGTGCACGTGCTATTGAACCGATTTAGATAATATTTGTGATTGATTCGTGCCATGTACCATATTCATCGACTGACGAAAATAGTAATGAATATCCGCTTCTATCCCGTCATTACGATTTGTTTGATATATTACTCAATATATCTTCCCACTGATAATTGCTAGGCGGGAAAATAGAAGTACCATTTGTGCATGTGCCAATGAACCGATTTAGATAATTCTAGTCCTTTAAGCCCGACCGCAGGTTGCCGGTTAACATTTTAAAAATTACATTATGGGAAAAGTACTGGCTGTAGCACTGTATAGTTTAATGTAATATTAGGACACTAAATAATCAGTACATCATATTAAGCACATTTTAGACAAATTCCTAACTTAGTTTAAAAACAAATTTACAATAAACTAAAGGCAAAAGCAATAATTTGTAACAAACCTTTATTGGAAAGCTTCACAGAATACGTTATTCTTTGTTTGAAAACATTATTAATACTTCTGGCGAATATCTTAATGTTCTTGTGAGGAAGTGCCCTTGACAATGCGACGTAAAGGATTTCGTTCGTTTTATATAGTATATAGATATATAAGAATAAAGATAGAAAGAGAAGAAACAGCACGTGCCTAATAGCTTGCGAGCTCTATTGTTTAAATTTGATTGTTGACACAGATTTTGTTCGTTTTATACAGGGTGATTACAAAAGAACTTCACACTTTTAAAAATTTATTACATCAAAGCTTTTCAGAATATAGACACACCATATACGGATTCTTAAAGAAAAACTCTTGAAGTTTATTGTGACACAGTTAAAGATGTTCAATATGCCCCCCTGTAGTCGAATTCGTCCCAAACCCGCATTAACATGTCTCGCCACCATAATGCGTTCTTTCAGCTCGTCTAGGTAGGGTGAAGACCTTGTCCTTTACACACCCCCATAAAAAGAAATCACAGCGGTGGATTGGTCGAGCAAACAATAACCTGGAACTTGCAAAGTGGCCACCGCGGATCCCCGACCTCACACCTTGTGATTTCTTTTTATGGGGGTGTGTAAAGGACAAGGTCTTCACCCTACCCCTTCCCCGTGACCTAGACGAGCTGAAAGAACGCATTACGGTAGCGATACGTGGGATTGTTGGAGACATGTTAATGCGGGTTTGGGACGAATTCAACTACCGCATTGATGTATGCCATGTCACGACAGGGGGGCATATTGAACATCTTTAACTTCAAGAGTTTTTTTTTAAGAATCCGTATGTGGTGTGTCTATATTCTGAATAGCTTTGATGTAATAAATTTTTAAAAGTGTGAAGTTCTTTTGTAATCACCCTGTATAAAAAGAACAAAATCTGTGTCAACAATCAAATTTAAACAATAGAGCTCGCAAGCTATTAGGCACGTGCTGTTTCTTCTCTTTCTATCTTTATTCTTATATATCTATATACTATATAATACGAACGAAATCCTTTACGTCGCATTGTCAAGGGCACTTCCTGACAAGAACATTAAGATATTCGCCAAAAGTATTAATAATGTTTTCTAACAAAGAATAACGTATTCTGTGAAGCTTTCCAATAAAGTGTGAAGTTCTTTTGTAATCACCCTATATAGAAAGGTAGAAAGATTTCCTTTAGTAAATGCTAACCGCATGCATCTAGAACTGACATCAACCTATTAAACATACAACATAATTTTTTTAAAGCTCACTCACTCCTGCGTTCGTATTTCCAGCTTTACGTCCCTTTACGATGACTGCGTCCGAGATGCTACCTTCAAGTAAATGCACCACTACGGTTGTTGACTTGGCATAAGTAATCAGATCATCTTACTCTTCTTTAGCGTCTTTTGTTACAACACTGTTAATGTAGTCTGAACAGGAAATTTTTCACATTTCAAAAATTCGTTAAAATTCTGATGCCAATAAACTATCCCAGAGTATTTCATACTGGCATCAAAAAACTTAATAATTGATAATTGTTTATTTTTCAAACTTGTTTTTTAAAACCTTATAAACCATGGGTGGCCGAACTGTTGATACACAACGTTTAATTGGCTAATCATTAAGATATGAGCAATTTTAATGCGAGCACGAGATATGATTCTTAGATTTAGTTGACGACCGTTCAACAAAAAATAGAATTCTAAAAGCTGCCGTATGCTTAAAAATAACATTATTTTTTATATAAACGTTATTTTACGTTATGAATTTTAAAAATATTATTAAAGAAATGAAATTCTAAAAAGCGCTTTATTAGATATCTAGTGGGAAAGTAGACCTTGACATTTTAGTATTTAGCTTTGATTCAAATTGTAATTTCGATTAGGTAGGGAACGCGTTTTGATTTTCGACTGATTTATTATATTGTTCCCACTGGCAAGCGTTTTAATTTATTTGTTAAATATATAGCACCAAGAGTAGGTAACTTTTACGGAACATCGGCAAAGGCGCGAAGTATGAACGGTATTACCCCTTCCTGTTATTCAATTTAGCCGAAATGAGTGTGAAATTCAATGACATTCTGGTTGAAAGCATATCGGATGGTGATGTCTGTGTAACGTTTTTCCTCTCGATCTATTTCTAGCCTTTTGCTTCGGAACGTCGTTTCTTTTTTGGAAGCGCGTATACATTTCGAGCGCACATTCATGAGCCCCGACCGAGTGTCAGGTGGTTATTTGGAATTGATGATCAATTAGGGCTGTCAGCGGAGATCAAGTCGAAGTGACCCGCCCACAACCGAAACAAGGAGCTCTCAGTTCCGCGCCAGGAGACGCACAGTCTGCGCTGCAGCTGTGGCCACGCGAAATAACGCCACACGCGCGCTTCTAACGCCACCAGACCCACCAATCTCTGGCAAAACGCTTCTCGGCGCAACTTAAGATGGCGCCTGGCTGCTCTTGTGTCAACAGCAGACGAGATTGTGCAGAAGTCTTCCTGCAAAAGGGAAAAAAAATAACGTTCAAGAGTTTAAAGAAAAAGACGAACAGTCTTTTTTGCCTTCTTATTTCCCCCCCTTTTATCATCTTCGTAAATTTTTTTATAATGCGTAAACATTTTTCTTTTAATCTATGATTTCAAAGTTCCCTAATAAAGAAAGTTCTCTCTTTGCATCTTACTGCCCAAAAGTGCAAAAACTAAAAGCGCTACTCCATTTATTGATAAGCATTTAAAAATATCATTCCGCGATATCTTCTATTTCAGTTTAGTTAATTAGCAAACTCGACAGTAATTCCTGTCTTTCTTAGTCATTCAACATCCGCATATTTCATATCTCTCTCTCTCTCTCTCGCTCGCTCGCTCGCTCTCTCTTTTCCCTCATCCATTACTCTCATACTTTTGATATCTCTTAATGAAATATTTCAAGAACGTTGTTGGAAGATGTTTTGCAGAACTCTTTCGGTCTATAGCTTTCTTTTTTATTTATTTATTTATTTGCAAAAATACATGAAATGGGTTTAGCATAGTCATAGAAGGAAAAAAATCCATGATTATGGGTTTAGCAAGGAAAAAATCCACAATCCACAAATTAAACATAATGTAAAGCGTAAATAAATACTTAATAAAATAAGACATAATCATAAACAGTAAAAAGAAATAATATGTAATATGCTACATACTTTCATTGCTTTTTTTTAATTCACAAAGTCAAATGGTTTTTCTTTAGGTAAATTCAGTTTAATTGTTTCATTGTATACAAATGACCATGGCAGTTGAAAAGGACGTTAATACCAAACAAACCAAACCAACCATTATATACAAATTTGTCAGATAAAGTTTGACAATATATCGAATACTCACTGAAGCACATAAGATCGACATATACAAAGTTTATGTTGAAGATATTGAAATTTTAAAATTTTACTTTTTTTTTTTAAAGTTATCCAGCCACAATAACTAACCCTTCATTCAGCTTCTGAATTGCTTTTGAAAAATCTGTAAAATTAATTAGAGGAAGGGGGCGCTATTGTTTATATGTATTTGAAATGTTCTGGAAAAAGTACATTGATCGCGTATGCTCGACATCGACAATTCAATGATTTTCAGTCATTATTTCAGCCAATATTTCTTCGAGTTTTTTTAAGTGCTGACAGTGAGTTGTGTATTTTCAGATTAATTTTCACCTTGGAGAAATATGTGTCAACTTTTTTTAAGATTTACGTCCAATCTCTATCCCGACCCCAAAAAGTTGGAATCAAAAAGGGAACACATCGTGTATAGGATTTCTCAATTAGACCCGAATCCTCTCTAAAATGTCGCTTTATCTGTTCCATATTTTTTCAACGTGATGAATGTAAATAATTCACTTCCATCTTCGTACTTATCTGACAAATGAGTTCAGCACCACGTGTGACTATTTATCTACGATTATAAAGAATAGGAACCACGAAAATCAACCCTCCATCTCTGGTTGCAATCAATTAAGAAGCCATCAAGCAACACGAATTGCGAGTGGGGGTCTCTCACGGGAACTTCTTTGGGGGTGTAGGGGGTTTGTGGAATTAAGAGCACTACGTTGAAGCGGGGAGTGAACTTCAGAACTTTTAGCTTAATTTGGAGAAATTCCATCTGGACCATAACGAGAAACGATACAGCTGATTCTGAAGAAGTAAAGGGAGGGTGGTGAGGAATCACGTGACCCTCATCCCACTGCCAACAAACATAGGGGCCAATTTACAACGTACGATAAGCGACGACATCTGGGAGAGAGGTACCGGCAAATGACGTATAAATTTCATCTCGTTTCCTTCCTCCCCCGCTTAGGCCTAAATCACCACGGCAACAACGCTCACCATCTGTCTTGCGAAAGGAAAACGGGCCCTTTTTTTTTCTCTCTTTCTTTTTTCCCCTAGCCGAGAGTGAGATGCAGGGAGTCAGTTTCAGTAAATATTTCACCGAAAGCAGTAAAAAAATAATGATTAAAGCTTTAAATGCCGCGCATGCCAAATTTCACCTCAATATTACGGTCGCTGCATACGGAGACAGTAACAATTAGGAAAGGCAAGGGCGTTCCGTTTACAATATGCCTCAATGAAAAACCAACGTTCGACATCGTCGGTGACATTGAAAACACTGCGGGTAATTTTACAACTCTACGTAATCCAAAAACAGAAACACTGATTTAAATCACTTCTGATAAATATGCTTTAGCGTAAAATGTTATCTCTTCGCCAAATCAATTCCACCTGGCATGAAATCAGGTCCATTCATCAATATGCCAATAAAAATGAATTATCGACCAAATAATCCATTAAAATTTTAATGCTTAATCCTTTTTGGTTGAAGATCAGGTAGCATGAAATCTGTTATTAATTTTTAAAAGTTGCCTTTAAAAAAAAAAAAAAAAGCAAACTCTTGATTATTATTAGATACAACATACTTGCTATGTCATTTTGAATAATAAAATAATATCGTAATTTTCCTACGTTAATTCCACGAGGTAATGATGAATTATTTGGAAAGAAATGTGAAAATTCAGTTCGTAGATTGTTGGATGATTTAATTTTCATAACACCCTTGTATCAATTTAGATAACCACCGTCTTCAGATTACATCACAGAAACTATCTTCTAGTTATACTTATTTAAATATTTAGAATTTAGAGGTCAATATTGATAGATTTAAAGCTCTGGTTATAGATGTTCGGCTTTAATAACTGATGCAAGTGCTGGTATTAATTTTTGTTTGCGGTGTGGTTGCATCATAGCCTCCTACGGAAACTGTACAACGAGTGCTTCCTGGGCGTTTCGAATTAACCCTCTGCACATGAAGGCCATTCGTGTAATTTTAAGTTTTGAACCCCCTAAGCAAATAATATGTGAATATTTAAGACATGTATCCTCCTTTTTATTATAGAAAAATATCGATATATAGAATATCCACAAAATTTATTCTGTCGAAAAGAAAAGAGTCTTCGATTAATAAGCAATAAGAAAATAAGGTTTAGCCTTATTAATATTTATTTAAATTTCTGTATATAAGAGAATAAATTCGCAAGCATTTCCTTATTATGATTACCATCCAAAAACACTTCAGGGTTTTTGTTCTGAATTTTGGTTCAAATTTATTTGCTCCTTATCTCTTAGGCTCTGGAAAAATTTTGAAATTTGATTGATAGTTATGCACATCATCCTGAACAGCAGTCAGTCTTATAATTTATAATTTGTTTTAAAAAGTCAGGGAAAAAATTAAACCGTTAGAAGAAAACTCGCAAAAACTCAAAAATGCTGAGACTTGCAGTATTCACGAAGCTGATCTACGGTAAACTATTGTCAGTAGTTACTTTTCTCAGATTAACCCAATATCAGCAGTAATATTAAAACGTAAGAACTTTCTTGCAGAGTCAACTCTCTGGGAGTGGATTTTGATCCCAACTCGCTTCTAGAAGCTTATAAACGTCTAGTGTACAGGGTGTTTCTAAATGGAAGGACAATAATTACATAGTGTGATTCTATGCATCAATCAAAGCAAAAAGTTCCTTATCGAAAATGTCTAAAACTCAAAAATCGCATGGTTACGTCATTTATAAACTTTCTGCACCAGCAGTCCATTAAATCCAAAGGAGAAAACTGCGGCAATTGTTGAGATTAAATGAACTTTTTCCGCCAGTTTTTTAGCAAACTCCGCGTGACGTTTACACCCTTAAAATTTGAGTTTTGAACATTTTGCATAAGGAACTTTAAGTTTATCATCATGGAAAGGATCACGCTAGGTACTTATTGTTCATCCAATTAGAAACACCCTGTATATGTTTATTACCATCTTATGAATTTTGTTTCATTATTGCTTTACGACATTTTTTACTCGAACATACAAATCTTGAACGGGCTCCAGATTGTCGTAATCAGAGCATGATTGATGGTAATAATAATGATCCAAATTTGTCTACGCATCCTAAATCATTTTCACTATTCGTTAAAAAAAGAAAGAATTTTGTATGTGGTTGTGTTTAACTCTTATCACTTTACAGAATGTTTTATTGCAGGTAATTTATCACCTATTGGCGATAAAATACTTAATGAAAGAAAGAAGAATGAATTTTTTTTTTCAGTATTCCAATCATAATAATGAGCAAAATATGAAATAATTGTTTCTGCTTTTAGTATTGTAAAATAAAACAATGGTAGCACGAATTGAAGTGTATTCACTTTAGACGGATGCAAATGAAGTTCAAACCCCATTCTGAAGTTCTCATAAGTTCCATGTGCAAACTGGGCAATGAGCAATACGGGCAATTTCAGGAAGGGATACCAAAAACGCTATTTAAAAAAAATAAAAACAGCTACGGAACTCTTATCCGGGTAGGGGGATATGTAAATATATTCTTCTCTGCGTCGAAATACACAAATGATGTTCTTTATATAGTGACGTCAATTCTTCACAGTTCATTCATTCCCACGATAATAATGGCCACCAGATTCCCCGAGGTAAAAGGAAGAAAAATGATTGTTGCTTTTTTTTTTTCTTTTGGAACGAGAAAGAGCGACAGGTGTGATATCGCAAACACAGGTGAGGGTGGGCTCCCCTTGTTGTTGTTGAACCTCCCCCTCCCTTTACCTTATTGTAATAGCGTTGCAGGTGCGCGTGCCAATTATGTCAGCCATGCACGTGCGACGTTCATCCTCTTGAACCCGGGATCAAAGTTGAAATAGTTTTCTCGTGAAACGACCTTTATTTTTATTGTATGGGGAAGAAAACTACCATTTCAACAAGCAAACCTTATTTTCGGTTTAAGGAATATTTACGTTTTTCTTTCTCTAGAGTTTTTAAAGGAAATCTGTAACAGTGAATTTGAAATTGCATAACATTATTCGATGATCAAATAAATAAATAAGCAAACAAAAAAAAGCAAAAAATATGAGTGCAACCTAGCGCGAAATTTGCTTCTATAGCTTTTAATGACGTATAATCAAAACAGCTGTTGTTGATTTGATTTTCCTCGTGAACAGGAAACTTCTTAGAGAATCCTTGGGGTCATTTAATAAGGGTAATGTACCAGGAATTTAAACGCACAATTAAAAACACCCTTATTTTAAAATTGGGAAAAATGATTTAAAAAATTCAAACTTTTTCATAGAACTCAACAATTAGTGCTTGTATGAAAGAAAAGCTCCAAAACAATAGCCCTTTAAAGTGATTTCACTTATTCTCTGATTTCACGTAGAGGTGAGTTTATTAATAATTATGCCGACAGGTTAGCGACATTTTTTTTATCTTTAGTAAAAAAGAGTATTAATTTCTTACTCTGTGTCATTATCAAGATGTTAAAGCAAAACAATTGTTGATAGCCTGTCAAGTTTTATTAATTAGCATTTGATTAATCATAAGCAGTTAAAATCGACCATTTGGTCATATCGTCAAATTTTTCATAATCCTGCAAGGAATCTGATTCCAAAAATTAGGCGTATTACCAAAGGTAACGACTGGATTGACTAGATGGTTATGGGTTGAGGTGAACTTGGCAGAAAGTGGCTGTAACCTTCTCCAAAATGGCGATATATTTTTCTTCATTAATGTTACCCACAAATTCCACGAGCTCTGATCACCCGGTGCTCCAAATGGCATCCCACACCATAACAGAAAATCCACCATGCTTGATACTTGGTTGCAGTCGGTTCATGGTGAAATCTTGGCTGAGTTTTCTCCAGACCCATATCCGACCACTATAAGAAAAGTGAGCAACAGAAAACTCATCTGAAAATATGAAATGATATCAAAAAGTCAAAGGGCTTTCCACCATCTCAGTCGCCCAGTGTTTCCTCTTTGAAATATTGAGTGCGGTGAGAAAGGGTTTTTGCCTTGCAGCTCTCCCATGATAGCCTAGCCGTATTACGACTCACTTGCAGGTGTTCTGCCACATCTGAAGCCTTGCAACGGGAATTTCTCTTAGCCACTCGTTTTGCAGCCCTTCAATTGTCGTGCTGTTGGTCCAGGCCGGCCTGTACGTGACTCTACGATTTCCTTTTTTAGTGTTTTGAATGTGTACAGTCCTGTTGACAGTAGACAGTGGAATGGGAGATTTTCCTTTGGCTGACACCACCTTCGTATTTTCCAGCAACACGCCCTCGATGAAAATCACTCAAGTCTGTGGCACCAGGCGTTCGAGGCATGTTTCTTCGAGATGAGAATAGGTTACTGCAAACAATAATGTAAAATATAAATGGACATTCACAGTTATTTCTATGAAAAACATGAATAAACCTGAAATGTGGGATGTCTATTTACTTATTGGGTGCCACTGTAGAATTTAGACGAATGGTTCGGGCGTCTGAGACTTGTGAAATGCTGGTGCGGAGAAGGACAAGTTCGGGCATATTTGAGTAAGACAATGCGTACTTCACGAGGAAACTGATAACATTTTCTCATAGTAATTACATTCTATTATCTACAAGTAAATAAATTTCAGTTATTCAGGTTATTCAGCTATTAAACACTGTGCAATGGTATGGAAGGTCTTATACCTTGACCTTCACGTTCTCCGGACATTACTCCCTTAGACTTTTTTCCTGTGGAGATATGTTAAATATAGTATTTCTATACCGGTATGTACACCCTTTGGGAAAGTATAACGAATACGATAATGTTGGTAACAGGAGACATGCTGGACAATATTTGGCTAAAAATTGAATATCGTTTGGATGTTCTCCGAGCAACGGAAGGACCACATGTTGGGGTTTGTTAAGGATACGAAAAAAACTTTGAGATGAAGAACATAATAAAAAACCATTCTTTTGTTTAATTAAATAATAAAAACTTTCTGATCCCCCTGTAGAATTTATTTAGAATTAACATATGAAAAAGAGTGTAATATTAGACAAAACCGAGTTTAGTTATCCTGAAGTTTAGCTAAATTTTCCTTCTTAAGCAGACGTTTACAATTTGAAGCACAAACTATTTGGAATGTAAATATTATTCAGCTACCAATACGAAAGTAGGAGGACTTTGCTTGATGACTCAAACATAACACAAAGCTCGCACCAATTCCCCATCATCGTGGTGTATTTATCCAAAAACAAAAAGAATTCATAGCTGATGTGTTTATCTAAACATAAGAAGATTTATCGTAGACATCTATTGTTGTGACGAATTTGAAGCGTAACTTGGCACAGCCAAAACGGCAAGTGTTATTGATTGGAAGTACACTTCGGAGAAGGGGGCGATTGCAAAGGTTCGCGAACTCGAGACCCCTTTTACCTGCTGACGAGATATTATCCCCTTGACTTTGCGTTCCCTCACATGGGGGCGGATTCTTATCTCCTGAGGGGTAAAACATGATAGAGCGTCCGAGGAAGAGAGGGGGCCACTGGGAGGGGGACGAAGTAAACGACGAAGAGAGAGGGGTTGTCGTCGGGGGTGGGGGGACGAGAATCATTATCTTTTATCTCCAGTTCACTTGTATATACAGGTTGACGTTTTATTCAACTAGTTTATAACTTCTCATTTAGGTTGGACTTCCACCCACTCCTTTCCCCCCCCCCCCCATACAGACAACTTCCCCAAGCCCCAGCAGCCCATTTATCGTCGTGATTGTACACACTTCGACTGAAGGGGAGCAATGCATCCTTCAGCCTCTCGTCGTCTTCCAGAATAATAATGTTAAACTTGTTTGAGGGATTTATTTTCCTGTCTCAAACCTCGTTTACTAATTCAAGCCTAATAAAAACTTCTCAACTGCTTTATCTGAAACTCAACTCTACTGATTTACAACTAAGAATAAAAACACTTAATTCCAAAAGTAAAGATAGATAAATAAAAGAAAGGAACAAAGAAAACGTTTGTTGCTCGAGTAAGATCTGAGATTTTTAATTCTAACAAATGATTTTAAATTGTTATTAAATATTAAGCGGAAGAAATGAGTGGCGGAGAAAATTTGATTCCAGGTACACCAAACAACAAAATGAGTAACTAGAAACACAAAAATAATGTTATAACTGATGTCTGTGGGCTTCGAAACATAATCCATAATATCACTGCAAAGAGAGTTTTGGTTAAACTTTCTATTTTAGTGTTTACTCACTACCTACTCTACTCTACGTTTACTGTTATAAAATCACATCATTTCATTTGTCCTATTAATAACCACTGGCTAATCATTCAACTATATTTGAATGAGCCTTTTCCCCCAGCTTAGGAAAAAATTGTGTGTGTGTGTTTTTCTTTTCTCCTTTATTACTTTTCCTCCCCCCCATAAAATAAGAGGAGGAGATTTGCAAATCGAGTTTAGAGTCAATGATATGGAACAAAGATTCATTTTTAAGCTGAGAAAAAAAATACCCTCTTCTTTCCTTTCCTTTACAAAAAAGCATTTTCCGTCTTCTATTGAAAACGGGTGAGCATGGTTAGGCAGATACACTTAAAACACAAGTGTCTATAGGCTTAGTATTAAAAGAGAAAGACGAAGAAGGTTCGGTAGGGGTGGTGGACAGACAGGGGGTTAAGTTTCAGGGTCTTCATCCCCCTCCTTCCCCTCGTCCTTACCCTTCCCCCTTTTTTTTTTCATCGGCGTTTGCAGGTGCGAAGCAGACAGACTGGCGACACCACCGAGACCGCCCGCCACGACCATCAGAAAGGACAGACACACACATACACACACACACACACACACACACACACACACACCAGAACAAGTGTGATCTCTTTTGACTCCGATCAGTCTCACTAGATGGTGTCACCAACCATGTGAGTTGACAAGAGGGATAGGGGGTGAAAATAAATTTATAAATACCCACATTGAATTTTTTTTCCAGAGGGTATTTCTGTTTGTTTTTCTCCCCTTCTCCCTCGAAGAAAAGAACAAAAGAGCGGTTCATTGTTGAAAATGGCCTAAAAAATGGTATAATAAGAAAATATGTTTTTGATCTTATGAGAAATTTTTGAGGGCATTATTTTATCCCTCCTCTTTACAAAAACACATCTTTCACGATAGTGAGAGGAGGAGGGGTTGCTATTAATATTTATGTACTTTTCTCGTTGCTCTTTGTGAGTTTCCTTGTTAATTAAGTGTCGCGACATATCTTTCAAAAAAAAGTTAAAATCGACACCAGACATCTTTCATTGTCTTCTTAAAAAATTGTATTTTAATATTACGGAAGTCAGTCTTCATAGAAAACCTTCTCCCTCTACTTTAAGATATTTCTTAGATCCATTAGCCCGATGCAATATATTTAGCCGTTAGCAAGTACGAAATACAGTAAACTCCTGCTAAATCAAATCATTCGCTAATCCGAATCCTTAATTATACAGACTTCGTTAATCATAAGGATACCAGAATGCTAACGTGACACGATAATACAGAGAATAAAAAGTTCAAAAGAAAATGCGCATTTTAATGAAATTATATATCATTTTCCTACTCAGCGTTCCATTACTGTTCCATCAGCGTTTTTCTATGAGTGTTCGCTGACAGAAAACAGATTTGAACGATGCGTTCTAGTACGATTACATGGCCTGGGAAAGTTCTTTGCCGATGTAGGCAAGTGTACACATGACTGTCTTGCAATGCGGTGAATGTTACAAGTTTAATCGACAGCAATCACATGAAGGATGATCAACTCTATAATCTGAGCTTTTCGCTAATAATACAGGGCTCGGTCCCAATGACGTCGGATTATCGAAGTGATACTGTACCAGTACTCTAAAAAAAGCGCTACACTTTTTGCGCTTGTGAACTGTCATTAACATGTTTGAATTTCCAATAGCGGAAAAGAAAATGAGCGATGAAATGAAATGCTCATAGTTTTATCACTACGATATTCGTATGAGTCGCAGTAGCTTAAACCGTTTAAGGAATACTCCTTTATTATCTTAATAAGAATATTTTACTGGATGCAATGAGATAATATCGTTTGCGAAATATCTTTTTTTACTGCTTTCTGATAAAATAATTTAAAATTAAATTAGATTATACTAAAAATTCAACGGATTATTTTGAAAATCTCGTTATGGGTACAGTTAATTGTAAATGTATTTTGGAGCAAGACTTCTGTTATTCTTACCTCAGTTTTATGAACTACGTTAAATTTTAAAACGGAGTTAAAAAGCAATGATTTTGAATAACAAAGTATACTGCATAAACAGAATTACAAACTACTACTTTCTATGCATGAGGGTTATTTATTTGAAGATTCAAGAACTCGTACAGCAAGACGTTTGATTGAAAATATTCTGGGAGGTTTGTCTTTATCATACACTTCGCATTTCGTCTTTCTAAAGGCTTAATCCATGCGAAGAATTCAATTTTCCTTTAACAGAGGATAAACTTATCTGAATGAGAAATGAATGATGATGATAAACAATGGTGGGACGAAACAAGAAACAAGTTTTGTTCCTGTCGATCAGACAATGGGTTATTTCTCTTTAAATGGAATTTATTATGAATGACTAATAAAAGAAATGAATGGCCCCATTTGCAGACAGAGAATAGGTGATTATGAAAACAGGAAAAAAGCTATTAGAAAGGAGAAAATGTATGAATCATACTTGGGATGGGAATAGCGAGGAAAACTGAATAGGGATTTGGGAGGAGGAAGGAGAAATCACGGACGTACTTCAAGAGGGCGTTTACAGTAACTCAGTGAGCATCGGTTAAAAAAAAAGGGTCCAGTGTGTAGTCTGCAATGTGAAGAAAGGCATTTGTACTGAGCGAATCTCACATTTGCAGACAGTTGAAGACGCATCGAAACGATCGAAGAATTCCCAAACGATTGAGTGTTGACTTTTGACGCACACAAACACAGAGGGACAGAGTTGGGAGGGATGGCGGGGAATGAAGTGAAAGAGTATTGCCTTGGTGCCAGATGGAAGCTTTTGGTGAAAAATGCCGATACAAGAAAATGGGGGAAAGGGGTGTCCATGCACGTGTGCTTTTCCAGCAAACCCTCTCTCCACCCTCCCCGTTTGGTTCCTTTTACCCGGAGCGAGGTCGTTTGCTGTACAGGTGTGAGCCAGACAGACTGGCGACTCGGAGGAACGCTTTGAAACGGCGATCCATCCACCTGATCACCAGGAGAAGAGTTCACGAGATGAGATACACAACGCACGTGGGAAATGGCGGGAGGGCCCCATGGGCCATCTAATGAATGCCCGACCCCTATAAGAATGTAATCAGATAAATGAACGAACTGACGGATGAGGGAAATGTAAGACTGCAACGAAAGCGAGAGACTTGCTAATGACGATGATGTGCCTATACAGCGGAGATCAAAATACGAGATAGGACACACGAATGGATGGACATAGTGCCATAAATGATAATGAACTTGAGAAGAATAATACTTTATTTACTTCACAGAATCTGAATCTAAACGAATATTCCGATTTATGCATTTCCTAAGCGAATAAATTTATTAACACGCGTTCAAGTTAAAGTATCGGCTATTCGTAAGTTTGTTGTAACTAAGTAACCGTATACATTCTAAATGTCATAGAAGGATATATATTTTACTATAATTGAAAGAAATGTGTAATCTTATAAAATGCGACCTTTTTGTGGCCAGATCTTCCTATATATAAAATCCCATATCATGTGGACTAAGTTCTTGAAGATCGGAACCATTGATCAATAGGGAATGAGTTCACTGATTACTTGTTTTTATCCTCGTATGTGGTTTACTCTTGCGGTAATAATACTTTCTCTAGATGCTGCCCAGATTAGCCTTATTTCTCAAACCAGTCATGCAGTTATGGTTGTTACCTTTTTTCTTGAAGATAAGGAAAAACGAATGTTAATCGAGTCGAAGGTATCAGAATGTTCTTAGGTTCGAAAGTTGTTTTATATGTTACATAAAACTCTTCCCTCCATATTTCGGGCATGCACCAAGAGCAAAATAACTTTACAGAACCTTCAAAATCAAACATGAAAATTCCATATTGAACTCCTCGTGGAGTGTTTTGGGGGAAATGATTTTGGGCGAAATTCGATCAGCATCAATGGCAACGCCCAAAAAAGATTTGAGCCGAATGTGAAACGGGGTGAGGAAGAAGAAAGAAAGAATGAAAGCGAAAAGACGGAAGGAAACTCTAGAGACACAGCAACGAAAATAACAGCAGCCTTTGACGCGTGCGCGCTTTAAGTTAACGACTCGGAAATGAATGGCAAACACATTCTTCAGTGACGTCACATACAAAGGCGAAGGGGAAGGAAAAACTTTACTTTTTCTCTCCCTTCTTTCTTTCTTTAAAGTTGTTTTAGGATTCTACGAGTGATTAGAACGAAAGGCATTTAAGGTATCGGGTTCTCCCTTTTCCGGGTTAAGATCTGACTTTCGACATAGTATTTATCCACTAATTAACTTTTATGTCGTTCTTGTTGAGGAGGGATTGACTACCAGTCCAAACCATCCATTTATCCTTTTCCTCCGTCCCAATTCTTTTGACTCATTTAACTAAGATGTATTCATATTATAATGAGATAAGGAAAAAAATTTAACATTTGCAATGATCGTTCTCTTCTGGAATACATAGACTACATATGGGGCTCTAGGAAGCGGTCATTCAGCAATACTCCAGACTAGTACTGCATTACTCAGCAATACTCTATTCGCAAGTCTTGAAATGTCCTACATTAAATTTGTAGAACTTTCATTCTGACACATAAAAATATTTCGATATCAAGAACGTTTGAAAAATCCTCTAATAAATGCAAAGGACCGAGAAGTCTGTTGCAAATATCGATTATTTTAATTTACGTATAAACAGATCTTCAATGAAATTTGACATGTTAAAAGAAAAAAAACATAATATTTCTACGGATTTCTTACTTTACGTTTACGGCAGATGTTGGTATCATTGTCAATATGACGAAGTCCAAGGTTTGAGAGATTTAACAATCCAAAAATAAGAAGCCACCACGCATTCTTTGCATCGTCAACTCTGCTCTCGGCAGTAATTTTCACTCCATATTCACGACGTAAAATTACTTCTGAAGAGATTTAAACCGTAAAGACTCTCTCTCTCTCTTTCTGCGTGTCTCTCTTTTTTTCGTTTCCCCCCTTCAAAGGTAATAACCCAGAGGTTCTCGTTTTAAAACAGTTCAGTTATTTTAGTACTTTGGAACATTATGTTGGACAGGTTCTTGACAAAGCACGTGCTATCTTTTCAAACAAGAATTACAGAGCAACTCTTCCAATATCTCCTCGTCCCCCATCTTTTATTTTTTTTCCTCCCCCTTGTCCTCCCATCTGTCTATCGGTGCCCAATATTACCCCACCGTTGAATTCCCTCTCCACTTGGCTTCCTCTTCTTCAGGGCGCCAAAACTAAAGAGATTTGTCCCTGTCACTAGCGCTCGTGAATGATCTTAGTTGCGTGTCATTAGTATCTGGCTCTCATCTGTCACTTGCCTTCTTCCAGGTCATGTGATCTACTTGTCATTCCCCCAAGATAACTCCATTTTTCTTCATCTTCTTTTTTTCAACTTTCACTCCGAATCTCTTTCTTTCGCGTTCCGTTCAAGGTGACAATTAATTTTGATTGATTGAATTCATGTACTGATTCTTTATAAATCCATTATCCTCTTTCCCGATCCAATTTAATTAATTTTACTTCTTTCCTAGCCTTAGCTACAGTAGTGTGCAAATTAATGTGAACAAGAGGGAGTTTTCACGTAATTTCATTTCCTGAGTTTGGCAGGCCTGATTTACAGCTGCTATGTAACTCTAATTACGCTCGGCTGTTAACTGTATTGCAATAAAAATACTTCCAAAATAATTACTCCCATGTTTCAATAAAAATACTGAAAATTCCCTCTTGTTCACATTAATTTGCACACTACTGGATTTGTCAAATCCTATCAAAGAAATTAGAACTCGACGTTCTAATCAGAACTCTCCCTGTTGCATCATGATCTTCGAGAAATCATCTCCCGATTTCTTCATTCTCGCCCATTATCGCTACAGTATTGCACGTTTGTTTTATCGTCAGCGGTTAAAAAAAACAATACTTTAGCAAGGGATTTCCGAATATTGCCTACCTTAATATTCATAATTGTGGCTATAAAAAGAAAGCACTTACATATTCATAACGAATCAACGTTAATTGGCGGATAGCACATGACGCTACTAATCGGCAATCCAACTGCATTCATACTTGCTTTCTTAAATTATTATTATTTTTATTATTATTATAAACTTAAAGCATTTCATAAGCAATAGATTTAAACAAACCAGTCAAAACACAACTAATAATTAATGAATAAAAGGAAATACACATCGTAAAAAACATAAATTGATGTCCTTGTCCACTTGCTGAAAGTGTTCAGAAAATAAATTTTAACTTATCGATATGATTTTGCATTTAGTGGAGACACAATTGAGGCAATGGTAGAGAATTCCAAATTTCAGGTGTATTCAAGGGGGAATGTATTTTCGAAAACGTCGTTGATCTTTGGCGAAGTTCAATTTTTATATACACGTATGACGATAATTAGCAGACATATTCAAATCATGAGTTTATATAATTTGCCGGATGATTTGGTGACCTGATCGCACTAGCTAATTCTATAATTAATCTGATTTTCTTAAGTGTGAACTATGTAGGTATATTCATGCTCGACAGAATTCCGATATAGATGCGTATTTAGTTAAGTTAAAAGCATTCTGGATGAATTGGTTACAGGCTACAGCTAGTCTTTTGATGGTTGACTGGAAGTGCTAGCCCAAAAGGCACATGATAATAAAGGCCCGAAAGGATTGAAGACGAACTAAATAACATACGTATTTCTGATCTACTGGTAAATGATCGTAAGCGCCTCACAAGATAAGTTTTCCGATGTAAAGTCGTGATAATCTGGTCAATCAAATGAGTGCAACAAGTTCGCCAAAAGAAAAATTTATTTTCAAAAAACACCCCGTGGCTTATTATTAAGCTTAAGGTGGCAAAGCTATTTTTCTTTTCCTAATCTTTCTTATAATATCAGTTTTGTTTTCAGAATCCCCTGTAATGTTATCTGTAAGTCATTCAATAAACATGTATTAAAACTCCAAAAGCGCACGCGATGAGTATTTGCCGCGATTATATGATGAGACGCAAATTTTATCGAGAACGAGTTACGTGTTATTGATACGGGGATTTATCGGAACGCAAACATGGGAAGCCATAAATATGAACTGGAATTTCGCGAGATTATGAACTGAGCATCTGGATTAAACACCAACAAGATCGGCAAGTGGAGCTCTAAAAAAAGACTTCTCCTTCTTGTTGGGAGAACGTTGACGATGAAATGCCCTCACACGGCGCCATCACCATATGGTCAGCCAACAGCAGTGCGCATGCCCACTCAGTACACGTCAAAAACCCCCAGCTGTTAAAGTCGCTTCGCCTCTTTTTCACCCCTCGTTCAAAGCGTCTCCTCCGTCCACGTGAGGAATCCATTTGGAGGAGGGAGCGCGTGGCTCGTTCTCACGCACGTCCCCCTTCTCGCCAGACCCAGGTGTGAGGCAGACACGCTGGCGTCGCTCGGTTTTTGTGCGGGCCCACGTGCGCGCAGATTCTTCCGTTGTCCAGACGACGCCTCGTGACGTCACGGCCGCCGGCGAGCACAGGTGTGCTCATCGAGGCTCCTCCAAACCATTGCCGAGGAGCCCGCCTCTCCTCCTTCTCCTTCTTCTACGAGGTGTGAAGCGTCTTTTCGACACCGGAGGGAGACAGAGTCACTAAACATCGAAGGAACGCCGCCTCAACGCACAAATCCCTCGACAAACGCGGAATTCACGTACCCGCTCTTTAACTGTTTTGAATTCTCTAATCTCTGTGTTATTACAATGCGTTCACTTAAATCCCACGTTATGGGGATGAAGAGCTAATGCATTTTCGTTCAATAATGACTTCGGAGTGCGGTATACTTACAAGAATTTTACACTGGGAGAGTACGGAATTCCAGTCTCTTGTGCTTCAAAACGTGCATATTAGGTATTATAGAGCAATTATGTGAACACAATTTGATAGCCGAGGATAGATTTCATGATGCTGTTTAGATTCAGTATTGGTTAAACCGATCCGAGTGAATCTTGGGATTAGTGAGATTTGTGATGAAAAACGCGTTAAATTTAAATGTTAACAGTATGAGACGAAATAAGTATTCAGTTATTTTAATCATTAATTCCCCCCCCCCAACGCGGAAGTAGGGAATACCTTCAATTTACAGCACCATATAGAGAATTTGAATGGTGTTAAGTGAAAGAAAAAAGAAAACGAAACCGCTGATTTCCTACCGATACCTAAAATTTAAAGCAATAAACGTTTACGGTATTCGAATTTAAACTTTGGCGATGGCTGCGGCAAAACAAAACCCTTGTGGTTTCAGAAGTGGTTTTTCCAACCAGAGGTTTCTATTTCACAAACCTAACCCGTCGCAGTCTAAACAGCCAAGGAAAATACGGTGGGATGGGGACGTGTTACGACATTCTTTGTCAAATCCTTTAAGTTATTTCATAGATAACTTAGGAGAAATTAATAAATTAGATCTGGAGTTAATGCTCCAAGCATAAGTTAAAGATATTATTGGAAAAAAATGGAAGGAAAAATTCCGTGACCACGGACCACGAGTTGGTAGAGACGACGAGCGTGATATTCGTGGTACCTAATTCCGATCTAGATCGCGGATTCCACTTTCCTTTTTTTCACCATTAATATCTTTACCTTATGCTTGGAGCATTAACTCCAGATTTCATTTATTAATTTCTTATGAGTGTTCATTAGCTTTCTGATGGCTTGGAAAGGAGGAATCCCCGATCTGCGAGCGGGATGCTTGCTCTATAATTGGATTTCTACCTTGATTATCTTGTAGTCTTTAGGACACTTGGAGACAGCCAGTTGGTGGAGGCGACGAGCATGATACTCATAGTCTATTTTCGCGGAATTATTCCTTCCATTTTTTCCATTAATATTTTTACTGTCATTTAGGTTTCTTGTGAGAAATGTTTGAAAGCCAATTAAACGAACGCTTTCCATTTCCGGGTTCATAATACTGCCAAGCCATATTATAGTTTCGATTATACAATCAAAAGATTAATTATGCGTTTGTGTGACGTTTAGTCCATCCCATTCGTCTTCTTTAAAATATGTTATTTCTTTATTAATTGACAGGCTGGGATATTAAATTTACTGAAAAAGAAAACGCTTGGCCTTGATCGCCAATATGATTCTGAAAGAGCGCTAACTCCCTGCGAAGATCACAATTACCATTATTATTATTATTATTATTATTATTATTATTATTATTATTATTATTATTGTTTGAGGAAACCAAATTCGGATCAAGTTCGGAAGCCAAGTCCCAGAAGCGGACCCAATAGAGGGCCAAGCCCAAGGAGCTCAAATGCAAGGAAGGAAAAGCATTATTATTATTATTATTATTATTATTATTATTATTATTATTATTATTATTATCGAAACATAATAGTTCATCTTAACATCTGATATATATATTTTGAAAACTTTAAACATACAGACATTTTTAATTGAACATTATAATTTTTTACAACAGCAATAAATAAACAAATAAATAAATAAATAAATAAATAAATAAATAAATAAAATAATAATATAAAGAACCATACCATTTTTAATTAACTTTTTCTGTAGGAAAAAAAAGAAAATAAAAGCATCTTGAAAGTCCATTATTTATTAATTTTTATGTCCAAGTCACGTGAAGCTAATTTAAAGTAATGGTGAAAAATTAACTCTCCGCCGCAAAAAGCCCCCGTTAGTCAAAAAAAAGTTTCTTGCAAATCACGACCACGAACTTCCTAAATTGGGAAGCGAACGCCAAGGAAACCAATCTGGCCACAAGCATCAGCCGCATCACGTGATTCGCTCGAGATGCTTTGCAAGGAAGATGCCGCCGCAGCAGCCGTCTCCATGGCAACGCCAATCGCGTGACGTCACGCCTTCCAGATTCCCAGGTGCGTTGCAGACAGAGCGTCGCCAGCGCGCGCCAACACGACCTCTCTTTAGCGATCGCTCCTTCCCTCCAACCTCGAGGCCAACAGTCCGCGCCGCACCACCACTGCTCGTGGGGGCGGACCTCGACCTCATTGCTGTAACCTCTACGACGAAGCCTTTATTCCCACTCTTCCCATTACAGCAAAGTCGTTCGCTTTTTGCCATGGCTTTTAGCATGCCCCCGCCATAGCGAAGGCGCTTGTTGATTCAGTGATGCACTATAACGAGGGGATACTACTGCGAAAATCGGGCGAAAATACACGGTTGACAATGAACGCGGAAAAAAATAGGGTGAAAGGGGGCTGTGGAGAGATGGGAGAAGGAGGGGGTTGGAGTTATTCTGCACCACGAATAATCCACAGGTGTTTAAAGGAAAACGATCATCATCCCATCCTTGTGTCATTTGTTTACAACCAATATGCCTCCTTTCCTGAAAGACACACACACACACACACACACACAAACACACGCACACACACACACACACACACATACAACTACCCAGTGCCTGAAAATACAGTGGCTGATTTATGAGGGGAAGGCTGAAATTGATACAGTGTTGAGATTGTACTGGAACGAAAATCATTTTCACGGAATAGGAAAATAATTAAAAGGTAACATTATACAATCGACAACGAAATTGAGACTCTCCACTAAAATTCTTGGAAAATTGAACTCATTATGATCGACAGCAGCAGTGCTATCAAATAAAAAAAAGCGATTGCGAATAGTAGCCGCTCTTAAGCTTAAGACCACCTGTTGATAACCATCATTGCAATTTTTAGCTGTTAAACATACCAATAAACCTTATTATCAATAGCAACGTATATAATTGTGCTAATGTTGTGCCGATCAAAATGTCAAAAATTTTTTTTTTTATGTAATAACGTTAATGTTATACAGCAGAAATAACTCTGCCGAATTAAAGTTTTTAAAAAAAACCTACATGAAATCTTGGATTACGAACTTTGAATAACATATTTGCGAATACAGGTTGCCTATCGCTGAAACATTTTTTAGTCTTGTATTATTTTTATATAACATGTCGATTTAATTGGCCATAGGGTATAACAAAGGTCAACTATTAAGTAATCTAAGCCTTCAGCTTTCCTCTAATGATGAGCGTAAAACATTAAATGATTCACGTTTGATCAATTTATTTTCATTTTTAATCACTAATCCAGATGACTATACCAGATGGCTTTGGGATCTATTTTGAAATTAAATCGAATATGCCTGTAAAAGTGAACCAGTGAGTAAAATTTCTAATCTTTTAGCTCAAAGAAAATCGCTACAATACGCGATTTGAATTTATTCCTAAGCACATGATGAAACCTTTATCCAAAATTACTTCGAGAACCCTTTGTGCGTCCAAAATAAAGTTAACACATAAAAGTTTTTCTTTGTTTTCGTTAATAAAATCGACGATCGACGTCGCGTTGACCGTGTTTTTCGGTAGTTTTTTTTTTTTTAATACTTTTTTCCCTTCTATTTTCCCTTTTATTTAATAACCGATCGTAAAGTAATACGAGGCGCTTCGGTTCAGATTACTATTAAACGGTTTCCAGAGGAGCGCCACACGTGCCTAAATGTTATAGCAAATGCCGGAATCTTTTTTTTTTCGACCAAATCTCTTATAACTAAATATCGTTTTTAAAATTAATCTGTAAAAAAATCAATAATCGTCCCCTCCCCCTTTTTCACAGAAGCTGTTTCAATGTAATCGTTGTGCAAGACAACCAATTCGTCAGCGCTTTGATAATGACTCAATGCGATGCTTTATATACATATATGTATCTCCAATTCTAGTTAATAATCTTTACACCGATTATATTTACGGCCTATAACCACTATTATTTCAACAACTCATGGATTTATTTTTTAAATTAATTCTTTAACCATCAATATCGCTATTTTTTCTATTAAGATTACCCTTAACAACCCTGTAACTATTAATTCTCCAAACCGCGTTTTTCTCCATATGTTTAGTTTACTTTATTTCTTGACGAATCAAGAACTGGTTCCTTTTACTCCAAAAAAATGTATCCATCCGAAAATTTCTTTGAAAAGATAGGGGAGGGGGGTGGGTTAACAACACCGTTGCTAACGGGAATAGTCAGAACCTTTAATCCGGGGAAACCTACTAACATAGATCACGGGGGGTCGTCGAACGATTCGAATTCCAATATAGCAGACAAATATACGGATATCAAAACGCATTTCATACTAATAAACGAGTTTATAAAAAAATGTAATAATTGGTTGAATTATGCAAATAAATTCTTAATCGAACAGTTAAAGAGCTGTCCGGATAAAGTAGGCAAACATGCAACATTTTCTTGGAAGAAAGATTTATTTTACAAATTAAAATCCCAATTTATTTTTGAATAAACAATACACTAAAAAATATTTATTAATAAATATTACAGACTTATAGGGAAGCATAATGAAAAATAATAATTAAAAGAATCTCTTTAATTAAGTTTTATCTTTAGAAGCACTCGGTCAGGGAGATGTGCTTGTGATCTATCTACGAAGTAAAGGGTTCTCAAGTTATTTAAAAGGCTCCCTCTCTTTCATTTTGTTAAATTATATTATGTACGATGCATGTATCGACAAATAACAATATAATGCCGAAGCTTTTGGCTAAAATGAGTTCAGCTTTATTAAGAACGGGGAAGAGTCGACCACCAAGGCCGAATTCGAGAGCCTCGTCAAAGGTCGCGTTTCGTCACCAAAAACCTGAGACGACTTGAAAGCACGTGTCGCTCGCGGCCCCACAACACCGATATTGTCCCAAAAGAATGTCAAGTCATAAAATTTGCGCCTTATCCCCAAACGAGATCCTTATAAAATCATCCTTTATTGTTAAAATAACAGATGAGATAAAGTAGGTCCTGAAGGCGGGCACATAACGAGAAACGTGAAGATGATAATGGCTTCCGAATCCAATGTCTAACATCATAACTATTCGAGACATACGAAAGTTTTCTTACTGTAACAAAGACTGAAAAATTCAATTATAATTATCAACCTTCTAATAAACTCTTAGTAATATCGTGATGCTTGCTGTTTCGTTATGAGACGTTTCTTGTTGATGAACACAAACAAATAAATTATATACAAAATTGTGATTCTTTATAAAATAAGCTTAAAAAGTTCAAAATTTCTTCGTTGCCGTTTTTAGTACTACAAAAAGTGCATTTTAATGCATATGAAATTCGTATGAAAATAAAGTCAATTAGAAACATCTGTTTTTATTTAACGAATAACATGTCACATCCGTTGAACTGTTTACGGATTTCGAATGGCAAAGGACCAAAAAGAACTAATCGTTGTTGATAGCTGATGTTTTCAATTAATAGTCTTAAAATGTTGTCACTGCTATCTTATGTCTTTCTTTTTATAGATATATTAAATTATTTTTTGTTTAATTCGTACTAAATTTAGTTCAAGGCACCTCATCCTTTCGTTGGCTTTCCGGTAGAACTGAGAAGTCTCGATCCCTTTAAAGGTTTCAAATATTTCGAATTGACATATGAAATGAGGAGAAACAAGTTCTAAGCGTAAAGACTGCAAGTAGAAATCTTGCAATAATTGTAAAAATCCTAAAAGAAAATATTCTTCCAAATTAAAACGCAAATTTTGGAATGGATTTTACATTTTTTTATTTTCAACCTACAGAATCGTTCTCACCCAACTAAAACTTAAATATTGTAATTTTCTTTTAAATCTTTACCAAATGGATAAAATTTTGTTTGTACAGTCAACCAAAGGAAATAATCCACACGAGTTTAATACTTAATATTACATTTCATGCTAATGTGTTGTTTAAATAGCTTTTTAAATTATAATTATTTAAATTTAATAATCTTAATAATGTTAACTCTAAATGTTATATTAAATTATGAAAAATAAATTAATATTGAAACAGTAAAACTTAGAATAAAATTCAAGTGTGGATTATTTCCCTTTGATGACTGTACTTTAATGTTTTACATTTCAGCTGAATGAACTTGATTCTTCCTGTCATCATTGAAAATACACATCATCGAAGGTTATGCTGCATAAATTTTTTATTGAAATATATTTAAAACGGGAATATAAATTAACCTTTATTTTATTCTTCAATAATTTTTAATTATCTACATCTCTTGCATGAAAAATATTTTTCATCTCATTTCCCTACTGTATATCCCAGTGTCTAATGAATTGTAGCTGCCATCATTTTCAAAAATACACAGACCAGTATTGATAATCAGTGAGGAACTCTGCTCAATTACGTATTCTATACCGAAGAGACATAATCAATAAAAAAAAAATTAATTCGTCATTATCATGAGCGCAGTAAACTTCGCCCATCTTTTTTAGAATCGAGCGGAGTTTAGAAGCTTCGTTAAATCGAGGTTCTGGCATATGCACGTGCGTTCTTGTTTTCCCCCCAAGTGGACGGCACAGAAGGGGGAGTCGTGGACCAAGTGGGCGTTTATTAAAATAACACAGTGCACGTGCAACTGTAGAAGATGCCGCATACACTGTCCATACGCAGCTGTTTTATTCAAGAAATTATCCTCATACACAAGCATACAGATTTAAAAAAGAAAAAAGAAGAAAGGAAAAAAAAAAAAAAGACACGCCATTATCAATAGAGGCACTTAAAAATTTTTATTCAAGTATTTTTTCTCTTCTCTCTTGTGCTTCGTTAACTATCCAGACTTTTCATATCAACGGTCGAATTAAACATGTTTAAGAGACAAAATTAAAGCGGCATTAATTTGACGACTCCCTCTACGTCCAAGTGCCTTGCTTCCCGCTTCCTCTCCTCTCTTCTCTCTAACAAACAGCACGCGCATCAGAGGAAGCAATAAGTTGATTGTAATTACTGCAAAATTTAAACACACAAACATGCACGCATTATTTCTAATCAATGCTATTAAAAATATAATATAAAATAGAATATTTAATTAATAAAATTGAAAATTTATAAGTAATCTATTGTGCTTAAACGTAACTGGCATTTGAGCTTTTACAAGATATGACCATTTGATTATCTTTTATTCTGTTGCTTCAAGACTATTTTTTTTATTTTTTAATGTTTTACTTTAAAATTTTAACAGAGAGCACACGGAATTAAACATTAATGAGAATGCATACAAGTTGGCGAAACTGCTCTTACTTGTATGATTAGACCTTACTATTCGCTCCCTATTTAAATAAAGATGGAAAAGAAAAGGATAAATTCCGGAACCTAGGTTCGAACCAGGGATCACGTGTCTGTAGTCATCGCCTCTACCGATTGGGCTACGGTTTGGTTTGGTTTGGTTTGGTTTGTTTGGTATTAACGTCCTTTTCAACTGCTATGGTCATTTCAGGACTGCGTTATAGGGGCCGCAAATTTTGCCTCGCAAGGGTTCTTTAACGTGCAGCCGGCAAACGACTACACGAGACCAACGGCTTTACTTCCCTTCCGAAGGAAGTGCGTGATCTCAGGATTTCCCTCTGAAAAATCCTCGTCGTCCTCGGCCGGGATCGAACCCGCGTACTCGGGCATCAGAGGCGATCACGCAAACCGCTGAGCATTGAGCTACGGCGGATACTGGTAGCTCAGTTGGTAGAGGCGACGAGCTAGAGGCTCGTGGTCCCTGGTTCGAATTTAGGTCGCGGAAATTATCCTGTCCTTTTTCATCTATATTTAAAGCTTATAATTTTAAGTGTAGCTTCAGTTCTTTCGCCATCACTCTATAGTCAAATTTCATCACCTTCTTGATGGTTGTCGGAAGGGGAAATTCCCGACCTGCCAGATGCCTGCCCTATACTTCCACTTTGACTGTTTAGCAATCTTTAGGATACTTGGAGACAGCTTAGTTGTAACAGTATCGGCGGTAGCCCGCTTGGTAGAGGTGACGAGCTATAGACTCTGATTCGAATACAGGTCGCAGATTTTTATCCTTTCCTTTTTCATCTATATTTGACGACTCTAAGTCCTATTGGGTCTAAGTGGCAAAAATTCGTAAAGGAGATCTTTTCGAAAAAAAAGGGTCTATGTGCCATGCGTAATGAATAGCTAAAGGATCTATGTGCCTTTCGATATGATACCATCATTGTATTATGTCACCCAACTTCAATATTTTTAATAAAACAACAAAGTTAAATGTATATTCTTGAATATCCGAAATAAAAAAATTGGCACTTAGACCCAATAGGACTTATAGTCTTCATTGAAAGCTTATAATTTGAAGCGCAGCTTCAATATTTTCACTATCAGTCTATATTCGCTTCCTACTTTCTATCTTCATCACTTTTGAAAAAAAACAAAAAAAAAAACAAAACAGAAGTCAGGATATTTTTACGTTTCTTTGTCAAACGTTTCTTGTGTAATCTACTTGACATGCATCATTAAAGTGATAAATCTATATAGTCAAAAAAGCAACATACATAAACAATAAAAATTATTTATTAAGTGTTCTGGTGTTTTATTTAAATGAAGGTACCTAGCTTAAAGGTACATTTCCTAATTCTACATCTTTGTTGTCTATGGACTTTGTTAATTATTGCAGCACAGGTTTTGCAGACATAGGTGGATGATTTGTTAAAATCTTCGCTCGCAACTTGCCTTTCTTACAATATCAGAAAAAAGATTCATCAGTGAAATTTTACTTCGAATTGTTGAGTTGCAACATTGCCAAAATGAGCTGGTATGAAGCTTCTAAAAAAGGGAGCCGAATTCAAAAACGTTTCTGGAAGAAATAAAAATTTCGAGTTGATTTCGTTTTATATTTATTTTTTTATTTTAAAACGCCTAAGATAAAAAAAAAAGAAAGAAAGAATGAAAGAAAGCGAGCCACCGGCCGACGTAATGGGAGTGAAACGCGTCACCGATCGATCACCCGTACGAAATCGGACTGGTATGGGAAAAGGGAAAGAGCACACGAAACCCTGCGGCGTTAATAAAACTGAAATTGCGCTTGCTACGGTGGAGCCATTAAAGCCGGAGGATGTGGAGCGGGTCTCTTAACATAATTATCGACGAGCGGATAAATCGCCCTGCTCCCGACCAAGTGCGCATGCGCGTGGACTTTGAAGTTTTCTTCAAACTCCGTCAGATTTTACCTGAACAATACAATCGATCATCACCGCCGTACGAGCACGAAGAACGCCGAAACCATTTGTATCCATGATTCTTTTTTTTCTTTTAATGTTTAATCTTTTTTTTAATTTATTAATATTCTGTTTATACTAATAAATAAACAATGCTTAAATGGTAGGTTTTTAAAATTTACTGAATTACCCTTTTTGCTTTATAGAAATTATTTAATACTGTATTAATTATCTATTTCACTGAAACCGTAAAGTTTTTTTAAACGCTCAATTTTATTTGTTGTTCATGTTATATGTGTTATAAAGTATAAATTCTTAAATTTGTCCATACATTATTTTTGACAATTTTTTATAACTCCTAAAATGCTTCAAAATGTGTTTCGTAACGATCGATTTGAAACTTTTGAAACGTAAAATTATAAATATATTTTTAGTGTTATAATTGGATTTTTTTGTTAAAATTCGCCCTATTTCAGGGAAATAGATAGTCAATTTTGGGAGACTCTGCATTACGAAAAATAATGAAAACTATTTCTGAAAAGATTTTTGATACATTATTATGAATTACATGCATGTATTTGGGAAAGAAAAAAACAAATTTTTAACAAATAGGATGTCCTTTAAATGAATGTTAGTAAAATTGAAATTAACTGGGATAACAGATTTTGGAAAAAGTGAATTTATTTTAAACTATTACATTTTAAAGTTAGCGAATATTAGAGATAGCGTTTTAAAAATAGATTTTGCAAAATTCATTCGTTTTGCCAATATATGATACATACATAACCTACAAGCAAAATTCAAAGTAGATTTCATATAGCCAGGTTCGGAAGATTCTAAGATATTTGCAAGTCAAGAAACATACTGTGCAAATTATTTATATTTTTCTGTTCAAAAAACCTGCAACTTTGATCATTTATTTTTTAAATTTGAATTAATAACAGTATGTTAAATCATTATCACCACATCACAACAGAGTAGAGAAAACAATAGGTTTCATCAGCTAGTTCCCTCGAAAGGGGGAGGGATGCAGGCTGTAATAGTTCACATTATTTTTCGTAATGCAGAGTCTCCCAAAATTGACTATCTATTTAACAAAAAAATTCAATTACAACACTAAAAACAGATTTATAATTTTACGTTTCAAAACTTTCAAATCTATCGTTGCGAAACACATTTTGAAGCATTTTAAGAGTTATAAAAAATTGTCATAAAAAATGTA
>JAHWFO010101667.1:166414-179400 GCA_023313115.1 Rhysida immarginata | reverse complement strand
AGGATCTGCTACTTGCCTTACTTTACTCGGAGACAGGGGGAGGGGGGGATTAATTTTTTAAATAAATGAATAAATATATTTCTTCTTCACTGCTAAAGCTCCTACTTGGAATGTTTACAAGATTTTATTACAGACAGAGTTGGTACACTATTATTCATTGTAGTCCCCATCTTTTCGATGCATTTCCGCCACCGAGTCGGGAACGCATGGATACCTCGGGAAAAAAAAATCTTTATAGAAAGGAGATCTCGCTTATAGAAATCTGCATACCGAATTTCACTCCTTTATATGCATAAATACACCTAGACCTTTTGGTGCCCTCTAATTTTCACCCCCAAAACTCCGACCTTAGTGGGCTAATCAAAACCAAACTAAAGAGTGAAGGTGCACATGCCTATAGTAAGCTACATTCCGAATTTCAATCTTCTACCTCAAAAAATGTAGAAATGATGAACAGAAAGTGTGTAAAATAAAACCAATAAGTAGCTCCATTTTTCCGCTACTTAATAATAAGCTTATAGATTATGAGCACTTCAGCAATCGTGCGGCGACAAAGTGATTTCACGTGCGCGCGCCGATGTCAATAATGCTTAAAAGATGAACAGAAAGTAACAATATATTCCTTCTGACAAATCGATTGTTATATGACATGCCAGTATCTTTGAATTCTTTACACTCACTGTTTTAGCACGTGAATTCGACTTGAAGGGGATCCACGAAAAGTTCTGAAAAGTTGATACGGCCGAGCTAAGACTTTGATGGTCAAATTTCTGAAAACAGAATTTGAAAAGGTTAACCCGTTTTCAAGTTATCGTGCAAACGGCGGATGGCCGGACGGATAAACGTACAGACCAAGGGCGCATTCTTATAAGTAGCTTTTATGCTAAAACTCCTAATAAGTGTTTTTCTTTTTG
Organism: Rhysida immarginata; assembly: GCA_023313115.1. Taxonomy (NCBI): domain Eukaryota; kingdom Metazoa; phylum Arthropoda; class Chilopoda; order Scolopendromorpha; family Scolopendridae; genus Rhysida; species Rhysida immarginata. The sequence goes on along the minus strand of JAHWFO010101667.1, from coordinate 178,486 downwards.
TTACTCAGTTGAGGCTTCTACCGTGATCACCGAGAGAGGAGTCCTGCGGACTGAAACGTCATACATTGTTACACGAGGCCAACGAGTTAACAAGGCATGGAACAACACCACCTAAAGAGAAAGCTGAGCGCGGAAATGTCATATATTGTTAAAACGTCATAAGTAGTCATCTTTAATCGCATTTCTACCAATAATAAGCCCTAAATTATGACTAGGTATGATGATGTAACAATGTATGAAATTTTCGCGCTCAGGCTTTGAGTAGAGGTGGTGTTGCCTGGAAGCGGAAAAGTCACCTGGCCATCGGAGTGCTAGCAACAATCCAACCTTCTTTGTGTCCAACAAGCGGAAAAACACTGATTGTTAGCACCCCGATGGTCAGATGACTTTTCCGCTTCCAGGCTTTGTTATCCCGTGGGCATCATTATAAGAAGGGCATTGTTACTCGTATTTCTACCAATAATAAGCCCTAAATTTGCCTTTCTTATCATGATGTAACAATGTATGACGTTTCATTCCGGAGGCATTCTCTCTCTGTGGTCCTGGTTCTACTCGGCGGTCCTGGCAAGTTGATTTCCGAAAAATATTTGACGAATGCGAACACTTTCCGCAAAACTGCGTCATTAAACGCACTTATTTTAAATGAAATATTTATCACATGCATTTTATTTAACTAAAAAAAAATTACTTATTTCTCTCATTTTTTATTAATTAAATGGAATATAAAAAGTTCATACACGAGAAACTTTCATAAAATTTATTTTAATTGCTTGATTTGTTGAATAGAATTTTTCTTAGATGAAAAAATTGTTTGAAAATTGATACAATAAATATATTATCAATTCTCTTAATTTAAAAGACGATGTTTTCTAAGATATTTCGCTCTAATTTTAGCAAAGCTTCAAATATTTTCCTAGAAATTGCGATTTTTAAATGTTCTAATAGAGAGAGGAATATACAGTATATACGCTTTATCTGGATTATCTATTAAATTCCGCCTTTTTCTTGATATCATTGAATTAATGCCAATATGATATAATCATTCTTGCCATCAATTTATTCAAATATCAATTTTTAATTCCGCAATATTAATACCCAGACTTTGTTAGATAGAGCAAAATTTAATTTTTTTAAAATTAAAATGAAATCAGATGGGGAGAATTCTACATATTCTACCACTTAACAATGTCCTAGATGTTTTATGTTTTTTTTTTTGCATTCAATGATAATTCTCAGAGTAACGGAACAAGCGAACCTCGGTGGAATACTACCACAATAAAGCAATTAACTAAGCTGATAACGCAAATGGAAGGGAGATAACGCAATGTGGTCTTTGTATCATTTCTTTTTCATTTTCTATACTATGAGTTTCCATTCATTAAAATGAGGTAATTGTACGAATATTTTAATGTATTTTTGGAGGCGTTCCAACGCGACAGCTCTAGATTTTGCAGTTATATTGTTCTTTCAACAAAACAGGAGCTGGCAAAATTTCAATCCATTAGATACAAAAAAAAAAACCATTGTTACTTTTCCATGTTTTTATGTTGATACCTTCAAATCTAGGAGGCCAGTGAAAAGGATCCAATATTTGGCGTACTGTCCAATAGTGCTGAATCCAATATTTCTACTCTAACCACCGACGAAATATAATTAATATTCAAGAATAATGCAGCGAATCAAAGTAGTGACTCACTCTATTTAAATGACTCTAGCTTATCGTTCTTTTACATTCTAGCATTCTTTTCAAGATTTCGATAAATATTCTTTACACGTTATCTCCTGAGACAGCTTGAGCGTCTCGGATCGACTGACCGTCAGACGAACCCACAGAACCCATGCAATTATATAATCGAATATTTGAAAATTTATTAGTTCACTTGTTCTGTTAATTGACTCGTTTCATTATCAAGTTTAAAGTCTGTTCAAAGCGTTGCTTCATAATATACAGTATTATAATGTGTCTAAAACATGAGTTTCTAGACTTGTCGTAATCAAATCTAAAGACCCAATTGAAAGCACTGAAATTTGACGCCAAGGGGATGTGATTTTTTTGGCGACGGGTTATTAATTTAGATGAAATTTTGTTGCCAAGCTCTAATCAAACGATCAAATCCCAATCAACCTCAGTCACCTGATGAAAGAACCCATCAGTACTTGCTCGCGGTCATCCATCCATCAGCATAGAGGGCATGGTGAATTGTCAAGGAATCCTATTAAATAACATTTGAAAAGGACGAGCAGTTGATTCAGATTATTATTCTTTTTTTTGTTGAAGAAAAGTTACATGGAAATACAGGGGAATATGATTTTTAATAGACAGAAAAGGTTATTACTTTTCGAACAATTTAGGTATTACTATGTATAATGAAGGAAAGTGTTTCAATTCTCTCTAAAAATTTCAAAATAAGAAGTGGGGGCGGTGTTCGCAGACACTTCTTTACTTTCTTATACATAATATAAGGAAGTATTGTAATCACGAAAAATTTCGATCTCGAGATTTTCACTGATGTTCACGTTTCAGGTACCTAGATTACGAAAAAGTAGTTTTTGGAAAATGCCTGTGTGTCTGTCAGTGTGTGTGTGTGTGTGTGTGTGTGTGTGTGTGTGTGTGTGTACACGACAGCCTCCAAACGGCTAAAGCTATCGAGACCAAACTTTAAACTTAAGATTATAATCTTCCTCGGGAGATCTGATTAGTTTCCCAGTGGAATCAGTGAACCGGAAGTATCGGTTTACTCCAGCGCCAAAATATAAATTTCGAAATATCTCGTTAACCATTGCGTTTATGAAAATTTTAAAGGGATTGAAAAGTGTTACAATTACAATTTTAAACAACTTTTGTTAAGAAAAATTTTCAAAATTCCAACCGGAAGCACCAGTTCTACTCTTGTCAAAATCCAGTTTTTTGCTAATATAGGCGAAATAAGACGGAATAGGAAAATTTGTAAAGTATAAAAGTGTTTAGAAGCTAATTTTAAACAACCTTTGTTAACAAACTTTTTCAAAATTCCAACAGAATGTATCAGTTTTATTCTTATCAAATTCCAGTTTTTTGCTCATATAGGCAAAAGAAGATGGTATAGGAAAATTTGGAATCTATACCAAAGTGTTTAGCTAATTTTAAACAACTTTTATTCACAAACTTTTCCAAAATTTCTATCGGAAGTAGCCATTTTAGACAGTTGTTTAATTTTTTTCTGTATTTGGACCAGGACATTTACGTAAGCTTATAAGAAAGTCGCGTGGTGACCACACCTCATTTTTCTTCTAGTTGCTATAACTACGCTAAATCAAACTATTTATGTAGCAAATTGGCTATTATTCTTCTCAACAACAATTAAATAACATGACTAAAATGTAATGATGGGATGCACCGTTTGGTATGATGTGATCAGAATTAATTTAGAATATACAGGGTGTCTAAAAAGTCTGATAACATGACAGATATCTCAAAGCTGCCAAGTAGGCGAGATCTGATGAGTATGGTTTATAGGTAACGGGGGGGGGGGGAATTCATTGCCGCACTCAAATTTGATTTTGACCCCCAAATTTAAGGTCATCCATTTGCTAAATCGAAAACTATTAAAGATAGGGAAAATTTTCCGATTGCTACCCTGTAGAGCAAGCATGAGTTGACCACATTAGTCTAAAAACAATTTTTAATCACACCCTTCCCCTTGAAAAATTTTGAAAAAATGAGCGAGAAAGAGTCACTCAAGGTCAGGTTGGGCTAGTCAGGTTGGCTGAGGTATGCTTCACTGCAATTCAAATGTGTTAGAAACCTCAGCTACCTGGCCAGCCCAACCTGACCTTGAGTGACTCTTTCTCGCCCATTTTCTCCAAATCTTCCAAGGGGGAAGGGTGTGATTAAAAATTGTTTTTAGACTAATGTGGTGTTGCTCTACAGGGTACTAATCGGAAATTTTTTTCTCTTATCTTTAATAGTTTTCGAGTTAGCAAATGGATGACCTTAAATTTGGTGGTCAAAGTCCAATTTGAGTGCGGCAATGAATTCCCCACCCCCCTATTACTTATAAACCACACTCATCAGATCGCGCCTAGCTGGCAGCTTTGAGATATCTGCCATGTTACCAGACTTTTTGGACACCCTGTATACAGGGTAATTCAGAAAGGTATGTCAAGAATGAAATACCATGTACAGTTTGTAGCGGGGAACAAAGTTTTTCCTATAAACATTGGTCCGGAAATGCATCCTGACAGAGATAATGCAACTTGTACGAGGTAGGAATGACATTACAGTAGTGTTCAAAATGCCGGCCCTGTGTCTCGAAGTCGTTGGTCTAGTGTTTGAAACGCCCGGCGATGTGGATGATCACGGTCTGGAAAACGCTGTTGGTAAATCCTTTCCGCTTCAGTAGCATTATCCTGTGCCTCGCCGTAGACGAGATGCATGTCCGCCAGCTCCGCATTAGTTAAGCGATCCATTGTACAACAATGGAGCTACATGTTTCGTTTCTTCTCTTTTAAAGGAGAGAACACGAACATTTTACATGTTTAGACCCTAATTTACATGGACCCTACCATTGCCGTCCGGGTAACGCACATCCATTCCTACCTCGTACAAGTTGCATTATCTCTGTAAGGATGCATTTCCGGACCCATGTTTATAGGAAAAATATTGTTCCCCGCTACAAACTGTACATGGTATTTCATTCTTGACCTACCTTTCTGAATCACTCTGTATAGTCGCTTTTTTGAAACTGAAATGTGATGAAGTCTAATGTTTCGTTGATGACTGAGATAGTACGTATTGATGTTTGTTGGCCTTGAACGTGACGTAATGTTGATGTTCCAGATGTTGAATTCTCTAGGTTTAAACTTCGATGATATAGATGATGTTTGGCTGACTTGGAGGACTTGGATGTCGTTGGTTCGATGTTTGAGAATACTTATGTGACTGGAAGAAGCTTGGATGACGTCGATTCGATGTGTAAAGTTGAACTTGATGTGGAGATTGTATAAAATAAATGAAATGAAACTGAATTTGTCCTTTTACTTGGTGTATACAAATTAGGAAAATTAACAAAATAAAACAGTAGAATAAAATTACAAATTCAATAATGTTTTCGAGCCTCTTCTGGTCTCATCTTCAGTTGTTTTTAGCAGGATTTAAAGTGATAACTTATTGTTGTAATGTCATTTGTTGTGTGTTTATTGTTTGTCAATTAAAAAATAAATTATTTGCCAATTATTACCTATATTGATAGTTGTTTGTGCTAGAGTATTGGTATCTAATGTTATTGATGCTGCTTCTTTTATTAATCTTTATTTTTTAATTTCTTTTTATAGCTATAATTTTTACTTTCTGCCAATCAGGATTATGGTTATACGAAATGCAATGATTTGCTAAATTATTGTTGCCATTGTTTTTTAATCTTATTGATCTTTCATGTTCTTTTTATTCTAATTAAGAGTTGCCTTTTGGTTTGGCCATTATTTTAATTGACAATCTTTATTTTAATTAAGAAAATTCATTTACTTAATAATTGACAAACAATAAACATACAACAATTGAAATTACACCAATAAGTTATCACTTTAAATCCTGCTAAAAACAACTGAAGATGAGACCAGAAGAGGCTCGAAAACATTATTGAATTTGTAATTTTATTCTACTGTTTTATTTTGTTAATTTTCCTAATTTGTATACACCAAGTAAAAGGACAAATTCATTTTCATTTCATTTATTTTATACAATCTCCACATCAAGTTCAACTTTACACATCGAATCAACGTCATCCAAGCATCTTCCAGTCATCCAAATATTCTCAAACATTGAACCAACGACATCCAAGCATCCTCCAAGTCAGCCAAACATCATCTATATCATCCAAGTTTCAACATAGAAAATTCAACATCTGGAACATCAACGTCAAATCACGTTCAAGGCCAACAACATCAATACATGCATCCACGAAACATTCAGCTTCAAAAAAGTGACCACTGTATTTACCGAGTGTCCCAAAATGAGCGACGATTTGAAAAATCAATTAACGAAAAATGGAACGCGATAGAAATGTACGGTTTGCTGCATTCTACTTAGAAAACCAAAGAATTCATTCGCACCAAGTTTCAAAATTAGTTACAGTACAATTAGTTACCAAATTCGTCAACAGATACAGACAACATCAGTTGGAAACAATGAAGGTTGGATTGTTTCTAGCACCCCGATGGTCAGGTGACTTTTCCGCTTCCAGGCCTTGTTATCTCGTAGGCCTCGCTGTTTATCGCAGCCGACGAAAAAGACATGCCTGGACATTCAAAAGCCACATGACCATAGTAGTCTGAGCAACCATCAAACCTTCATTGTTTCCATCTTGGATTTTAACAATCAATATTCTTTCGTTTGTTGGAAACAATGAAGATTGAATTGTTGTTCAGACAACTATGGTCAGGTGGCTTTTGAGTGCCCAGGCCTGTCTTTCTCGTCGGCTGCGCTGTTTATCCGAGGCCAACCGTGACCACCGAGAGAGAATGACTCACCGCGAAAACGTAGTACATTGCTACATCATCATCATTAGGGCAAATTTCGGGCTTATTATTGGTAGAAATACGAATAACAATACGTATTTCTACGAATAATAAGCCCGAAAGTTGCCTTAATGATGATGATGTAACAATTATTACGTTTCCGCGGTGAGGCCTTCTCTCTCGGTGCTCACGGGCCAACGAGATAAACCAACACCTCCTAGAAAGAAATTCCCTGTACCCTTAAAATTCATACATTGTGACATGATCATAAGAAGTCATAATTTAGGGCTTATTATTATTGGTAGAAATACGATTAACATAGCCTTTTTATGAAAATGTAACGATGTATGAATTTTCAGTGCACAGGCACTCTTTTTAGGTGTTGGATAAATAGGCCCTGAATTGAAAAAGTCACCTGACCATCTTAGTCCAAACAACAGCGTAATCTACTTTGTCTCCATCTTGGATTTTAACAATCAGTATTTTTTCATTTGTGGAAAACAATGAAGATTACATTGTTACTCGGACTAAGAAGGTCAGGTGACTTTTCCGCGTCAGGGCTTATTTATCTACAAAAAAAACTCGACTAATTTTTTTTTTTTTTTTTTTTTTTTTTTTTTTTTTTTTTTTAGCTGGCTTTGCTTCTCGAACTAGACTCCAATGAGGAACAGCCGCGAGAGGGTAGTGGAAGGCTAAAAGTTAAAGCCAGTATAGCCAACTTACTCAGTAAAATATTACTTATCCGCCTGTAGTGGTTGTAACCTTACTTTCCGGACACGCCTCGTATATGAAATAAATACAGTAGGTCTTGAGGTAAAATACCACTTCCGGTTGATAGATTTAGTCCAAAAGTTGATGTAGATCTATCATTATGGTGTCAGGACCAGATACTTTTCATCCATCTAGCTCGTTGCGTTATTGTGTTCGCATACGTTCAAAAAGATACACGGGCTTAATTCTAAAAATGTGTTTTTCGGACTCAGGGAGATCTAAAACGTCGAGATTCATCAAAATCTCAAGGTCATATTTGTTGACGATTACATTACGAGAAAGTAAAAATTAAGAATTCAAATGTTAAATCGATTATCCTTAAAATGTAACAATATATTTCCTAGCTATCGGCCTCGGTGGCTCAGCGGTTTGCGTGATCGCCTCTGATGCCCGAGTACGCGGGTTCGATCCCGGCCGAGGACGACGAGGATTTTTCAGGGGGAAATCCTGAGATCACGCACTTCCTTCGGAAGGGAAATAAAGCCGTTGGTCCCGTGTAGTCGTTTGCCGGCTGCACGTTAAAGAACCCTTGCGAGGCAGAATTTGCGGCCCCTATAACGCCGTCCTGAAATGACCATAGCAGTTGAAAAGGACGTTAATATCAAGCAAACCAAACCAACTATTTCCTAGTTAAAGGTTTTTAATAAGTTTTTAAAGACTGGGAAAAGAAATGAAAGGAATAACATTCATAAAACCCCTTTTTTATCAGCTTTACACCTGGCTGTACTCAACAAATGGTGCCCGTTAACCTGCACGCCTTTGCAACTGAAAGGGGGGAGGGGTTAATATGATGGGGTGAGGGAGAGGAGGGATATACATATCGAAAGAGCGATCCACTCAAGTTTTGCCACAGTTTGAAATTTCTACCTAATTCGTTCTGGTCAGTTGACAAATCGACGTCAACCTTTTACCTCTTCCTAATAGCTGCTTCCTTATCCACAATCTTTTACTCCCCATTCCCCTTCACTATCCCTCCTAATTCATCCCCCCTCCTCCTTCTCGTCATCAATTATGTCCCTGCCTGCTTTTCTTCAACTTTTCACAGCCTTTATCTCCTGTCATTATACCCGCTCTTTTCTTGTTTCATCCCTTTCATTTCACCCTGTGCCCAGTATAACCCCACCCCTTCCCTCTTTTTATACCCTTCCTACTGTAGACGAACCCACAGAGAGAGGGGAGGGAAGAACGGGCGAACGATATTGTTTCGGTGGCGCCAGGCAGACGCCGTCGTCACCTGAAGACTCTCACCTGAAGACCCCCGTCCTCAAAGACCCCCACCCAACCCTGACACTTGCCAACTACAACAAGGTTCCCCCAAGTAAATATAGCCAGCAGTCATCCTTCAAACTCTACACACCCACCTCACTGAAATTCCCACCCAAAGAGTGGAGTCGTGCTGCGACTCATCCATTCACAAGCTAAATGATTAATTTAAAATCCACAATGCATTTCAAAGGAAAGAAGAGGGTATTTCAATGATTTTGCCAAGCATTGAAATTATTACGAATGGCGTAACAGTTCCCGGAATCAGTTTGGGAATGGTTTACACGTAAATATTACATGAATGCTACAAACGTTTTCACAAGTGTAAAGGAATTTATACAAGAATGTTACAAGTCTAAGTATTTCACAAGATTTTAGACACATATGCATTAAATATTTATAGTATTTAAATAATATTTTACTGAAGAATGAAAATCATCACAGGTTGGCAAGAATGCATATAGAGTCTTACATTGCAGACAGAGTATTAGTTGAAGAATTAATAAATAACCAACAAGATCTGGAAGCTGGCTTTCATGGGGGGAACAAATTAAAGGCAAACTTACAAATAAAAAAAATTACTTTGTTTTACGTGATTGTTGCTCAACAGTACAGTTTTGTCACTTTTAATAATACATCCATTGTTTACACAAGAATTCTTATCACCTATTGTTAACTTTCAAATTTTATATCCGTTCATTTCCAGTATTCATTTAATTATGTATCAGAGGTCCTGAAGATGACTTCGAGACGAAACGATCACTGGGCTTAAAATGTTTTTTATAACTTTATTATACTGAACTTTGCTTAACTCTTCAACTAACAACTTTAGTGTTTGTATTATTATACATAGGATTAATTAAAATGGTTTTATCTCTGTAACGATCCCAATCTTTTCGAGTTGTGTCTACAATTCCTAGTGAGTGATAGCAACTGAATGAAACCCGTCTAAGTAACTCTGGTTTACTCTTAAAGATACATCATTATGAGCAAACTCCATTGAAAGGTTTCGATTTTAATTTGCTCGTAAAATTACGTTTCGAAATATCATTAACATTTTTAAAAGTCAATTAATATATCGTAATTTTAATTTTATGACTTAATCTCCATCCATTTGGTTTTCTTTAACCGTATTTCTGTGACAAGAATAGTAACTTGAGCTCTCATTTGCCACAAATTATTTCATCTGTGTTCGTAAAATTACTTACTGATGAAGTCTAATAATTTCACGAAGAACTCGCCTGCAGAATTTGAATACCCCCCTCCTAAAATTAAGAACGAAGCCCCTTTACAAACGAGGTTAAAGATCCCACGAAGCAATAATAGTGATAAAGCTCTTAGCAGGATAAGCAAAAGGACGGAAACTCTGAACGTTTTAGGAAAGTTTTCCTCACAAAAGTATGATTTTTGGAGATCACTTGCTCCTCGACCTTATTAATTTCAATATAAAATACAAGTTAAGTGATTAACATATAGAAGAGTCAATTCGTTAAAGACCATTTTCATTTGGTGTAATCCTTTCTCTGGCTTTTTTTTGTTCTCTTTTCGAACCCGTCATGGCGCCAAGGCGACCTCGTTTAGGGCCAAAGGTCACGCCTTCTCGTGTGCGCCCTCAAACCCCTGAATCAACTACCCAGCAGCTACGAAAACCTTCTCTCTTTTTCCTTTCCACCCCTCGTTGGAACAAGAGTTCTTAAAAGAGGGAAAGGCCCCGTCCTCCCATATTCACTCAGTCACCCTCTCGTGTACAGCTCACTTCCTGACGATTTATGGGGGAGCGTCGCGGCGGTGACGACAGAGACGACGATGACGTTGTACGGCGACCGAACAGAGAAGTCCTTTGTCGCGACGACTTTGCGGATAATTGGTCATGAAAACTTATCGACAGAGATACGCCAGCAATGGCTGTGAAACGATTGTTGCAACAATAATCTTGGAGAAATCGTATCATTTTGTCCAAGGGTAGACTGGGAAAGTACAGTTTTGTGCATTTTCAGTGTTCTCTTCAGACGTTCTATAATGTTATGGTAAAAATGGGATTATTTCAAAATAAATAATTTCGCTTTATTAAAACTTGAAATAGTAATAAAAGAGAAATGCAATGAGTAAGAGGATTATTGAGCAATTGCTGAGTGCTTGAGTAAATTGAGCAAATAGTTGGCAAAAGATTCCTACAACGAACTACACTGCAAATTATACCTATAAAAACGTATGCACTGTCCCTTAATATAAAGATTGGTAATCCTATAAAATAACGCCCCCAACATGACGATGCCCGTGATGGCATGTATAGTAACAGAGTTTATGAAGTAAGATGTTTCACACATTTTTATTTATAAACAAAAAATAATAATTATCTGCTCTGGATTAGCAGTTTTTATTACAGCAAAATCGTTTGTTTGATTCCATTAAAAGAAAAAGACTAAATTTAACCTCAAGATATTCAAATTGGCAATCACTGGAGTGATGGAAAATGTGAACGAACTAGTTTTGAGTCTGAACGAGCAATTTTTATTAGTATATATAACTATTTATAAGATAAATAAAAGTTATTTAAAATTTTATTCCTGCCATCACGACCGCGGCAATGTTGTCAAATATCATCAAATATTAAATATTTTTAAATAATATTTATTATTACAAGTAATTAATGCATTACGGCATAACTTATCAAAGAAGAAATGATTAAAAATAAAATCCGCTTTTGAGGTTAACACCCAAGTCCTTCGCGAAATCCTGGACAACGCCAATGTTGGATATATGAGTAAAACAAAGGTAAACGATACGAACTTGATCTCAATACGGAAAGACTGAAGAGAACAAAACCTTGAACTGCTTTCAAATGCCGGAAAACAAAACGGAACTATCGAGCAAGTTTAGCTTAGATAAATCAAACTCTTTGATATATTAAACGTGTTACCCTAACTTCAAAGTCTTCACAAATTAAATTTATTGTATATTCAGTATAAATCAATGTTAATATAAATAAGCACGGAGAATGGTAAAATAACTAACCTCATTTCGCTACACAGGTTGTTTATTTCGACCGTCTTAATTTAGGCTCATGAAAAAGATAAACGCTTTCTCAGTCATGATTTTTTTTCTAATAGATTTTTAATAAGTTCTCCCATTAAAATAAAATTCACGTTTCCATTTATTCAACACCATAAATCACTATATGATTTTTATAAAATAAATCTTTAAAAAATAAGGTTGGAACAGGAGCCGTTTTTTTCCACCTACGCTTGCAATTCACTCCGCGTAACTATACAGCCGCCTTTTTATTAATCCAATAAAACATCCAACATCGCATTTCTACGCTCGCTCGCTCTCTCTCTCGGTGTGTGTCTGTGTGTGTGTGTGTGTGTGTGTGTGTGTGTGTGTGTGTGTGTGTGTGAATGCATATGCGCCCCTCTCTCCCTTTCCCCTTTAAAACATTTTGACTCGGCGTCGATCTCATTAATTCTCTTAAGAGCAACGATGGGGAAAGGGAGTATAGGGGCCAAGAGATCGAGCAAGAGAGAGAGAGAGAGAGAGGCGAAG
>JAHWFO010101667.1:83826-166404 GCA_023313115.1 Rhysida immarginata | reverse complement strand
TAGGGGCCAAGAGATCGAGCAAGAGAGAGAGAGAGAGAGAGGCGAAGGGAGTGGGGATGGGAGAAGTACTTTAAAAGGTGAAGTGCGTTTCCATTGGAAGAGTATTTGGCCCCTAAACGAACATTCCTCCTCCCACAATAACTCCGTTCTAATGGTTATGAAATGAAAAGCGATAAAAACAGGTTGGCGCTCTTTTCAAGAGAGAGAAACGCACTTCATCAACATCCTTCGTCGTAACGAGTTCCCTCTTACAGTCCGTTGGTCTACTAACGAGGGGACTAACGAGCGTTACGCAAAGGAGAAATTGTCGCCAAAAAAATAAATAAATAAATAAATAAATAAATAAATAAATAAATAAATAAAAGGAAGGGAGAAAAAAAAGTCAAATTTTGTGCAACAAAGAAAATAACAAGATATTACGGACCACTGTACGAACATACATTCTATTTATGATAAATCAATAAGTATTGATTTTAGGGGTTGAAAATGAGCGATGCACTTATTTAAGGTAAGATATAATTGCATATTATTATTATTATTATTATTATTATTAAGGACACAAGAATGTTTTGATGTTGCAAGAGGATATTGACTCTCCTGCTGATTCATTAATTTATACTAATGTTGAATTATTACCGTTAATGGAGATGCATAAAAATGGCATCGTTATGTGAATCGTTATTACTCGTGTAATAGTGATTGTCAATAGTGAGAGCAATTAACATCTCTTGAGAGAAAAATTCCATTACGTCGAAGTTCTTTCAGCCTCTCGTTCCCGATTAACCGTAAAGCAGTGGTATTGGATATGGCTTCTACTATATCATTTTACCATTTACATTTTTAATTTTGCGAGACTATAAACCGAGTTTTTATCGTTCATATGACGTATTTATTTATTTATTTATTTATTTATTTATTTATTTATTTATTTCTATATACATTCGTTTTCTTCTTCTAGAAAGGTAAACATGGGGCATCTCCTTCTTGTGCAGACTCAATAAATGTTCACTTAAATAGAGTTGCGATCTAAATAAAATAATAAAATTAAAAAGCCTGATGTTTATTGTGCTGGAAATCGTTCTCGAGATATCGCTGAGGCTCGAAAAGTCAAATGTAAACTACTTCCAATTGAAACAATGCCCTTGATTAAGGTTTATTTTTAATGATTGGCTCCTTTTTTTCCAACCGTTTGTAGATACTGTAGGGGTCCATTAAGACAAAGGCGGAAGTTCGTTTGAAGATTTACTGAAGTATAAAGCTACTAAAAATCACTTCAATGTTTTCTTTCGACTAAAATTAAGATGTCAAAAACTGTTTTATATTGAATAAACTATATGAAAACTCTCATTATTATATTTATTGGTGAACTTTAATTTATTATTTATTATTTTATCTTTTTCAATTTATAAAGAAATGTAAAATCATTCATTAATAAACAAAATATTACACCACTCCATTAATTAAGGTAGTAAAAAACGAATTATTTTAAGTCATCTATTATTCTAATGTGTTACGGAAGTAATTTCTTGTTTATAATCCAAGACGTCTTCCCTATATTATTCTCGATGAATGTTTACGAGCTCGTATTTCTCCCCAATAACCGATAAACAATATTAAAAAAATCCATATAATAACAGATTGGTTAAATTTTCTCTATCTTTCTTATCTCTGAACAATTCAAATAGAAAAATTCAAATCAGTGTTTCATAAGAACCTATTGTTTGACACGAGTTATCTAGAGTTATTGCCATCTATGCCAGCTAGCTACTTGTCAACTTGTTATTTGAAATGCTAAATTGTTCTGTCTATTCCTTATTTTGTGTCATATCCAGAAGCTAAGATAACACTATCTAAATTAATCTGGTTTTAGAACTGGAAAAAAAGACAAATTTATGAATCCACTATTGGCACATTTTGCAAAACCCTACATAGAAGATGTTATACAGCTCCACACTACCCTACTTTGCAAGGATGATGCTGCTGATATTAGGATTAGAGCAGTGCAAAAAAATGTTAAAAACTATTTTGAATGAATGCATGAATAAGTGACACATGGCCATTGTTTTAACAAAAATTACGAGCAAATCTTTCTTTATTAGGAAGAACCTGCTGAAAAATCAGTTATCGTATTTATATTTAAGACGGAAACGGATATTGAAACCTAAGTTTTCAGTTTTCATCGACACATCAGAATGAGAGGAATACGAAGATGAATTAAAACTGATAAATTGTAAAAGCCGAGTGCATAAGTCATTTAACGCCTTGCAGTTTCTGCGAATAGAAACTTTTTTCCGGAAAAATCCGATTGCGACTAAATTGGCATTTCAAACCGTAAAAACTCGCTTGTCAAACATCAGCGAGTAAATTGTGCATTTCGAAACAGGGTGAGACGCCTCTTTTTCCAAAGTAAGGGTCTAGAAAACAAGAGGACAGCAGGGAGTAGGTAGCACAACACACACACACACACACACACATTACCTCCTTGGCCGTGCGCCCCCGGCGCGGGAGCGGTTGTATCTCTCTCTCTCTCTCTCTCTTTCTCCAAGCCCCCCCTTCCCGCCTTCCACCCTTGCGGTGCCACCGTGAGAAGGCGCTTCTACAGGTGCAACACAGACTGACCGGCGCCGCGACGAATGCCGACCATGGAGATCAAATTCTCCGCCGCAGTGGCGCCTCGTGACCCCCCTCCTTTTCTCTTTCAACCTTTGAGCCACGTTTCTTCCAACTAATCCACGTGATCGTCACCTCCCCCTCTTGGCTCGATTCAACTCACCTTTCCTTCTTCTCTTCAAATCCTCCCCCCCCCCTTTTTTTTGGCCTTCTCGGACGAGCAGAGGTGGTGAAAAAAAAAAGAAGCAATAACCGACCTTCATCAGCGGGGAATGATAAACAACAACAAGTACCGATAAATAGCTACAAACAGACACGACACTGGCTCGGCAACAGGTGGCTCAATGGGGGCGAAAATTAGGCCGTGGGAAAATTTCTTGAGTTAAAAAAAAATGGAAATGATGATAAAGCGTAGTAGATACACCATCACAATAGTAATTACAAGTTTTCATTGAAGAGAAATTTTAAAATGCTCTCCCACCTCCTTCCATTCCATTCTTTCCTCTTATATTCACATTCCGACCATGACAGAAGACGGCATCTGTTGAATGAGCCAACGACACTTTGGTATTTCAAGAATGGTAGTGCGCCACGAGGCCATTCATTGTTTTCTCAACTCCTTATTACATCACGCAAGCGTTTGTCTTCGCCACTGTTGAAACAGAAACATTTTTTTTCTTTCTCTACTTGAGTGCGGAAACAAATATTAGTGAATTACAAATATGCCGGTGGACACGTGTTTAAACAAATTCTTTTAGGAGCGAACAACGAATTTGGCATTTCGAAAGAGAGCATAAAGTCTTTACACCAATCTTTATTTTTAATTGTTTGCTATATTTCACTATAAGGTAACACTATTACAACTCTAAAAGTGTTCCAAGAATCACCTGATAGTCTATTAGAACAGTGATCACCTCATCCATATGTTGAACATTTGCCAGCAAGGCATGATAATCTGATCCAACAAATAACAAGTTTACTTCATCGAATTCATGTATGGTTAGATTGTTATAAGGAAATCGTAGGCGAGAAATTATACTCGACAAGAAAATATCTTGTCATCTCGATTTTATTTTCTTTCTTTCTTTTTTAATCTCTGCGTAAGCGCACGTGTTAAAGCATCTCCTTTTCGAATATTGGATTCGTTTTTCAAGAATCACATTGCTATAAAAAAAAATGTCATGAAATGAAATGTGTCCTCGAGGAAACCTCTCTTGTATTAACATTATAATATTAATAATAACCCCTTTCTGTTCAGTTTATATTTTGTCTGAAGCATAAAGTTATTAAGATTCTTTACTAAGAAAAACAATGTAAAATACAAACAGACCTTTACAAATCTGTGGATGCTAGAATACTTGAGAGAGACGAGGTAGGAGACTCCACTTGTCCACAAAAGCATGTTAATACACCATAGATGTATACATTTCGGTCACCATATGGCCTTCTTCGGTATGACTCAGATTCTGAATTATTATGACTCAAGTTATTATGACTCAAATTATTCTGACTCAAATTATTCTGACTCAAATTATTAAGATTCTTTGTTTCAAAGTATCATTGCACGTTACATCAATGATGCAAAAATTAATTTACAGAAAGAGAAATCAGCTGATCCACGAACTGAATTCTTTAAAAATGATTCTTATAATGGGGACTAAGTGCAAATGTTACGCGTATAAAGTCCTCTGTTTCGATTGTAGCCTAAGCAATCTTTTGAGTAATTAAAATGGCTTATAGAAAAATTAGAAAATGACTGAAATCCTCTCGCATTAAATTCATAATTACGCTAAAAATGTTCTGGCTATAAACGTTGATCTTATTTCAGGAACATGAACTGGCAAGTAAGTACTGCAATAATCTATAGAAATTTACCACTATCTTCAGGGAAGAAAGTTCGTCCAAGAATTTTTACGTCAGAGTTCGAATCATTTTTATTTAAACAATATAAAATCCATATTTTGGAAATCAATAAGCAAGTAAATCTTCCTCACGTGTATATTTTTTCTAAAGTTCCTGGAAATTGGAAATCGTTGACTATGTGTGCACATTCAAAAACATTTTCTGCCTGATTCTCCTTTTTGCTTCTTTGAAGCGACTCAAACGGTGCGGTTAAGCTTTTCTTGCTTTTTACGTAGGTCCTGTGTTATCCTACTATACTATGCGAAGAATCCGTAACGCTTATTGTTAAGAGTTTTCATCGGACCAACAATATGCGCGGCCCAACAATATATAGCTTATGTCCAGCAATGCAAGGCAAAGTTTGTGCAACAATAGGGCAGTCGTGTTTGTGTCAAAAAGTTTACGAAGGAAGGTATGATTTTTATTATGTGTATTTTTATAGCTATGGAGCCTTATGCCGGAATTCATCAGGAGTCGCTATCAAATTCCAAAAAATGAAACGTACTCTGCTAAAAAGCGAAGAAAACTTACATGACGGAAAGCTAAATATCGAGCAAAGACAAGGGTATGAAGACCTGCGGCAAGGAGGATTTTTCTCAAAGGTGGTCGCACAGAACACTTACGCTTCGTCATTCCGCTCCATCTTCATCAAAATTCAGTGTGTTCGATTTCATAGCAATCCAATTTGGCGAGGCTTATTCAAGAACCTCCATAATAGTGTGGGATAAAGAACATTTGTTAGTAGATACGCCGATCGTACAATACGAGATGAATGCCGTAACGAAGCAGGTGAGGAGAGCAGAGCACGTTGCCTTTCGGCGGAAAAGTTGTTGTATTTGGTGGAGATTTCAGGCAACTTTTGCCTGTCGTTCCTCATGGGTCAGTAGATGAAGTTTTAAGCGTTTCGCTCAGAAGCTCAGACCTTTGGTGCCGTATCAATCCTGTGAGACTTTCTCAAAATATGCGAGCCTTGACGACAATAAAAGGCGACTCTTCATTTGTGGAGCTTCTTCTCACAGCATTGGCGATGGGTCTACCACGGACGAAGAGGGATACATCATGCTGCCTGCAGAAATCTTTTGTGAATCCAACAGTCTCATGGAGCTTATTAATTTTGTGTACAACGCTGGCTTGGATGAGTTTAATGTCAACGGAAGGGCCATCGTAACTTCTAAAAATGCCGATGTGGATGTTCTCAACGATATCATCATTGACATGAGCGAAGGTGAAGAACGTACATTTTACAGTACCGACCGAATCTTAAACAAAGAGCAAGAAGCGATGTTCCGATAGAAATTATTAATGAGATCAAGATTCCCAACTTTCCGGCACACACTTTACGCCTGCGGAATGATTACGGAATGATTATGATGCTGCTGCGAAATTTAACCAGCTCTTTGGTGAATGGAACAAGGATGATTCTAACCGACTTTAAAGATCACGTTCTACAAGCTACAATATTCAGTGGGGATATCGCAGGACAAATCGTTTTAATATCAAGAATACCTTTACAGCGACTGATCATTTTGTGGAGTTTGAACGTCGACAATGTCCTGTTCGCCCAGCTTATGCAATGACAATTAACAAGTCACAGGGTCAAACCTTAAACAGCATTGGTGTATATATATATATATATATATACCTGCCAAGTCCCAGTTCCAGAGTCCGTTCTCTACATTCGATGAAGATATTGGCAGCTCCAGCTCGTGGTAAAGAAAAAAATTGTGTGCTGAACGTTGTATACAAGTCTACATTTCACTAGATTTTTCATGCCTTAATTCACAATAAAATAATTCACCTTAAAATATATGTTTAAAATATATATCACAATTTAATTTTGTATACTTTAATTAAGATAAAACTTCATAATCACGAAAACAATCTCTGCTACTCATCCTGCAATAACGTAAATAATTAAATAAAAGGCTACAACAGACGACGGTATGTGTCTGCTACGCTCAGTTGTTGTGATACCACTGGATCTATCAGCACATTGTGGGTTCAAATCCCACCAAGACCAAATTTTGGCCTGTTTAATTTGAATTAACTATAAGTATGATTGTCTTTTACTACAGCATTCAAATTCGACCTTTCCACATGCTTTATTTAAGATCAAATTTCATAATCACAAAAACAGTCTTCTCAGTCAGTCACCAACAAATAAGTAAGAGTAGATAGATACTGATAACCCTTGAAAAGCTCGGCGAAGACGGGCATCTCAGCTAGTTGATAAACAAGGTAGTAGTAAAGTCACTAGGAGCTATTATATTGTATCATTGTATTTAATTTAAATATATTCTAATCTTCATATTCATTTACTGAAATTCTTCGGTTAGGCTGTGCTGATGATGCCAGTTATGCCGAGCAATCAACTCTCGCAACGAATGTTTAGTGTTCCAGTCACATATAAACAACTTGACGACTTGTATTAATTGTAGTCATAGTGGAAAGGGGTTCATCTTTTAAAGCAGCTTCTTGGGTAGATTATTACATTAAATGTAGAGAAAACTCAAATCTATCCTCATTCGTATGTTTTAATAAGAGTTAAATATGTTCGCTTTAATACGTGATAATGACCATCATTCTACTCTTAGTGCATTCATAAGCCAACCACGCTCGATTTGTGACTCTGAGAGCAAATACCTTCAAAACTTGATTCGTGGATCCGACGGAAGAAGAGAAACGGGTATCAGAGAAGAACAAACACGTAGGCAGGTAGGAGGCGGGGTGAGGGAGAGTAATATAGAGACAGCTAGGCACGAGGAGAGAAGATGGATTCACGTGACAAACGTAGGTATAAGGTGATGGAGTAAACGATCCCCCCGTTCGACGCCACTGTGTCGCCAGTCTCCCGGCCAGAACAATGGTGGTGTCGTGAATCCCAGTGGTGGGTGACCTCTTAAGCCTAACAACCCACGTCGGCTAACCCCCACACCCACCACAAGGGAGATATTCCCCACACTCTGCACTCCCTTCCATTCAGTCTCGAAGAAAGACAAGGGGATCCCTTGATTCCTTTATCTGCAATAACTATCCCCTCAGTGGTACTTTCCTCTCCACTCTTTTGCTCATCCTAAATTCTTCCACCTACAGACGGATACCAAAATCGGTTTTGGTTGGCTGTGTAGACCAATCTCAAGTCAGCGGGGTGATGACACTGAAGGAACCGAGGGCTTTTTCATTTTGCGATATGGATGCCCACCAGCAGCGTAACAAACAGGAGGAAGGGAAAGGGAGGAGGGAGTTGTTTTTTCCAGCCTGAATGGTTTTATCAATCTAAATAGAACATGTGGAGAAGGACACCCTTTTCAAAATTATATTTTGAATCTTTCTGTCGTCCTCGATTGCTATAAATCTAACCACAGCAGGCACCACCTGAAAATTAAAATAAAGTACAATAAAAACCCGATAATCCAAAGAATCCCTCTAATTCAAATCCCTGGCTAATCTCATCCGATTTTGAATCGTAAGAACCAGAAGAACATAACTTAGGGAATAAATTCAATGGAAACTGCGTATATTCTAATGTTTGAATATGTTGCCAGATACAGGTTTGAACAATGAGGCGACGCCAAGGGCTGCAATGCCACTATGGGGTACTGGCAAAGTTAAATGGCTTTGCCGATGCTGGCAGGTGGACACGAGTGTCACGAAGCGATATGGCTTATAGGAACAAATCTTTAGAAAATCGGAACTTCTCGCTAATCCGAACAGAAGCCTAAACCCAATTAGTTCGGATTGCCCAGGGTATTTTCCACCTGTAGTCTGTTTTAATTCTGCGGTCGGTAATTGTCACCCCATAAGCAGAATGTCAACATTTTCTCTCCAGGATCAAATCGAAGATCTACATTGCAATCCACTTTTGGGCCTGCTAACAATTAAAAGATGTCATGTTGAACTTTTTATTTTAAACTAAGGTAGAAGATAACTGCGAGGATTTCCAGTATATGATAGTTTAAACAATATTCCTAAGTACAGTGACAATAAGACATTCATAACCCATAGTTTCACGAATTTGTTTTTATTTTTTCTTAAACCATCCGCATCCTTTTTTTAGATAAGACATTTTCGATATGTTGATAATGAGAAATGGATTCGAATTAAGGTTCATAGTTTGCACATTATTTTTCTTTTTTTCATTACCTACAAAAGAAATTCTCGTTCTCGAAGGTTCCTATTAAAAAGAGATCCAAAGCAAACACTCGCTTAAAGAAAGAAAACTTTACTCCTGATTGCTTTTATTGCTCCTTGTTAAATAAAAGAACAAACTTTACTGAACTCTCCCACCCTTTTAAGAATGACTAATTCTTTTACGAGAACTGTTAGAACTGCACAAACGGAAGTTCTTCTAAATGAAAGGCTGAAAAGAAAAGATTTTTGTAATTTTATAATGTTTATTAATGTGTTGGAAGAATCCATTACTTCTTATTTGTTTATTTATTTATTTGTTTGTTTAGCCAAATGTACCCCATTTCCCCCCGTCCTTTTATTCTTCCTTAGTTCCCATCCCCTCCTTTGACGGCGCCTGTCTGCTTAGCTCAACGTCGATCAAAGGTCCTGGTTCAAAAAGGTCTTTCCAACAAACTACTCTCTCTCTCTCTCTTTGTGTGTGAGTGTGTGTCTTATTTTTTTCTATGCATGGCAACAATGGTGCTTCTGATGGAGACGACTTCTCGTGGCAGATTCACGAAACCTTTTTAAATTTAATACAGCATGTGACGGATAAGAGGAGGAAGTAGAACGACTCGCACATTTATCAAAGAAAATCAAACAGACAACTTTTCGATCTCTAGTTTTTATTCATGAAAGGACACACAAAATCTTTTTTTCTGCACTTCCGTTTCTGTTAACAATCTGTGTCTCTCATGTCCGCGTAATCTTTCCCCTTTCTGTACGCCAAACGCTCTGAATGAACTACATTCAGTTCCTGCTGTGCTAATAGGCATTCCTCTAACGATGCTGAGAGGATATAATAAATGATTGACGAACTATTTAAGGCAGACGTCTAAAGTCTTCAAATTGATTTCTTCAATGGACCCCCCCCCTTTTTTTTGTTTTAATTTTAAAATTTGTTATTGTATAAGCATCCAAATAAAAAAAAAAGAATTTTTCGTTCAAATTTAGAAATACATGACATGATGATGCCCATAAATATTTAGGACGTTTTACTCGCTAAAGGTCTCGAAATTTTCTTTTAAAGTGTAAATATAATTAAAGTATTTTAATGAAACTTGATTAGCCACTGAAGCCGAGGTATCACAAGACAAACAACATTCGATGAGAAAACGAGACAGAGGTCTGATTTACTGGACCTAATATTCTCATTGTCCTGTTGCACTATTTTCGAACGCGATTTAAGCATACGGGATATCGTCATTCTTCTCATGTAGAAAGAGTATTAACAGTTTACTAAACAACATTGAATATTTATAAATTAATGAAAAAAAAATCAAACCATAACATATGGGACACTTGATTCCCCCTTTACTACCCTGGCAGTCGAATAAAATGAGCACGCTCGATTTCCCTTTTAAACAAATCTTTAAAAATAAAATGACATCACTTCAACAAAATTAATCCTCAAATACAATTAAGCCTCTATAATCAGAATCTTTCGTAATTCACTATAAGATTAGATTCAACCTGCAGCATATTTGCGTATAAAAGGTGCGCTGCTGCACAAGATTTCTATGTAGTGTCGCGGAGTTGAGCTTCTTGATGATGCAGGGAAGTGGGCACGATCTCTGTGTGCTGCATCTCCTAAAATTTAAACAACAGCACCTATGGATGTCATATCCTAAACTAAAAACACCAAATTAAAGGCATAGATACTACGACGGAGGAATTCATAACCATCGCGAAAGACCTCCAGATATTAGATCATCGAAAAGGTCATTTTCAGAGCCTCACATTTTCAAGGCCAAACATTTAACATGGTGATCAACTCAACAAGAAATTAACCCTCCCGAGGAAGGTATAGGAACGTAGTGGAAGCCCTAAGATCATCTATTTTTACTCTTTTATCTGCACTTTTTAACACCACCAATTTTTTAATCGAAAAATTGATTTTCTCGTACGTAGTACAGTATTTAGAAAATGAAAAAGAGTTCTATCTTCTTTCGTTTCTCATCATTTCCGATCGAATGATATATCACATGCCGTATGTTGCCATAGTTCTAAAGATCAAGTAAATGCCACCCCCACAACTCCGACTCTGTTTGAACAATTTGTCCTAAACTTCATAGTGTAGATCTTGCCTAGAGGAATCTGCATAACGAATTTCACTCCTTTACATACCTAAATACACGTAGACTCCCACCCCCGAAACTCCGACCCCAGTGGGCCAATCAAAACCAAACTAAATAGTGAAGATGCACATGCCCGTAGTAAGCTACATTCCAAATTTCAATCTTCTATCTCAAAAAATGCAGAAATTATGAAGGGAACAGACGGACGGACGGACAGACAGACAGACGGACATTGTAAAACCAATAAATAGCTCCATTTTTCCGCTACTTAATAATCAAAAAGATCTAGAAGCTGATTCTTTATTGATGCAAAAGAATTTTAAAGTCATCCCTCTCCCAAACCTACCTTTCTACATCATCATTCTCTCCACATTTGAATATTGATTAATTAATGTTAAAATTCCTATTATTTACATCATTTAATTTATTTTATCATCTAATGTTTATCGCTTTTATGACTTAGTTACAATATATTTATACCTGTAACAATAAACCGAAATTGCAAAAACTCAAGCCAAAAAAATACGTGGCGCGCGCATTCATTGCATGTGAGCTATCACGTGGAGTATTGTTAGGTCAGATATTAAAATAGTTAGTACATGTATTTGAATAGCAAGCTAAAAACACTGAGTTATGCTACCGAAAATTGACAGGTATTGGGAGGGCTACATAACAGCCCTTTCCAACGTCAAATTTAGCTATTCCGAAATTATGAAAGCATGCAAGAAGCCCACCGTGATCACAGGGTTTCCCCCCTGAAAAAATCCTCGTCGTCCTCGGCCGGGATCGAACCCGCGTCCTCGAGCATCAGAGGCGATCACGCAACCACTGAGCCACCGAGGCCGATTCTCGTAATCGAATGTAATCTACCAACACAACGGGTCATTGCACCGAAGGTAGGGATATCTGTGTACACGGTGCACACAATTATCAACCGTGATTTACAACTAGAGAAGCGACACAAGAGCCGCAATCATAAGTTGTTGCCGCGCCATGTTCAAGAGCGACGGACCAGCTGCCGTAAACTGTTTAAACGATACCTAGCGGATGAAAAATGGAAATACGTGGTCACACTAGATGAGGCGTATGTTTATTTAGGCGACTGCAACAAGAGCCGAGCCATCTTCTTACCGCCCAAGGGGTTCTAAGTACTTCAAAAGATGGTACCGTGAATGCAAGGAAACATTTTCAAAAGGTTTAATGATCGTGGCGGGATGCGGCTACAACGGCAAGGTAACTTTACACAGAATTGAGTCAAAGGCCAAAGTCAACATCAGACTAACGTTCTAACCCCCTTTTCCACCCGTGACATCCCAGATTTGTACGGTACAGAGATAAACAAGGTATGGCTGCACCAAGAGAAGGCGTCGAGTCACACCGCCGCGTCAACTCGCCTGTTCCTGGAACGCATGCAAGAAGATACCGGAATCCGCTCCATTGCATTCAGCCTCATACACTCAAGTCGCCGGACGCATCGCCTATGGATTTTTGTGTCTTTGGCCTACTGACACGGGCTTTGGGAAAGAGACGACAGCGAACAGTGTCTTTGGAAAGCGTGTCAACAGGAGTGATTACGAATTGATCTTGGTGTTCTGCGTTCCAGCCTCCTGCAGTAGAAACTGCAGGGCAATAGCAGAGATGCATGGCTACCAAACTGATGAAACTCGATGTTGGGGAAAGGGGTTTTTCCACCTTTTCTGGCCTTCTGTAACTTATTACCCTAGATCCGTAACAACCCTCTGTATTAAGTTAAACATTTAACAACCGATCCTCACTTGTCAATTATTAGGAGCTTTAGCTAAAAGCTACTTATAAGAATGCACGCTTGGTCTGTACGTTCATCCGGCCGTTTAATGCTACAAATAGCACGTATGTGTTAGGCTTAGTGTTATCTAGAGCTAATTCCTATCATTAGCAAATCCCTGTTAGGCCTAATGTGTTAACAGCTAATTGTTGTCAATAATAAATGCTTGTTAGGCCTAAATAATATTATCATCTGTAGGCCCAAATAATAATAATTGTTGTTAGGCTTACAGTTATCAAAAGTTAATGACTCATAAGCAAATTGCTATCAAGCCTAATGTTATTGAAAGGTAATTTCTTGTAATAGCGAATTGAGGTTAGGCCTAATAAATTAACATCTGTTGTCAATAGCAATTAATTCTTAGGCTTAGAGTTATCAAAAGCTAATTGCCATCAAAAGCAAATTGTTGTTAGGCCTAATATTATTGAAAGGTAATTTCTAGCAATAGCAAATTACTGTTAGGCCTAAAAAATTAACAGGCCTAACTAATGTTCTCAAAAGCAAATTGTCATTAGGCCTAATGTATTAATAGCTAATTGTTGTCAATAGCAAGTAATTGTTAGGCCTAACTAATGTTATCAACCGCTAATTGTTGTTAGGTCAACAGTTATCAAAAGTTAATGACGATCAAAAGCAAATTGCTGTTAGGCGTAATGTTATCGAAAGGTAATTTCTAGCCAATGATGTCAACAACAGTAAAGTCGGGATCAAGCCTTCTCTGAGCGCGTTAACACACAAAAAAAAGTGTGTTATTTAGGCACATGTCTAAATAACTACCTGGAAAATAATTGCTGCAAAAAATCGTCATTATAATATGAACCAATATTTCTAATCAATTTGCTGCAAAATATTTGTAATTACAAATCTGAATGGTATTTCATTTATTAATATGATGTATTTTAAATTTTAATATGCAGAAATTCCAAAATTATTAAAAAAATTATATTTCGACTCTTCTAGCATTGTTAACGCTAGTAGGAACATTCGCCCGTCACGAAGGCATTGTTGTAGCACGCGCATACTTCGTTAGCTTGCGCGCGTTCGCAGCTCGCGTTCGCATCATTAGCGTGCGGTCGTTCCGTTTCAAACAAAGAATACTTCCGAAAATTTTAAAAAGATATTTATTCATAATTAGAAGTTGGTTAGGAGTAAATTACAAGGAAGAAAAGTGCTGAACAGAATGCACATAAACGTCGCATCTTTATGCAAACAATAGAAGCGAGTTCTGCGTTTTGTCGACGAATTCATAATGTGTGTGATAGGAAAACGGATAGGAAAAGGAAATGATAGGTAATTTCATAATGACGAGTCACGAACGAATACAACTTAATTTTTCATTTAATATTTCACTCATTGTTGGCTCTGATTTGAAGCACAGGGGTAGGGTATTGTAAATCGTATTTCTACCAATAAGCCCGAAATTGTCCCTATCCTAGGTGATATAACAATGTACAAAGTTGTATGATTTTTCCTTGCGCATGCTTTCTCTCTAGGCGGTACTGATAGCACACGCCTCCGTTACGACCAGTTCATTCATTTGAAATATAGACAAATTACAAATTAGAAGTCTTACGGGTGGAATATATAAACAATACAGTTCTTCAATGGTTTATGTGACAGTATTCATTTAGCCTTTCGGTACTTGACTATATCATTCATTAATGGTTTATTATTATTACTACTTATTTTCATTATTATCGTGCATCAGGGAAATATAATATTAAATTTAATAAGGAATTTAAAAAAAAAATTATTTGGATATATGAACAAACTTATGAATGAGTAAATTGGTTACTAAAAAAGTCGAATATAGGCAGGCAGTCATACTAATTATGTTAGAGGACTCGCCGAATAAGTAGAAATTCTGCATTATTGCAATGTTGCCAACTTATTTGATTTATCGAGATTATGCTGTACGGGGTATACTCAGCAATTAAAACAATTTCCTGTCTTTAATAAGATATGATCAGCGTTCCTACAATTATTAATAGTTAAAGCCCAGTTACGGTCAATGAATTGGAGCGATTTTGTGAAGGAGTTACATATTCCATTACCGTAATTGTAACTTAACTATTAAATTGCTTTCGTAGTCAATCAGGGTAATTTTTCGTAATTCTGTGTTGGACATCTTTATGAATTTTTTAGTGGGGATAACTTTCAAAGTTTAACACATCAAGCTTCTAATACAGTTCCACCATTAGAGTTTATTCAGCAAATACTACGGTCTCTTTCTATATCTCTATTATTTAACAGTGCTCGTGGGTGTTTTCCGTGTTAATTTGCGTTAAATGATCTTGCCAACTTACAACGTCCAAGTTGACAATATCATTTCCGACATCCATCGAAAGTGTTTCATCATCAAACGTCTGAAAATGTTCAATTAACGCATACAGAATTATTTGAAGATGAAAGAACTGTTATCAAGTCGCCAGTAATTCCTTGTTTGAATTATTACGTTGTCCTTTGGGCCTCATTGTCTAAGTGCAATTTAAAGCGTATGAAAGTAGTGTACTAACAGACTCCATATCTCATCCTTGATCTGCAGATTCCATAAACTTGCAACGATAGAAACTTTAAGACAAATTGGTCAAAAAATTGGCTTTGCTCTCAATCTCATCCTGCGGCATTCGTTAAAGATTGGTTCATAGGCTCTCCTTATCTACAGGAAGTCCTGACAGTACACTGAACGACCAATTTATTAGAGACATCCCGCTAATAGCGTGTTGCGCCTCCTTTAGCGGCGAGAACTGCCTGAATACGTGCTGGCATGGATTCAACAGGTGTTGAAACCGTTGCGGAGGAATAGCAGCCCAGGCTGACATCACAGCGTCCCGTAATTGGTGCAGGTTAGGCGGTAGTGTGGGAAGGCGTCGGATGGTTCTCTCCACTTCATCCCATAAATGCTCGATCGGGTTGAGATCGGGCGACCGAGCTGGCCACTGAAGCAGCTGGAAGTCCGCGTCATGTTCCTCGAACCAGTCCAAGACCATTCGAGCACCATTGTGCTGAAACTGTCCGTCACCACCAGGGAAGACGTGATCGGCAACAATGTTCAGGTAGTGTCTCGCATTCAGGGATGTGTCTACGGATACCAGAGTCCCAAGAGAAGACACCCCAGACCAGCACTCCTCCTCCACCCGCCTGTACGGACCACCCGCATCCTGTGTCCAGTGGCGATGCCTGTGTGCCCATAGCAGGGACGCTTTCCTATTTAGCCTTTGACAGCGACGGTACCCGTACTGGCCGCCTGTTGTTAAGACCAGCTCGGTGCAAGGTGCGCCGCACGGTGTGCTCCAAAATGGGTTGGGATGCTCCCTCATTGAACTGCGCTGCAATTTGTTGGGCAGTTCCCGTCCTGTTGCTGTGGATGATTCGTGCCAGTCGCCGTTGGCCTCGTTCATCCACGGCCATGTTTCGTCCAGAATTGTGTTTGTTGGAGTTTGTTTTTTGGCATAATTGCCATTCACGGAATACCGTTGACACTGTTGCACGGGAAAACCCGAGGAGGTTCGCGGTTTGCGAAATGCTCAACTGCGCCCGTCGAGCTCCAACGATCATGCCTCGTTCAAAGTCGGTCAAATCCTTGGATTTACCCATATTCAGTCCACTTCTGCTGCTGACTGCAACTTGTGATCCAATGCATCCCATTTATACACCGCTTCTGCCTGTTCCATTGTTTGGGTGTCACTGGGAGGCCGATCCATTTTCCGTAAGAGGTGTCTCTAATAAATTGGTCGTTCAGTGTATAATTCGAACCTCCGCTGAAGACGTCTAATTTCTTACCGAGACATTTCCCTTACAATGAAAGTATTTGTGAAATATCTCTCCAAAGATATTCTGATATGCTCTAAGGAGATTGATTGCAACCAATATTGGACTGATAAAGCAATTTTTCACTATAAATCAAAATGATTAATTTAACCTGGTTTTTTATCCATCCTGTTTGTTAATTTTCTTGTCATTCCTAACCCTTTTTCTCCCATTGTAAATATTCTTCTGGAATGGATACTGTTAATAAATAAATAAATTTGGAACAAACCAATGAATTTCCTTCTAACGAGTCATACATACTGCATTATTGCAGATCCCACAGATTGTCCATTATATTTATATAATATTTATATTATAAAAAACATTTTCAAAAACATAATATATACACAAAAAGAGAAGAGGAGAGGCCATGGTGGGTGAGCAAGAATCAATTAGCCTAGCTCTCCCTCACCCTCACTTCCAGATACCTCTAAAGTAGAATTTTGCTGGAAAGCCAATTCTGATCCACATTTGTTTACGCTTCTCCCGACTTGTTTGCTCCTTGTAACTGTTACGATTAAACAATTAATACAAGAAAATTTAAGCTACCCGTGATCCAGAAGAGAAACAATAAGAATACTGATTATAACAATTTATGACATTTTATTTTCTTCCAATTGAGATAAAAAAGATGTTAATTCATTCGCAGAAGCAACAGTTCTTATAATAAAAGATGACTCCTTTAAGCAAGAAGTCATAAGAACCAACGATTACAAACCCTGAATATTTTATTTTTGTGATCGTCCACCACATTTACGCAAAGCTGTCTCTTTAGCTTCAATCATTTTTAAAAACAGTCATTATATGCTTAAAAAATCGGCAGGAGAATAAACTTACAATGGATGACAACTTGTAATGAAAGGGAGATGGTGAACAATTAAGAGAAGGGTCAATTAGGAAAGTGTTGGGGAGGAGGAAAAGGAGGAAATGAGAGAGAAGATCGGAAGCTGCGGTTTTCAGAAAGAAGTGCGAGATGTAGCACCTGATAGGGGAACCGTCGTCTCTCTTTTCACCCACAACGAATGGATTATATTGGCGATTTCTACGTTTTCATTGAATACTGCCATTAAGAGTGGGTGTCGGAGAGGAGGGAGGCTGTCGAGAGTAGAAAGGGTAAATGCCCTTTCTGCTCTTCATTTGGCCCCAGTTACACCCCTCCTCACCAAAACGTTGCTATTTTTAAAGTCATTCAGTAAAAAAAGTTGATCTGAAGTTTAGAATCTAAACAAAACAATAGAACGTGGATGTGTTTAAGTGAACCAAGTCAGCGTTCAGAATGTGTAAATTTCAGAAAAAAATTCGCAGTACCTTAAAATGTCACTTATTGATATGCAAATTATTTGGTTCTAACAATTACTATTAATTATACAGGTTTTTCATTCAGAATACATATTTATACCGGGACCCTGCATTAATTTTTTGATGTACTAGACAAAGAATCTCTAAAATCAAAAGATTTCAAAGAAACATGGGTTCGATAATGTTCCTGAGTTTTTAAGTTGTTTTGGTAACACTTATATTTTGATGATGTTGGTGCTATTGCCTCAAAATAATATTTTTAGATATAAATTTAAAAAATCGTTATCTATAAAAGAATTACAGATTTTACAATTATTTTTATGAACGGCAATTCTTTGTAATTTTTGATTAGCCATGGGAAATAATTTCATAAGCATAAAGAAAAATTATAAACAACTCGATTGCTACATAAAATAAATAAATTAGAGAAGAGTATAAAACATCAATATGACAATCGATTTTAAAACGCTAGATTTTCTTTAATTATTAAGACTCTATCTATTTGATAAAATAAAAGTTCTGATGCATTGTATTTGATAAAATAAATAAAAAAAAAAGGCTGCATTTGCGGTACTTTGAACTTTTCTTTTTATACGATCACTTTATTTTGGTCTTCTGTCCGTCCAGGTGTCGTTCCTTCTTTTAACAGGTTCAACTTAGTCACTCGCTCTTAAATTTGTAAGAATCGAAAATCCCCACCGATTAGTCACCCCGGGAATTTAAATAAGCAGCCAAAAAATTTCCAGGTCAAAATTCTTTTCCGTCACCCGAAAGGTTGGATGCCAACAGGTTCAACACTTTGAAAAGTAATCGGGGGATGGGAGCTCTTTTGAAAAATCTTCCCACCAATTTTTTTTTTCTTATTCCTTTCGCCTTTCCATGTATTAATTTCCACTCCATACTTGGCGACACGACCGCTTCTAACAAGAGAAGGGAATGAAGAGGGGAAGAAAAAAAAACTGGTTACAGCAAATGATATACAAAAGTGAATTCACGGCTTTCATTCTTCCCTCCGCCATCTTGTCAGTTGATCACCTGCTCTCGAATCCAGGTGGGCAAATGGAGAATGGATTTTTAGGGGGAT
This sequence comes from Rhysida immarginata, assembly GCA_023313115.1. Classification (NCBI taxonomy): domain Eukaryota; kingdom Metazoa; phylum Arthropoda; class Chilopoda; order Scolopendromorpha; family Scolopendridae; genus Rhysida; species Rhysida immarginata. Next base: position 147,647 of record JAHWFO010101667.1, on the reverse strand, counting down.
GGGGTAGAAAGGTCAGGGGGAAAGGGGTCACGAAATGCCAATGCTAGACTGATACCGAGGACGACTGCTTATTCACGTAACAAGGAACTGAATACGATCGACCTGGATCCAAGTGGTCGATTCAGACTTCATTCCTCACTCACTCTTCCCTCTTCTCTCTCTCTCTCTCTCTCTCCCTTGCCCCATCTCCCCTTTTCCCTCGGTCGTCGTCGTCTTTTCATCTAAGGGCTTTCCCTCGTCACCCCTCAGATCCTTCCACATCCTCTCTTCATCATAATCATCTCAGCTTGTTCCAACTTTTCTCTACATCTCGTTACTTATAACCTCACTGTCGCTATCACCTGTCGAGCACCGACTCGGGTGATTATATAATCACGACTTTTACTTTATTAGTACACTTAGCAAATGAGATATCCCGTAGATTAGGTTTACGCTTTCCTAGAATGAGGAAGCAAACAGCAATACGGCGAAGCTCCAAAATAGGATTACCCGATAACTGCTTTCATGCTTGACTGTTAATAAATGTTATTACTTTTTATTTTTAATCATCATATATCTGCTAGGGTTTCCTTTTCGTTTGAAGGTGGCATGCAGTAGACGAAATTAACGTTAAAGCGTATAGGAGTTGCAAAACTCTACGATTTATTTCTACGGTATAACAAGACAATACACATGTTATCAAAGGCAAATGCTATAACAAAGGTTTAACAAGGCAAAGGCTATAGCAGAGGCTCAAAATGGCCTCCGGTTCTTTCAATTGTCGTAACTCTTCTTCCACTACAGGACACCTTCAAACCGTTATAACTCTACAGACGTTGAGTCAAAAGTAGTGGCCGACTCGGGAGGGGGGGTTAGAGATTGACGAATTATGGGCGAAGACCATTTACCAAAGGGTATATCGCAGTTTATTAAGAGAAAAGAGTGGGAAGAAACATCAGTACGAATTTGAATGCCATAGACATTGTGCCACCTGCGTCAGCCAGTGTAAAATTATGGCAGAAATGTTGTTGATACACGGGCTCCTTCGTCACTATTGGAAAAAGGGGACCAGTGCGCGAGCAGCAACCGCCGAAATTTGCAGGGTGGAAGGTCAGGGTGTGACCAATGAACGGACAGCACGACGGTGGTTCTCCCGCTTTTCGTCTGGAGACATGGGCCTAGAAGATGCGCCAAGGAGCGGAAGACCCAAAGAAGTGGATGGCGCAGCCCTACGGCAACAAATGGAAGCCAACCCAGGCAGCACCACCCGTGGACTAGCGGTGGACATCTGGACATCACAATCGAGTGTGGTTCGATATCTGCACGCCATGGGAAAGGTCAACAGGAGCCGCCGAGTTGTGCCCCACGAGCTGACGCCCGCGCAAGCACAACAACGTGTGAAGGTGTGTCGTCAACTGCTGGAAAAAATCTAGGTTCTGCCACCTCCAGCATACAGCCCCGACCTGGCACCTTCCGACAACTATCTTTTCCGGTCCATGGCGTGGACGGCGCTTCGCCAATGTCAGTGAGGTTGAAGACGCCGTGTGTGACTTTTTCGCCCAGAAACCGGAGGAGTGGTTTCGCGAGGGCACCCGCCAACTGGCTGATCGTTGGATGAAAACCATCGAGTATGATGGACTCTACTTTGAAGATTAGCAATGAGTGGTTCCTGTCTAGTGCCATTAAAAAGTTTGCGCGGTGATCGGCCACTACTTTTTACTCAACCTCCGTAGAAAGAAGCATCTTCGACCCCATGTTCATATTACATTTTCTGCTGCTTTTGATCCCCAGAATATATCCTGAAAGTTTATATAGACCATTCAGAAACACTCTATATATCATTGAGAACTCTAAAAATATTATATTGCGTCACAGGAAATTTATCACCTGACGATAATTTAATACAAAATAATTAAAATTGAATTTAAAGAAAATATTCCGGGATTTTCCGGGAAATTTACATTAGCTAATACCTGCATGTTGTATTGTACAATACAATACGGTTAGCCAAAAAAAAAAATGAAGGCAATTCACCAACATCTTTCAGAAAAATATGTACTTGTGCTATTGACATATCCTCAGTCTTGATCACATAAAGCCAATTTAAAAGATTTCGTTTAGAAATAAACATGCTTGAACATCCTCAAGTTCACTGTTCTGAAACCATCATAGAATGCTTCCAAGGGGGCTTATAGTCGGCTTCGGTGGCTCAGTGGTTGCGTGATTCCCTCTGATGCCCGAGGACGCTGGTTCGATCCCGGCCGAGATTTTTCAGTGGGAAATCCTGAGATCATTCATTTCCTTCGGAAGGGAAGTAAAGCCGTTGATCCCGTGCGAGGCAAAATATGTGGCGCCTATAATGCCGTCCTGATATGACTATAGTCGTTGAAAGGGACGTTAATACCAACCAAATCAAGCAAATCAAGACTTATAATGCCTACATGTACGTTAAAATTGTCAAATTTCAAAATGAACATGTGACGCACCGACTGAGAGGTAGGTGCGGAACACGAAACGATTAGGGAGCGTACAGTTTATAATTCATTTAATGGTAAATTATAGTCGATCCTCTCATTTCCGCAATTCATTTTTACTTTTCTTCTCTTTTTCCTTTTCTCTGTGTGTGTGCAGATTTAGGCAAGATATGAACTCTCCATTAAAACGATGTCTGTCATTTGAAAGGCTCAGTGAAATAATGACGTATCCCGATTACATTTTCCAAATTTAAGATTTCCAATGTGATGATCTATAAAAGCAATACAAATCAACTCAAAACTTTAAAAAAACATTAAATTTGGAAAATGTAATCCCAATCCACTTCTTACTTTGTGGATCAGTTGAACATTACTATTTCATTATTGTCATTCTGTAAAACCAATGCGTTTATGCTTACATTTTCTAGTTGTATAAGACTATAGTGACTATTTGTACATGTGTATGAATGGAAACTGACATACAAGTTATTCATAACTTTCAATCGATTCTAAAATAAGGGCGAGAACATTAAGGAATATAAATTCTATTAAATTTTGTTTACCTCATTTTTCCCTGAAAAGAAACCTTTTGAATAATCTCGTTTATATTTAATCTAACTATTTATTACAATTATGTATTCATGTTATTATTAAATATTTCAGTCTTAATAAGCGGATTATAATAAATAGTTTCCCGCATCTTAATCCATGCTTTTTTCGAGCACTTTCGATGGAAGAATAAAAATAATATTTTTCCAGGGATCGGAAATGAAATTCATGAGAAAAATTTATAAGAGGATGATAAGAGGGTTGTCACGGAGGACGAGTTTCAATTTGCAGGTGAGATGCAAAATGACGAAATGGGCAAGAGGGGTACGAGAGATGTTATGGAATGAAATGGATGTTGGGGTGCTCGAGGAAATAATAGTAAAACGGGACCATAGGTAAGATCAAAGTGACCACGTGGTGTTAAAAACCGGGAGGCGAGGGGAGGGGGGGGGGGGGTTAGAGTAGATGCCAAACAGGATTGAGAGAAGGATTATGTGTTTAGAGAGAGTGACAAATTCCGCAAGGATCAAAGGTATGGGAAAAACGGAGGGAGGTGTGCGTCTCGGAGGCCCCTCCAGTGATTATCGAAAGGAGAAGTGGAGGGGGTACAATCTTCGTGCAGCCAAGAAGTAGGAAGAAAAGAAGGAAGGAGAAGGGGGGAAAAAATAAATATTACGATATAGAGTGAGGAAAAAAAAGAAGGAGTAAAGGCTTCGGAATCAGCTGTGTGAGGAGGAGAGAACGGAGCAGATGTCGGCGAGGGGTGAGAGCGTGGGAACGCGGGAGCAGGTGATCCTTTCCTCCGATCGCGCAACAACAGCCGTGACTCATAAACGCACCCGACGCACGAAGAAAATCAGCGCCAAGGTTCCGCGAAGGTAAAAAAAAAAGAAAAAGAAAAAGAACGAATTAAAAAGCGTAGATTGGAGAGAGAGAAAGAGAGAGAAAAGAGAACGAAGCGCAAAAAAGAAAAAAGATGAAAACGGGCAAAGAGAACGAACATTGACACACAGACTATAGCTTGACGATTTCAATAAGCAAAAATACAGACTGTTTAAAAACATAAAATAAACAAGTGGTCAAATTAATTATTCATAATGATTAGATTACATACAACGAAAACAACTGAGTTTCGAAAGAAATATTCATAAATTGAAAATTGAATTTAAGCATTAGGGAAAAAAAATTAAAACTAAAAGCGGAATAATAAACATAATAGCTTTTAAATTACTTAAAAAAAGTCAACTTAAATAAAAATGACTTAAAATAATTTTTAAGAAATGAAATTTTATTTGAGAAATAATTTAAATTTAATAATTAGAGAGAGAGGAATAATTTCTTGGTAAAGCAATACGGTTAAGGTTCAAATTTGATGAGATGCCAACATTTGGAATAGGTGATGAAGTCTAACAATTTATATGGTATTAAATATAGTTGTTAACAATAAATTAATTCCCCCGAGGAGGGTATAGGAAAGTAGCGGAAGTCCTGGATTCATCTATTTTTCCCTTTTTATCCGCACCTTTTCAACCCGCATTTTTTTTTTTTTATCAAAAAATTGATTTTCTCGAACCTAGTATTTAGAAAATGAAAAAAAAGCTTTATCTTCTTTCGTTTTTCGTCATTTCCGATCGAATGGCATATCACAATTCCGAATGGCATATCACAATGGGGTCATAGTTCTAAAGATCACGTGACAGCCACCCCCACAACTCTGACCCCACTGGGACAATTTGGCCCAAACGTCATATTAATGTAGATCTTATCTAGAGGAATGTGCATACCGAATTTCATTCCTTTAAGCTGGTTGGTCCCCTCTAGTTCTCACCCCATAACTCCGACCCTAGTGGTCCAATCAAAACCAAATCAATTGGCGAAGGAGAACTTGTTCATTGTTAGTTGCGTTCCAAATTTCAACCTTCTACGTCAAAAAATGTAGAAAATATGAACGGGACAGACAGACAGGCATTGTAAATACTTAATAATGAATTGATTTCAAAATTTAGTTGATTTTTAACAAATTTTGTCTACTTTGGATATTAGATTGAATGCTTGTTATGGTTTCCAATAGGGATTTTTTGAATTGTCTGAGTTTCTTAGTATTTGCATAATTTCTTCTGTTGGTCCGAATTGGGTGATTTTCACTGATAAAAGTTGCGCAAATGTGGACTCGTTGTTATGGGATATTAATGACCTCGTACAGAGTTAAAATTTAATAAGTATTACAATATTTATAATCATTGGAAGCCATGTCACAACATGAGCAACAGTCTGTTGAAATTTTGAGTAGATGACAGGCCAAATCAGTAAGATTTTTTGCGATACTTTTTTTTCTCAATCCGCTTTAATAAGCTTAATATTTTTTTATATTTGAAGAAAAAAAATAAAACTATCAGATATAAAATACTGGATAGCTAATTAATGCCTCGAAAAATATTTTAAATAATAATCTTATACATTAAAACCGTTCCTAACGACCACCTAAGTTTAACGACCACTTATGCTTGGTGCCACAGAAAGTTACATGTGAAATCTGTTAGCATAACGACCACCTGTCTAACAGATTTCTGGTATACGCGACCAGAGACTGGCATTTTCGATTCCTTATGTATATAAACCTATACTAAAACAAATAAAAAAAAACATTAAAAAAAAACTAAATATAACGATCACTTACGCAACTAATCAGTTCCTAATCTAAGTGCCAATTACATCACTACACTATTCTCTGTAATCGATCAATCAGAATTAAGAGATATGGAGATGCAGCGATCTCAATATTGGACGGTTGCACATGGTTGACAGAAGCATGGAACGAAGTGAAGACATCGACGATAATAAGCTTTTTCATAAAGTGTGGCCTAGGAGCATCAAACGAAGTCCCATCATCATTCACTATTCCAATAACTGAGAAGGTTGAAGTAATTGCTGTTACGCTGGGTATTCACGAATTCCATGCCCGTGAATAGAAGTGATAATGATCCTGACCCTGAAAAGATAGACCAAGTACCAGAAAACCAGGATGAAGATGTGGAACCACTACTACTGGCTCTGAAATAAGATGATACCGGGTACTGGTTTATCAGCTCCCAAGTAATGTTACTCTGAAATCACTGGATTTGCTCGAAAAACATTTTGTAATTATCAGTAGAATGGCATGGAAGTGCAAACAAAATAACTTAGATTCTTTCATAAAGAAATAAACATATCTATTTTTAACTACTGTATGTTGTTGATTTGTAATTTTTAATTGAACCTGTATGTAACGACCACCTGAGCTTAATGACCACTTTTGCTTGGTCCGGTGGGTGGTCGTTATAGACACGTTTTTACCTGACTGATATTTATAAACCAACATCGAAAGCTCTTTGAAAATTATATAAGATTAACAACGACTGCCACTAGCATGATATAAAAGACGTTGTGTAATAGTGATATTGTAAATATATTATTTTTAATGCTTTGTTAATTAATATATTCAGCAGCTAAAGATTAAGGTTTTTATTTTTGAAAATTCAATTACTTATGTCTTTGTTAAAAATAAATATAATTTACAATATATTTCTCTTTCTTTAAACTTCCTAGTATTTTTTTTTGCGATTACGTAAGCTGTGTAAGTCTAGTTTTAATTCGCATTTAAATTCGAAGCGATCAAATTAAATACAAAATTATAATTTTAAAAAACAAAATGAAAAATTTAAAAAGGTAAAAATATTGGAGAAATTTTAACAGAAAGGAATAAAAATGAAAAATAAGTATAACTTCGCTTCTAAGAATTATAATGTGTTCAGCGTAATTCAGCAGAAGAGTTCATTTAGCTAAATCTTTAAGGTATTCCTCTATCTTTTACACAACTCATCATTAGCATAACTCGTTTTGTCCGGCGAAAGCGCCCACCAATTTCGCTTCCCTCTTCGGAAATTCCCGTCGTCCGACCGGCCAAAGAAGCGTCGAACTCCGGATGATTTAACATCTGACCTTCGCCTCACTTGAAGAAAATGTAATGTAAAGATCAATGTGAGAAATCTCTATTATTAATCACTTTAATAGGAAAGTTCACGGATCTTATCTCTTACTTAACACATGCAGTACAGTAACGGAAAAGTTCTTCTATTGTTAGGACTTGCGTTTATTACCAAAGTTGTTGTTATATTTCAGTACTAAATCAAGCGAAAACCAAATCACATTTTAATAAAAATGATTTTTTACTTTTAAAATCGAATAAACGTGAATTTTGTTTAATTAAATTAAATTAAACCTATTTGGAATCTACTAATAATTTATTAAATATTTTATAATTTATACTTTTTAAACTTTGTGTGAATTTATTTTTGTCTAAGGAATAAATCAAAAATCAAAGAAAAATTTTTTTTAATAAATAGCGAAAAATAGCAAAGAAAATTCCACGGCCTGGATTCGAACCAGGGACCTCTGGGTATACACACTCCTGGCGTGAAAAAATCCTCCAATGACCATTTTTCAAATTATTCTTTGAATAATATTCGCCATTTAATAGTAAAGATAGTCCTGGCTTGCAAACAAGGAGCCAAGCTTTAACCTATGCTCATAGGGCATGTTTGATAGCGTTAGCTTCCATGACCGCGGTAGCTTAGTGGTTAGATCGTTGGGGCGTATACCCAGAGGTCCCTGGTTCGAATCCAGGCCGTGGAATTTTCTTTGCTATTTTTTGCTATTTATTAATTACGCAGCGTATTAATTAATATCGGAGGTAATGGCGTGAAAAAATCCTCCAATGACCATTTTTCAAATTATTCTTTGAAAAAAAGTTTTACCTCCTAGATTTTAGAAAAGGCACTCACAGATACGGTATACGTTTTGCTTGTTAAGAACTAATTTAAAGCTTGTGCTCCTTTTGACCAGTTTCCTCTTTTCATTTTATATTTATTTTAACTCAAATACAGAATATATCGCAACAAGAAATAAAAGCTCTATTGTGTGAGCACACTGTGGCAATGTTGGAATAAATGGGGGTCTGATCTGCAATATTTGTCAAGAAACAGGGAATTTGTACTTTATTATAATTGCAATTTGTATTTCCATTTGAGTTTAGATTAAATTTCGTTATTGATGGTCGTAAGTGTAATTTAATCCATTGTACGTGGCGGAAGAGGTTATCCATAAACCAGGCAGTCTTCTTGGAAAGTATCCTATAGAATCCAAAGCTGATCTCACTTACAGGAAATGTTTTATTATATAAATGGTGGTATGCGGTGCCACCTTTTAACTTTTCTCGAAACTTTTCTGAAGAAAGAAACTCCGGACATTTACTGAAGTATGGCATCTAATTTGTGCGGCATCTTGGAACTTAGAGGACCCAATTCTCAAAGGAGGACTTAAGTGATATCAGAACTACGCACCTGCAATCTAAAACAACCCCACAACTGATACCAGGGATATTCCTATTTCGCTGATAACTTTGATCAAGTATTGGACATTACTTTTTACCTTGGTCCCGGGGAAAACGTCGGGCATAACCGCTATTGCAGCACGCTGACTTGACCTCCACAGCCCGCAGATGCGAAGATTGTTATGATGTGATAATATACCTGTATATTCGTAAGAAATAGTCATTTATTGCAATACGTAAAAACTTTCTTTATGAAGACTAGTTTCGGGTTTCGCCACTATCAGTTAATAGACTATAACCGATATCGATATCCCTAGTCAATTCTTGTCTATTAACTGTTGATAGTAAAAACCACAAGTAGTCTTCATAAAGAAAGCTGTTACTGTACACAATAAGTGCTTGTTTACTTGCGGATCTATATATATAATTTCGTTGTATGTCCAATTCTCTTTCCAGAGCTTTCTGAAGCCGTCTGATATCGCAGAAAGCTGAAATTTGGCATAGTTAAAGTATTTTTGCTCCGCTGGTGCAGGACGGAGCCAGATTTTTGATTTTCGGTTTGTGGGCGATGGGCGTGGTTTTGGAATTTTGTCTAATTCTGTTTTCTAGAGCTTTCTGAAGCCGTCTGATATCTGAAGATTGCATCTCTCTATATGAAATGTAATGTATAAACTTTTTAAAACATATTTTTTGCCTGGCAGGGAGAGGCTTTGTGACTAGTATATATATATATATATCTATATATTATATTATATTTGACAGTCCAAGACAGGGTCTGAGGTGCAAGAATATTGGTGAGCAAATCGACACGTTTTCTGCTCTTTTTTATTGGACATTGTAGTATTCTACAGTTTGTATTGTCTGATTCAGAAATGTTGATTTAGAAATGCAGTCATCCTTGTCTATAGAAACGAGAAGCAGCTTAAATTAATTTCTCAAACACAAATGCACAGATGACTATGTAAACCGCAAAATCAAATGAAATAAATAAGAACTCAATAGCGTAATATTCTCCTCATAAGCTATGTTTTATTTTCGACTTTTTCAATTAAAGACTATCCAATAGCACGCTGTTAAGTTGTATTGCGGGATAGCCTGTATAAAATCATATTCATTATAAAGGGACTAATCTGTGTTTGTATATGAAGAAAAAAAACCTCTTACCACAAAAGAACGTTCGAATATGAAACGCCGGATATGTATTTCGAAGGCTAGGGGAGAGTGGGGCAAAATGGATATAGGGGACAAGGCGGATCAGCCGAATATTTCCCTTTTTCCAGATAAAAGGTACGACGTGCACCTTTCTGTGTGTTGCCTAGCCAATGCACACAGAGTACAAGTCATCGTGGGACGTGTTAAGACCGAACGAAGTAAATTATGTAAGTTAATGTGTTTTCATGCGGTTTTCATAAAATTTACAATGTTTCATCATTTAGCTGCAGTTCGGTAATGACTCGTTTGATCAAAATTTCTTCCAGATATGTGTGTTAGTGATTTATCGATAATATAATTCGACTCAGTTTCCGCCCATTAGGCTTAATGTGTTGCTCATGGAATTTTTTTGTTTTTAAAGTGAGAGGATGGGGCCAAGTGGGTAATTGATGAAGGGGAAAAATGGATCAGGAAAGATGTGAGACCATTGCCTACAAAGACTGTTGGAGAAGTGTGCAAACGAAGTGTCAGGAGGAAACTTCTGAAATATTGACAAGCTCGCCAGAAACGGGGAAAATCATCCAATTCTGCAGCTAGAAGCTCGAGAGGCTAAGGTTCGAAGAAATGCGTGAAGAAACTTTCAAAAGCTCCGGCGTCATTGGCATCCTATGAAGGACAACTTGATTTTGTCTGTGATCACTGTACCTCTTAGGCTATTCTGTGGGTATGATCCAGTTTGGCCCCGTCCATTGATCCACTTTGCCCACATAGTGGGGCAAAGTGGATAATTTGCACATATTTGTAAAAAGATTAATATTAAAAAAATGCTGGAGTATATAACTGTGATTGCTTCAGATTATTGTTCCCATTGCTTTGAGCTATTGAATGTGTGTGAATCTGAGAAAACTAACTCAAATTGCGTAGGTTTAATCTTCACCTAGAATTAAGTGATCCACTTTGCCCTTTTCTCCCCTATGCCTTCTTTCTCAACGGCAATATTGAGACTTATCCGGCGTTTCATATCTTGGATGTTATTTTATGGTAAGAATATTTGCCTTCATGTACCAGCAGTTCTACAACCACAGTTCCTTCTTATTTTTTCATCAAGGTGTTGTTAAAGATTGACGGACGCATGTGCTGCTAAGAAAAAAGTTGCAAAGCCAAACGCGACTGAGATTTCTTTGAAGTTTCTTCTAAAATTTGTTGGAAATATCTAACAAGTTATATTGGCCCATAAAAACACCGTAGGAAAAAATTAATAAGTTATATTTTTTTAAATTCCTTTATTCTCCTAATGCTTTTTTTTAATATTCTACCGTCTGTCTAAGAAAAGAGTATGCGCTATAACTTTCTTGGAAACATAGTTAGAATGGAAAATTTTTTGCAGTAATGGTTATCATTTCCTATACCGCGCGCTGCACGAGCAGGCTAATTCGAATGCAAAGAACAGGGTGATCCAAAAGTCGCGCACATCCAAATTCGATTGTCTATAGTGTACTAGTTGAAAAGTTCATTACACAGTTCATTGCGGTTCTTGATCAAGATGAACGTGATTGCTGGCTCCAGCAGGACAGTGCCACAAAATCACATATCTAACGACACCATGGAATTCTTGCGCGAGTTATTTGGCGAGCGTATCATCTCTAAGGGATTATTGCCCCCACGTTCACCCGATTTTTACGTCCCCTGATTTCTTCCTGTGGGGTTATCTTAAAGGTAAGGTCTATAACAACAGGCCACACACACTGGAGGAACTAAAGATGAACATAACAAATGAGATTACTAACATCAGTGTACACGTGCTCCACAAAGTGGCCTCCAATATGGTGAAAAGAGTTCGTACTTGCATTACTGAACAGGACAGCTATTTTGAGCATATGTTGTAAAAATATATATGTGTAAATACTATATCAAATAGTATTAAATAGTATTACTTAATGTCGTCTGGTTTTTTATTATTATTTCGATATGCACGACTATGAAACTACAATGAGTGCGAAATATGCAAAACGGTTCGAAGCAGTTTTCTTGTGTTCGCATGTGTACGCACAACATGACACCGCACAGTTAGATTGACCGTCTTAATTACCTAATGCCAACCCCATAAAAAATGTGTGGGCTTACATGAAGCATAACCTGGAGTTTGAACCAGCTGACTCGACAGATTTGAAAGTCTTTACCTCTGGAGTTTGCTGCCGGCTTAATAGAAAGTATGCCCCGGAGATGTTACGCCATTATTAACGACGACGGCGATTGAACCACTTACTAATATGTGAGCGCCACTGTACATATAGAGTTTGTCTTCTCATTTTCAGGAAATAAACATTTTTAAAATTATGGTCCACACTCTTTTATCAGACAGACGTTGTGTATTTACGAGTATTAAATGTTTCATCTTTTATAAAGATTTTTTTAAGAGGATACAAGAACAATTCAATATATATAAAAAGACAAAAACCAATTTATTTTCCTTCATTATAATAACTCCGGCTTACGTTCACTCACTTTGAGTGATAAGAGCTTAGAACGATATAAGCTGCGATCACCACCATCATTATCATCATCATCGTCAACATCGTCGTCGTCGTCATCGCCGCCGTCGTCGTTGGTGAGAGCAAAAAGGGTCGGGGGGTCGCCACCGATGAACAACCACCTGGCGCATCGGAATGCCGCTTCGTTGCTCCGTCCAAATCTTTCCCACAATCCTTCGTAAACAGTAACCGACAAAAATCTTCCACTTACTTAACAACACCAGGGAGTTAATTTTTTTTTCTAACAAACATGTAAAGAGTACGAAATGAAACAATTCGACAAACCAAACTATTCTTAAGAAAGCGACGACAATACTACTGATAGTTAAATTTTTAATGTCCTGGCACTTGTGTTGAATTTAATGCTATTACTCTGCTATTATTGTATTTTGTCTCTTTTTTTCTGCAATCGCCATTTCACTGAGTGGAAGGAGGGGAGAAACCCTTAAAACGGCCAATTCTAATTCTTTAAAACCAAAATGAAGTCTATAATAACAATAGCTATTTATAAAAAAATCCGTTCCCTTTCGCAAACATTTGAAGCTAAAAGTGATTCAAAATAAATAACGAAATTCCTTTTATCAGAAGAGTAAATATAGAAATAGAATGAGAAGCGAAGAGGAACGGGGAGGAGGGGAGCAGGGAATAAAACCGGTTAACAAAGTTCCAACTCCGGTCTTGAAAGCAATCTGATAAGAGAGTTAGTACTAAAAAGAGTACACCTTAACAAACGAGGAAGGTTCTTGTTCGAACATGTTAGAAATGGAATTCAGCAAGACAGCAGTGGTTAAATCTTGTCCATTATTGGTCTTAACCACCTATATGATTTTCAAAAGTTTTTCTAGTGCATTTCACTGCTAGAGTTTTGAAATAGTCATATTGGAAAAATAAATTCTAATGTCAGACTTTACAAAATTACGATTAAAAATTTTAAATGTGGAAAAAAAATGGCGAGATTATCTCTAACTCCAAAAATATTTATTAAAATAAATACTTTTCACCTTCGTCCTAGGTTATTCTAAAAAATTTTCAAAAGTTGTTTCATAGATAAGTTCTATAATAAAAAAAAGATGTTCAAGAGTATGTAGTAAAAAATAAGTACAAACAAATGTGATTTGCGACCGCAGCAATGTAAAAAATTAAGCACGGTGGAGATTTTTGAAAAAATGATAAAATTCTTAATATCACAAACACTAGGCTACTATCTCTCAAATTTTCGTTCACTCATTACGGGACACCCTATATAATAAATACATGAAAGTGTCATAAATAACCACAACACTATTAAAAGCAGAAATTTCAATATGAAACTTGAAAATCTCGTTGCTATTGTTAGTAGCAAGCTGCACTTATTGATATGCGAATATCCTTAAAATAGACTACAAACGAGCAGTATACTCCATACAAAATTTCTGCTTAATACTATTTGGTTAAAATCACCAAAGTATAGTAATTTATTCATTTACTTTGTCCTTCGAGGGACACTTATACCGAAGGACAGTTATACCACTCACAGTAGCATTTCTTTCAGCCCTTTCTTTTACTCGATTAGCCGTTCGATTATACGTTTTCTATAAAGGCTGTATACAGTGTTACTAAGACCAACTATACGAAATATCTTAATTTCCCTTCCAAGCGCGTGTTCTACTAGATAAATTGACACATTCATAATTTTTGTGATATTTTATCTAGTAACGGTTATTCATTAGAATTAGTTTTAAAAAACTATTTTATAAGATCCATAAAGGTAAGCTAAAAAGAAATTAGGCATTAATAACGTATAAAAGCTTTTTTAGACATAGAGAAAATATAAACATTGCTAAAATAGTTTATTATGCTCGATCTTGTGGTTTTGTTTTACAAGTCCTTTTACTGTTAATATAAACATCAGTAGCAATTACGCAAACACATAAATCTTCAACACTTACAAATGAAGAATCCTATGACTAATTTTATAAAATACCTTCAATCTTTATTCATAGGAGTATTCGTTATTATAAGCGAGTGTCTCATATAATATTGTCTAAAAATTATTTTTACCGTAGTTTTATAAATTTTAATTTTTTACTAAAGTTATTCTTTTAAAAATAGCCAATTTTATGGTATGTTTTAAACATATTTTCATACGTGTTTTTCCAGATTAAAAGATGTTCTAAATATTTATATTATTCATAATTTTCAGTTGGAACAAGATGAAGAGTGTGTCGATTTATCCTGCTCGCGTAAGGGAAAAGAATTAATATGTATAATAATAATAATAATAATAATAATAATAATAATAATAATAATAATATATTTTAATTAATTAATTTAATTTAATTTAATTAATATTATACGTATAAGTAATTATTATATTAATTAATATTATAATATCTATATATTTAAGTTACATGGGTGATTCTGTCGACAGTTCGTTGGAGAAAACTACTGCATCTCTAAACTTCATTTTGGTCTTAAATGAAAGATCTTAGTCTGTAGATTTGACAAAGTAGTTTTTGTGTCCATACTTGCTATTAATTAGCGGTAATTTACAATTAAAAATGGCTTTAGTGATATGATAAAAGCTGCCTTTGCGTACATCCGCAAAAATTGACTTCTGCGCAGGCGTGATAAAAGGCTGTTCCTTTAACTGGAATGGAAGCGTGCAACATTCTCTGCGTTTTAGCTCCTCTATTATTCTATTTGTTGCTCTGGCGTTTTTTTATTTATTTATTTTTTAATTAAAGGGATGGAGATTAATAATAAGATGGACAGTTGTTTACCGTCAAATTTTGGCGGGTTCCATCTTGTATATAATAATATAGGTATATTATAAGCAAATGGATATACCGGGTGTAAATTAAATATTGGGCGCTATTTGGAAGATCGACTCCTAAGGACAAAATAGAACAAAAATGTTCTTGGAAATTTTTTAATAGCCTACGTTTCGAGAAAAATGACTTTGAAATGTGATGATGTCAGGTTTTGTTCGCAACACATAACTCGGCTTCTATGCCAGCTATATCCACAAAAATTGGACGGCTTACGGGGAGTACATAGCCAGTTACTCGTTCGAATTTATGCGTATATATATCCATTAGTTTACCCTATATTTAAAATTAGTCGAAACACGAATTTTCTCGAAATAAAAAACCATACGATATAAATTCATCCATAGAATACACTTGGAAAACGACACCGGTACTTTTCGTTCAAAATAAAAAAAAAATATGATAGAATGTAGCTTAACTGAATGATAAAAAAATATTCATAAGTTTTGTAACTTGATTGTGTAAAAATGGGAGAGGGGTATTTAATACCAGAACATATTTTTTTGTGCGAAAAGTTGCCGTCTCCATTGGTGGCATGTTCTTAAATAATTATTCTTGATTAGGATAATCTGTCAAAAATCAAGGCAAATAGAAAAGGAGAAAGCAACCTCACTCCAGTTTGCCATTTTTAAGAACAAAAAAATAGAGTTAACGCCTTATAACTGTGAATTAAGTTGACCAATATTAACGCACCGCGGACAAGTTAGATTTATGCGCTAATTCTAATGCCATCAAACTACTCGAAAAGGGAATATTTTTTTTCTCGTAAAAGGTTTCCAGAAATTATCGTGAAATCGGAATATGAATTTTTATTCTCATTAAGAGCGACGGTTTACTGCTTAATGCTTCTAATAATTTATCGCAATGCCTTTCTGGTTCTGGCTGTCAGTTTCTCCTAAGTATCTGCGGTCGTAAAACGGGAGCAACAAAACAACAAAACAGAAGAGCAATTTGCATAAGCAAATCTTCCAGAAGTGAAGTAGGTGGACGAAGAGGGGAGGGAGGGAGGGGATAGGGAAGGGGTAAGAAGAAGAAGAAGAAGGAAAAAAAAAAGGCCGATGGGAAAAAGAGTCGTTCGTTCGTTCGTTCGTCGGCGCTGAGGTGTCCTTGCTCCGAACAGCATCTGTTGTGCGTCACTACCACCTGTCGGAGGGGGAAGAACGAGGGCAGGGACTCTAAATCGAGAGTACCTTTGCACCAAAACCTCTTCTTTCGTCCACCACCTGCTTCATATTCCCACGGTTCCCAAGGAGAACGAAAAGGCAAACTACTAACATCAACAAACAGCAAAAATGAACGGACGACGATGCAACTGCTGTTGAGGCCGACGAATTATTTCTTATTCACACTCTGCTCACCACCTCTAACGCTTCGCTAATTTTTTTTCCAGAGGCAGAAAACTTTGTATTGACTCAAGAAATAAAGCTCTTCTTATCAACTATGATTTTGATAAAACAATGTTAATATCATTTCGGTATGATAATAGATAAATATGAATAAATGAATTAAAGTATTAAAATAGAAAACATTTTGAATTCTTTCGCAGGTGATTTGGACGGCCCATATGTATGCCCTTGCACATTAAAAATGAATTCATTTCTAAATACTTCGAATATTTTTAAAAAGTAAGGATTCAGAATAAAGCGGATTCGTGTTTAATGTAAAAGCCATTATTTTCCCTCCCCGATTTAATATCAGGTCGTTGCATATCAAATGTCGGATTGCAGAGGTCATCTTTAATGGCCCTCTAGAAAGGACACCTTCACACGTGCTATTCGAAATAACCCCCATTGCAATCCAAACATTGTTGCCAACGATTTGGCAGCTTCTCGAGTCCTCTCCGATAGAATCCATGGTCACGGGACTCAATAAATTCCCGGAATGCGTTTTCGATGTCTGCTTGGATTAGGAATGTTTTCCTCCGGAGGCTCTGTCGGTAGGGGGGAGGTCCGGAGAGTACGGGGGGTGTGGAAGCACCTCGTAGCCCAGAGCCTGTACCGCCTGAACGGTCGTTCGTGCAACGTGCGGACGCGCGTTGTCATGCAGCAGAAGGACGCCTTTGCGGTGCACATGTGCAGGTTGTTGCTGACACGGTTTTGTGTGCATACGATGCAGTTCACGACAGTAGGTCGCAGCGGTGATCGTCTCCCCCTGCTGCAGGAAGCTGTAATGCAATACACCACAGATGTTCCACCAAACTGTAACCATGGGCTTCCTGAGGTGCAACGGGGGTTTAGGGAACTATCGCGGAGGTTCATCAGCATCCAGAACTGTCGCGGAGGTTCATCAGCATCCAGCCACTGTGCTGACCGTTTCCTATTGTTGTATAGGAGCCACTTCTCGTCGCAAGTGACAATGCGATCAAGAATTCCTGCTTCTTCATGGTGCAAAAGCGATTCCGTACACACTTTCAACCGGCGCTCTTTTTGGTTTTCCGTAAGTTCAAGTGGGACCCATTTGTCCTGCTTTTTCACCTTGCCGATGGTCCTAAGGTGTCTACTGACAGTCGACGCTGATATAGCATGATCCCCTGCAAGGTCCCGAACAGTCTTTGACGGGTTCTCTTCCACAGATCGCTTCAGATCAGCGTCATTTACCACGTTGGGCGGTCTGCCGCGTGGCTCATTTGCCAGGTCCGTCACTCCCGCCCGGAATTTTCGGAACCAACGTTGGACAGTACGTTCGTTTATGGTGCCTACACCGAATACCTTATTGATGTTTCGAAAGGCGTTGGATGCAGTGTGATTCAACTTGAACTCGTAATGCGTTATCACACGTAATTCGCATGAAGTCATGACTATCTTCGCTTGGGTTCAAACGCTATTAAATATCATCGCAGACATGCAAATTTCAGATAGCTGGTCGCTGATAGGTTTATCTCTGGGAATGTACCACTTGTTATGGGTACTTGCTACTAAACGTGGAAACCGTGCTGAAGCGCAGAACCCACCTCGAAATCCGACATTTGATGTGCAACAACTTGATATTAATGAAAAATTAAACCTTTATAATCGAATGGACCCAAATGTTTCCTAACAAATCTTTCCTATTTGCAGTAAATCCAGTGGGGTAAAAAAATTAGGAAATTGATTTTCTTGTGTTATTTGAAATATTTAAACGTGAAAACGGACGTAAAAATGTTTTATAAAATCCGTTAATTTGGGCTGGAAAGGGTTAAATGAATGAATATGAGAGTAACCATCCATCCAAATATATGCAGCTGCTTAATTGCAATTTACAAACATAAATCATGAAAAAAAAATAATTTATTTGCGGGGGAGGGGGTTATAAAAAACCTTAATAACTCAAAATTGGCTCATCAGAGGCAAATAATTTATTTACAAAAATTATTCCTCTGAGAGAAAAGTCCGTACATGTTGAAAAATACGTCAATGCATAATTTAAGGAACCCTCGTACATGTATTATTTTTTTAATTTTAATTTTTATTCCTCTTGGGGGGGTGGGGGTTTGTGGAGTGCATTAATAACTCCAAAATGGCTCATCAGAGCCACACAAATTATTTACAAAAAATATTTATCTTCATGTGAGGAGTCAGCGCATGTCAAATTTATTGAGTTTGGTTCGCTGGTATGAATGCTACAGCCATTTCTTCATTTTTAGAAAAAAATTTAATATGTCTAAAAAGGCTTAACCTGTAGTCATAAAAACACGTCAAGGCACAGTTACGGTGTCCGCTGTATTAATTTCATTTGGTTCTGCTTTTTGCTTTCTCAGAGGAATTAGCTGCACAAAATTGGTCACATACATACATTCGTTCATATGTATCGACGGACTTTTTCTTTTAAATTTCAATATACTGTATCTTCTCGAATCATTTCAAGTTTTTAAGTCGATTTCAGAAAAAAAAAATTGAGCTGGAGAAAGGAATACATAGGCCACCACTCTTAGTGAGTGGTCGGCCAATAAAGAAATGAAAATATTTTATATGAATCTTGCAGAACATAATCTAATTACCACTTTAAAACCCACCGAAAGTTCGTAATTCCTATTGTACATCATCTGTTTCCATCAAATTTAATGATCAACGGTTTGGTGTGTAGATAAAACCGAAATAGATAAAATTTATGTGCTTATGAGATTATGAGACATACCTTTGTGTATTAGGATATTATCGAGCGTGAGACAAAGTAAAAATCGTAACTTTACCTTGCTTCCATTATTGTTTTTGATATTATTGCATTTTAAAAGAATTTCCGTTGAATCTTGACGGCACTTATACAGAATAATAAGCATTACATGAAGCAGTGAAATCTTATCAGTCATAAAGGGCATGTATTCAATTTTCTTAACGAATATTTAATTCCATGGGAAGAGAGTATTTCCCCCTGTTTAAATGGCCTAATCGTAGAAGCTTAGTAAATAAAAAGAAAAAACATTTCTTACCTATTGGTAAAATTGCATAACGACGACAGTTTAATTGTTTAATGTTTTTCAATAACTTTTGGCTCGTATTGAATTAAAACGACTCAGACCCGGTATAACCACAACGAAGCTAGAAGCAACTTGCAACCCTTTACCTTTCATTATCGTTGGACGAAAACGTAACTATTGTATAACAATCTGAGTCTGGTCAATGAATGACAATCACCGATGGGGTAACTTGGTGGCTGTGGGACCCTCTTTTGAAAACATTGGAAAAGGGGGGATCTATTCAGACCGACGACCTTTTCAACTGTTACTGAACTGGCTAAACCGGAATCAAAGTCTGTACGACGAACAAACCGCTAGAACCTAAACCGTGCGGGGTTTTTTTTAAACCTTTTTTTCAATAAAGGTATCGTTATTACCTGTGCCATTCTAACGGCTTTCTAAACTTTTCAACATTCATTTGACTTGTACAAAACTATTTGACAATCACAAAAATTTACATTCAGCAGTAAGCATTCAACAGAAGCCCCTTCAAAATTAGTTTTTTCCGTTCGAGTAACAAATTGTTTTGAGTAAGCGTTTGATATATATTTTACGCCTGAGATTATAATTATAACATCTTCATTTTAAGGTTAATCACGCTGACGATAAGAAAATTGGTTTAGTGTATCTGTGCAAGTTATCTTCGGAAAAACTGTTTCAATAATAGGCTCATCAAATCTTCTTTCTACTCTGCGGAGGACTAACCGTGATGGCGGGGGCTGATAAATTGTATTGATTTTAGCCCCTTTTATACATTATTTTTTAATTATCCTTGCTTTGTTAATTACTGGTTCGTGTACAAAAAATGATAAAGAATAGGCGAGATTTCTATTTGATCGACAGTGACATCTTTACCCAGGGCTTTTACCCACTCTTGTAGTCAGGTTGGCTCACTTTGGTCTGAAAATATGATGAATTCATTTGTCATTAACTTTGATGCACAGTTATTTATTTTAACCACTTAAGAATTGTTTTTCTACTCATTTATTTAGCGGAAAAAAGTGAAATTCAATTATCTCGGACACTGGCTATTCTCTACAGAATTTCGCTAGGAACAGTTAAAAGGGAACCTACACGGTGTTCACAAAAGAATATCTGTACTCTAATTTGCTATGTTTCTTCTATAAAAACAGTGATGAGTAAGTAGATATTTTTTTAGCTCATATGCATTACATATGCCCCCTCCCCCACCATTCACTATAACTCGAACAACGTCTATATGATATTAAAACTCCTCCTACACTCTCTCCATGTCAGTCGTTAGATTTCCCACTGCTGCTGTGATGCGAGTTTTTAATTCGTGCAATCCCGGCAAAAGTGGACGGTGCATACCCCCACCTAGGAAAAAGTTACATGGCATTATGTCTGGGGACCGGGGCGGTCCGGTGATAGAGAGCCGTGTCTTGGATCCCACAATGACCTATCCAACATCTGAGGTAGGTTTCGTTGAGAAATCGGCGAATCTCATGGTGCCAATGAGGTTCATTTGAAAATACAGAACCTCTCCTTCACAACACTCTGCTCTCGACTTTCTCAGAGATACAGTGAACTAAAAGCAGGGACAATTTTTGGGGACTAACTTTATAATCAAGAATGAGCAGCATTAACTAATATTATTTAAGAGATTTGGAGAGGAAGAGAATCTTTAGTTTAAAACCAATTTTACATACAAAAGTAGCAGAAAAATTTGTACTATATATCTCTGCGAAAACTCGAAATAACTTATTTAATTTAAAATAATTTCTATAAATAAGTTTTCAAAATTACTTTTAAACTTTAAGATGCACAAATCTATCAAAAAAGATGCTTCGTCTAAGTGTGATCAATGTGTATTTTAAATTTAGTTTATTTTGCATACTTTTTTGATAGATTTATACATCTTTTAAATTATTTACAAGGCTACTTCCATTAGAGTAAGACTACTTCCATTAGAATAAGAAACTTTTTAAATTGCTGCCATCACAATCGCTTAATTAAAATATTACAGAACGACTGAACATAACGAGGCACCAATAATCTTGACAGCTGCAAACTCGATCTGTTTTTTTTTTCTTTTCCTACCATTTCAAGAAAAAAATAAAATTTAATAAAACTCTCAATCAATGAACATATTTTTTCACAACTGACGTTTGGTAAAATATAGCTATTTGTAAACATCCATAAACAATTCAGATCTTTGTTTTGTTCTAAAAGATGATCCAATAGCAAGGCTTTCAGGGCAATGTGTACATAACAAGCCATGTAATTGATGCGTTGTTCAAAGGTGACTGATTGCTTCTAAATGATGGCCTTTCTTAAATAGGTGCCTACTATGGCCTAATTCGTATGGCCTCCTTGACGTCCCACTAAGTTTTCCAAAGAGGCGAAAGCAAATTAGGGGAAGATGTGTGCCCCCGCGCTTTCAAGAGGAATAGGATATCTGCAGGGTAGAGACATACACTTCATTTTCCTCAACAAGACAGTTACATATGTATAGAGAAGTTGGAATATTTATATGGCATATGTATTTTTAATTAGAGAAATAGATATGTATTTTGTCCAATAACCCATGAAAAATTCTTAGGTACGCCATTAGTTCTTTGCAAAAGGGCACCGAGATTTTCAGGCTCGCCGAAGTAGCAATCTGTGTAGAATACAACTCAGCTTAAGAAGCATCAGGAAAACTTCTGAAAATTCTGGACTGTCAATTCTGAGAATCTTGCAGGTGAAAACATGAACCCATGAGCTCATAAAATCATGAAACAGTGAAACACCCAGCTTTGTCTTGCATTGTATTCTGAGCGATTGCATCATTCATTTAATTATATTGCGATTTTGAATCTTGAAAAAGCAGAGAAAATAAATTATAAATGTTATTCTGAAAATGCAGTTGTTTTGCACAAATGAAAAGAATATTATGGGTTAATAATACCAATAAAGTTAAAATATTAAACAATCATATAGTAATGCAGATGTTTTTGATAGAGCTATATCAGAATGTCCAGGACTCAAAAAAAACCCCACGGAATTTGGAAACCATAACTACACTCAAGAAAGTGAAAGAAGAATGGAAAAAGACTCTCGTCCTTTCATACAACAAGAGGCTCAATTATGGTTTCAAGCGTATTTGAAAGAATTTTAACTATAAAATAGCCCTTCAGGAGCGGAAACATCTTAAAGGAAAAACTAAATAGGATAAAGGGCGTGATTCCTAAAGAAAATTCGGTAGATGTATATAAGTTTGAGTGCGCCACTAAGTATCCCGGACATTTTCAGAGAGGGATTAAAAAACGGATGAAGGAGTACATTTCGTGAATAACTAATGCAAAATGCACACACTCTTCCTTCGCTGACCATATTCTCAAGGAAGGACATGGCTATTCTCACGATATATTCAAAATTCTCCATTCCCTAAAAGTTTCTGAAATAATTAAAAATACGTCATCCAATCAGCTACTAAACAGCAACGATGGGCCGGTCCAAGTAGCTGGTTGTATGCCACTGACCAAATTTATTGTTAAATGATTGTTCCTATTTTTATTATAATTTTGTAATTTTTGTTGATTGTTTTTTGTTTCTGTACCAGGGCTATATAAACTCTGAAAATTGTTTCCTTCCTCACTCGTTGAAGAAGTTGTCCCTATTAACGCGTATAGCCATTAAAAATTGTACATATGGAATAGTGGCTTCGCTTGTCTCTTTATCTTGCATCCTATTCTCTACATTTCTCTCTGGCATATTGTATTAAATCAAAATTCTGTGAACTGAAGTAAATAATTTCAATAAGTGCAGCATTTGCTTGAACCCTTTGTAAAATTCTTAGTGTCATAGATAAAATGAGTAATTGAACAGAGGACAGTAAGTAAAATAAAATATTTATTATTAACGAAAATCTTTCCGAAGAAGACTTAATGGAGAATATCATCCACAAAACAATTGCTTTCGTAGATGATAGAGTGAGCTAACGGTGTTGCTAAAGGTACATCTAGCGTTCCCATTCGTAGAACTGTCAAAGAATTCAGCATTGGCCTCGGAATAAAATAAACGATATCAAACCGACCGACTCATGAATTAAAAAATGTTCTTTCTTTAATTGAAGAAACGTTGTTGAATAGTGTAAGAATCAGTAATAAAATCTATTAATTTGGCAGTGCATTGCAGTCAACGATTGGACATTTAGAGCATTCTATTCTTGCGTCTTCGTAATATTTTACTTTAGGAGGCACTTGGCAGTGCTGTTGACTCAATATTGGGACTGTCATATCTAGAAGAATGTGTAGAGTTCTTCTTTACGTAATGGCATTAAATGTTTGTATTTTAATATTACTTTAAGCCAATTACTTGAATTTGTTGACAGAAGTTTAGAATAATGTAATGCAAAAAAAACAACAAAAAAAAAACAAAAGATTCATATATAAATTAGTTAGCAATAAAGAAATATAAAGGCACTCGCTCATTCCTCTGCTACGATGTTTCTTCGCTGTTTGCCTATTGCCTATTGATCTCTGTTCGACCTTCATGAAAAACTGTTCAACAGAAATTTTACATACGTCAACAGTCTAGTAAGGGAATTCTAGTAAAAATAAATTCTTTATGTTCAATATTCTTCAGTTCTTTATGTTCAATGTTTGCAGATAATTCTGTAAATAAAATAATTCTGATCTACTTATCACAGAAAATAGTCAGATGTAGGGTGGTCGAAAATAACGGAACGTAATTGAATTACGTATTAGAAAAGAGAAGCTAACAAACGAAATTTTCTTTAAATTATCCGAGTTTTTATGTATTATGAATATCTGAAAGAAATGACTTTAGCATATGTAGAAATCATGCGTAGAAAGCCTCACTCGGTCGCTCGTTAATTAGGAGAGAGCTACCGTACGACACCAATCACGGTTGACATGAATCAACATACTTTGATAGAATTAGAGTAAGCTTACCGCTTTGATAATTGCAGAGTTACGAACAGTGCTCGCATTAATACATACAAAGGTATATTAAAAAAAAACAAAAACTGAAGAGTTTCTATATATTTAAAAGATTGGATTTGATATCTAAGTTTTTAGAATAAATAATTGAATTGTGAGTAAAATCAATGATCCTATAATGAGAGAATTCATATAATAAAACTTTAAGACTGGAAATTTGTTATCTCGATTAATTTCTCTACTCCATTAAGCTAAAGGAATAAATCGATAACATCACATTTCGATAAAGCTGCCTTGGAAACGTGCATTACCCTTTTAACTGGAGGACGTTGAATTTACTCAAAATTAAAAGATTTAATCTGGAAGCAGACCTGAGACGCCAAAAGTAGCTTGAGTGAGATCCGATCTGAAAATCAAACCAAAGTTAAAAAGGATTATTTTTAATAATATATATTTCTTAAAATATTCAATGATTTCTGTTTAGCTGAACATCGTCACCTAGTACTCATTCAGATGTTATATCTTTAGTTTTGATTATCATTATTATAATTGGTTTCTTGGAGCGCGGCCACTTTTCTCATCTTCTAATTTTGCCATTCGCTGTCCGTTTGGAGTCCATTTCTTCTTTCGGTGGGTGAGTAATATCAGTTTTACTTTTTTGTTTGTTTTGCAAAACATTATTTTATGGAATGAAGAGTTCTCTGTACTGTCCTTCTTGATGAAGTTGACGGAGTCCTTGCAATACATATCGGGAAAGAAAACACACAATTCCAAATGATTTCACCAATACCTAGTTGACGGAATTCTGTTTTCTTTCCCGCCATGTACTGCAAGACCTCCATCAACTTCATCAATTATTGTTTTACTTGTTGAGTTTAGGGTTATTAAGATTTTCAAAAGAACCCACTCAGTCCTCGTTATGCATCCTCCAGAAAACAGTCCATTACCGCTCTCTAGTTTGTTTCCACTGAGTAAAATTATTGAGTGTCCTCCTGTTGCTGCCACGTTCAGTTGGTTATTCTTGTATTAAGAATCTACGCCGTAAGATCTTTAGAAACTTTTCTGCGTGGAATTATTAAATTAAAATAAATATTTTTAAATATTCTTCTTAACGGATGACGGTAAGTGATATTCTATTTCAGAAGTTAATGGATGACCTGAGCTCTATCTTTAAAAAAATTCTCAGAAAATTTTGAACTTAAATACACATTCTAGAATTTCCATTAAAAATCTTAATTATTGGTCATCGTATACTTTTAGATTAAGAAAATCCCAACGCTTGAATAATAAAGGCAAAGATTATTAATATCATTGACTTCAGAGTACGTATTTCATTGTCCTCCTTTGTTAATTACTTTGTTTAGTAAGAAATTTGTTCTCTCCATTTGAAGTTTGGTTGAAATATACTGTACATTCTTCGTTGACGCAAATGCTAAATTATTAATAATATGAAATCGGCCACTATTGATGCCAATGACATTCCACATATTGTAATCTTTTGTTGGTATTAAAATAGTTCAAATTCCTAGAGTGCATAACATGAACTCATTTATAGGACTTCAGGAATATCTAGGGTATACAGCAATACTTTTATTAAAGTAGCTTCAATTTTTTTATATTGAAAAGTATTGGCATGTTCTTCCTCCAATTTTTTAGTGAAACTCGCCGTGGATCATCTTCACTCAACAAGTAACTTGATAACTTCTATTCACATTTTAATCATTTTAATCACATGCGAGCTCTTTATGGCCATTTTGTAATGAATATAGTTTGATAATTATTGGCTAATATCAAAGGATACTGATATGAGAGACATAAATAAATTATCTATGACTGAAATCCAAGAATAATAATTATAGTGCAAGCAAGCTAAAAATGCAAAATATGTCCTAGAAGACAGCAGCTTATTTTCTTTCAGCAACAAAGCGATACTAGATTATAATAATTATTAATCGCATTTATTCTATGATTGTCGACAGCTTGTCCGTAGTGTATATATACAGGATGCATCAAATACACGTAGTGCACTGCTTAGGATATAGTACATGAATGGGTTTAATTTGATTTTTTTATGTTGTTTTTTTTTTTGAAGCAGCTTCAGAAATGGCCTCCGGGAGTCATTCGGTGTAATAAAACATTTTCTCGCTATTAGCTCGTAATAAAGGTAGTGCACTTCTGGTCAGTGTGTGAAAGCATGAGCGTGATTAATTATTTATGAGAAATAAGAACTGCCGAGTCCACTCAGGCAGCCAACGTTAGCAATTTCCCTTGGAGAGGGTTCCTTCAAGAACGATCAGATTCAAACTTCACTTATAATTATTATTATTTTACGGAGATAAACTCTACTCCCCACCGACGCTGTTCGACTTTTATGAACTTGGTGGAACAGTGAATTCGAGTAGCGACTCCCTTCGCTCCTAATCTAATCGGAACGGTT
Organism: Rhysida immarginata; assembly: GCA_023313115.1. NCBI lineage: Eukaryota > Metazoa > Arthropoda > Chilopoda > Scolopendromorpha > Scolopendridae > Rhysida > Rhysida immarginata. Next base: position 121,008 of record JAHWFO010101667.1, on the reverse strand, counting down.
ATCAATCAACCTCCATCGGAGCAACAAAGAACGATGAAAACGGTGGCGATTCCTCGCTCTCCATCCTACATTACATCCAACGTCAATGAGACTTAATTAGGATGGCGCGTTCATATTTGCACGTGCTTACTTTGTGCGAAAAGGAGGGATATATAGACACGTGTCTGATAGGAGGGAAGTTATTGTTCTTTTTTTCCCATGCGGGCGTACGGAAATAAATCCACCACCCCAATTGCGAGATAAATGAATACAAAAAATTTTTTCTCCGTCTCCCATCAATTATTCAAATCGGCATTGGCAGCACAGAGAACTACGAAAAAGTCAAAAACAGAAGAGACGAGGTGGAAGGTCACGCGAGGGGTGAGGGTGAAAGGTCACGGAAGCGGAGACGGGGTGTACGAAAGTGAGCGACCATCTGCTTCCGAGTGACGTGGCTGTCTCCCATTGGTTAAAGGCGTTCATTGGCACGCGCACAACCTCGCGCCGGGCCCAGAGGGCGCTGCGCCTGCCACGCGCCGTCAATTGAACGTCCTCCGCACGGCACGTGCCAGACGCCAGCCTCAACGTCGAACGACGCGCACCTCACCTCACCATCTCTAAGGCCTTTTCTTTTTTTTAAACATACACCCATATATGTATATAGATACGGGTATGTGCATTAAAGAAAACAACAAAAGCCCAAACCGCCTAGTTGGATTTAATTACGGTAAAGGTCCAGCCATCCATTCATCCATCTTTCCGACCGCCCGTGGATAAATTCCCTTCTTGACACCCAACGTGACAAACGCTTTGTCCTCGCCAATGATCATTTCTGATTATTTACAATATCGAGCCATCGTTGCTTTCAGAAATCCTAAAAACTCCGACTCTACTTCTTCTGGAAATTAGTTTGAAAATCTATTGCCCTGGAAGTTAAAACAAAACAAAACAAAACAAAAAAAAAAAAACAACCCAACAACCCAACAATATCAAATATTACAATCTAACTATCTTCCTCCGAATTAAAGGTAAGATAAAAAACAGTATTATTATCTTTATTATGATTTTATTATTAGTTGTAGTAATGTCATCATCATCAGCTCCTCTGCTTTTCTCTTCGATTGCATATAGAGTTGCCCGCCATTCTACAATCCTCCTTCTCCTCCCCTCCCTCGCATCTTTGGCTTGTCTTATTGGCAGCTGGTCAAAGAACCCACAGTTCGTGGATCCATCACCTGCCTGGTATACCCGTGGGAGAACTCGAGCCTTTACCCCTACAACCCACCAGTTGGAATTGGCTAGACAGTCAGCAGATGCTGTCGACTCCTTTTTTGTCTCCATGGAAACGCCACAAACTTTTCATCCCCTCTCCCTCCCCCTCTTCCCCTCCCGAACTTCATCCTTCACTAATAGTTTACCATTCATCTATAGAATGAAAGCATTATCATATTTTTTAACCTATGTACCTTAATGTGAACTGTTTATTTAACATGTCGACTTATTGATGTTGAATTAAGATTTTCATATGAATTTTCTTCCATTCATTGCAAATGACATATAAGCTTGTCTTCTTTATTTAAGTTAATTAGCAATAATGAAACTAGATTTGTAAGATTAATTAACTATAACTTAAGATTCATTTAAGAAGAAAAAACTCTAGGGTTAAATTACACGAATATCATAAAATCATTACAAACCAGAGCTCGCTATAGCAATTTCAAATGTTGTTTAGCAAAAATATATATATATATATATATATATATAAAATGTTTCGCAGATCTTTATTTTATTTAATGCCTTTCTATATCAAATGAGAAACCAATTATTTTCATATGTCTTCAACAAACCGTATCCCCTATTCAACATTTAAGTCATTTCATCCCATGCGCTTATATTGCAAAAATATTTTCGCCGAGCAAGCATGGATTCTCTCAACTGACAATGTAATTCTAATTAAGTGTGGATAAAATGGACGTTTAATGTGTGCTTCCCGTTCATCTCTTTGAGGAGGATTCTTCGTCGGCCCCTTATCCTTCTTCAACTCCATTTTTTTTTTTTTTTAGTTCCGTGTCCCTATTGTGTTGATGAAGGAGTGGATCTGAGTGCCATATGCTTCGGGTCGTTCGGCATCGGATTCGCCATATGCTGTATATGCATGCACGAGAGGATTAATGACAAACACACAACACGTTTCCTCCCCCTTTTGTACAACACTAAACCCTCGTAACAGCTGTTGATTGGTCCACAAGACACCCAGTCAGATGAGAACTAAACATGCAGATGGCATAAAACCACCCACATCCCCTTCAGTATGTATGTGCGCTCGTGGGATTCTTCATCTAAAGACCCCCAGTGTAACATTAACCCCCCCCCCCTCCTCTTCACTCTATCCATATATTAACCAAGCAGATGACGAAGGGTATTGGTTTTCTTTTAATGACGTTTTTATTATATTATACTATTTCTCTAGTAATCTGTAGTAATCTCTAGTAATCTGGGCTTATTATTTGCATAGTTTCTTACGATATTGATCACCTAATTCATATTCGCAAAATTAATTTATGGAGTACATATACAATCATATATGGATATATACAATCATCATAACCTAACCCGTTATGTATGTTTGGTTAGGTTAGGTATTCAAAAAAAAACCATCCTCATTTGGAAGAAAACTGTCTAAACGTTATTGGACAATTAAAAAGGTCACTTTGACGTGATACTTTTCTTTAGTTAGTTATTTCTTTATAAAGTATTTCCGTTCCGTTATTCAAGCCTCTTCAAATTTTCCCGCCATTTTATTTTTCTGTAGTCTCTCTATTGTGTTTTTTCGTTATAAGTTCAGAATCCAACAATTACAATAACTTTACGTAACTGTAATAATACTTTTATAATCTTCTACCGTTGCATTTCAGTCGGCTACAGATATGAGCTACTTAATAATTCATGGGCTAATACTAACTAAATTCAAGATAACTGTCAGTGAGAGAGTAATGTCGTTTGAGAACCAGCCTTCATTATTTATACAAGCCTTACATCATAGGAGTAGCTTTTCGATACATTTAGGGATACAGTTACCCCCTTTTTCCTGCCCCTTTTTTGGACAACATCACGTGCAAACGAAATGCGGCCATTTTACAGATGTCACCATTTCCAAGCGCACCAATTCCAAAAAGGACTTTTCTGGTTTTGATTACAACAAGATATTTTGGAGGAAAGGTTGGGGGTTGAGGAAAGCAGAAGGGGGTGTTGCGAACAGAGACGGGTCGTGGTGTTTTGCACGTGTGAATATGACCATTCCATGTGCCATACAGCTGCAGCTTCCGCCGCCGCTGTTTCTTCTTCTTCTCCCTGATTGTAACCAGACGGAGCAAGAAGCGTGGGCGTTCTCGAGTCTGGAAGGTCGTTGGTGAGAAATAGGGAGGGGTAACGAAAATAAAAAAGGCTGTCGGTAGGGAGAATATTCATCTGTTGCTTTGTTTTCTTTCCATCCCCGCCTTCCTTTTTGATAATTCACGAGAAAGCGCAGAAATTAAAAGCATGTTGCTGTGGCTATAATAATAAAAGGAATTTTAAATCGGAATGAAGGATTTCTGCCAGAAAAAACTTCTGGTAGCCATGACTAGAAGGTTTTATACTCGTGCAACATTACAAACCAAAATAAGGATTGCTTTCCTTGGATGATATTTTCATCTTCCAGAAGATTTGGCTCCAAAAAATGCAAGCAACTAAAGACAAATGAAATAGGCAAGTTGACTGGATCTTAATTTTGCTAATAATCTATTGGTGTTATCAAAGTGACCTTTCTCATGAATTTTTTATTAAAGTGTATACGGAATAACTGCATATATAATGTAGTAAAAACGTCATTCACAGGAGCAAATGGTGCGTTAGGGCTAGCTTGCTATGTTTATGGCTCATTACTAGTTCTGAAAAGATCTTATCTGTAGAACATTACCTTCTAATCTTCTATCCCGAAATTTATTTACATCACGAACGACAACGCTTTAAAGAGAACTTAGAAGGTGAAAGTGCCTTATGGGCCCGATTGTTGTCCGTTTGTCACGTGATATTTCTCTTGCAGCCTAGGACAATGTCATAAATAAAATGTATTAGAGATAAAATGTTCAAGTAGATCGGCATTTGAATATTAGAAAAGCCGTTTCATAAGGAAATTGACATACAAATGAATTGTGGAACTATAACTTAGTGAAACAATGCATACATAAAAGATTACATTTGCGCCTTTAAAGGAAGAAAAAATATCATTAAAATAAACTAGACGATGCCTAAGATACCATTGCTCTGAAAATAAAATGATTATTTACAAACAATTAACATTTTATAAAAAAAAAAAAAAAAAAAAAAAAAAAAAAAAAAAGTTTCAATTTTTTTAGGTGAATGTTACGCAATTGAACTTTTCAATTGTTTCGTTTATTTCTTCTTCTTCTTTTTTTATTTCTCGAGGCCGATGTTGAAATGGATGTTGCAGAAAGTCATGAGTTTTATCTTTCATCATGCGTTTCTTAATTTGGACTTTTATTTCTCAGTCATTTTCTTTCTTAACCCTTTCTTCACACGTTTTTCTCTGCTATACACAATGGACTTTAGGGAGAGGCAGGAGGAGAAAAGCGGTCTTTATGTAATTTTACTTTAATTCGGTTTTTTTTTTTTTGTTGTTTTTTTTTTTATAATTCTGAAATGCGTACATTTTTTTTAATCATGGAGGGAAATCAGCGTTATAAATCCAACATCTGGAGCGTCGACGTGAGTCAGCTAAAGCGCTTCTTGAGAAAGCAATGAGGAAAAACAGTGTCGCAAAAAAATTTTTTTGTTTGTTTTTTTTTTTTTTTACTTAAATAGAGAATAACTCGCCAAGATTTCTCAAGTGTTTTCGTGTATATTGAAGGGGGGATGGGGAAACATCGAACGAAAAAAATTTTTTTCTTAATTAAAACTTAAATGAGAGAAAAGTTGTTGAGATTGTAAAAAGAGAGGGTATACGGGAGGGAGGGTGTTCCGTGTTGGCGCTGCCACGGCGCCACCGAGTCTGAAGCACACCTGCGTTCATCGGCATCCGCGTTCCACCACCGATGGAGGCCTGCCACCTGCTCAGGTGAGAGCCTTCAGGGTCCGTCCTCACTCCTTCCCTCCCTCCGTCCCTCATAACGACTCCAACCATGGAGACGAACCCTTGACTCAGCCAATTGACCTCCCCCATCTTCCTACAATCTTCTTCCTGATTGACTTCGGAGCACAACCCCTTTCAATACCATATCACTTAATTCCGCATACAAAGCCATCCCGGTTTACTTAACATGGAAAATCATTTGTCCTCATTTACTTAATCCGATCTTAACTCTTTCTTAATACACGAATGATGGATAAGGAAATTATATCCAGGAATCTGAATCATACGATAATCCCCTTAAAAGGGATTTTCCAGGAATCTGACCGTGATGAGGATAGGAGCTCCTTTTATTCCTTTTGCCTTCTCCATTATCCCTTCCTACTAATGATCACCTCTATATGCAAAACGTCGAGGACATACTTAAAGCTGAGATTGAGTTCAATGGAATTATTTGTATTGTCAGGGACGCCTCTTGCGTATATACGTTCTAAATGAGGAATATTCCTAAACATCATTCTCTTAACCATTCTCTTAACAAACTAATGGAGTATATTCTAATTGGAAGATGGTTTGTAGATGTTCCATTGCACGAAACAACTGCAAAAACTCTTCTTAATACTGAGGAGGACTAATAATTTTTGCCAAAATATAAAATTATTAAAATCATCTAAATTGGCAAACTGCTGATCATAGAGATGTTCAACTCCTAATTTGACCTAAAGGCCGTAATTTTTTTAAAATAAATAAAATGAACGAAATTGAAGTAGCGATCATATATATCACCTTCCGTTGGAGAATAATTTAGGAGAATGTTTCATCTCACTAAGATGTTTATTCAAACTATCTATCTACATTGGACACTATTAATATTGAAAATCTGATAATGTAAGGAATCTCGTTCATCATATACAGTATATATCTCATTTCATCGCATATATCAACAATGAGAACCATTTTCATTGCCTTTTTGTTTATCCGCACAACTAAAATACTTCAGAAATAGAAATGTTCTTTTAGAGAGCAAATAAGAAGTCCAAATATTATGAAATGGTGCAGCAGGAGTCCATTATATTTTGTTCCTTATGAGGTATAGTAATCGACATATGATAGATACCCAATGCTCGTTGTCAACTATACGGAAATAAGTATTTCAAGACTTCGAGAATAAAAAGATTGTGCCAAAATTGCGTGGAAAAACTTTATATATGTCGCTTTTCGATTTCCTCATGCTGCGGTCAACTACAGATTCAGCAAGTATAACAAGACGCTTTTATACAAGGGTCAACATCTAAATAGACACAAGCCACCGCAACCTTCTGGTTGATCGATCACACCTCTAATTACAAGCAGTAATTATCGCAATAAAAATGATACATCCTACATTTTAATCTCGTGCCAATAAACAGATGTACTATGAGCTAGATACTGTGGATGGACTTCAAACAATGACACACAGGGAAACCACTTATCCACATGGAAATTTTAAAATTTCTATGTGGATAAGTGGTTTCCCTGTGTGTCATTGCTCGTGCCAATAGTCTACAGGTTAAATGGTCAGCAGAACACGAAAGGGATTTGTCACACTTACAAGGCCTGCAGTACAAAATTTTACAGAACATACGAGAAAAGGTCAGAAAACGTCTTCCATAGCATCTTTGTGTGGTTGATCAGTGACGTTCAACCACATCTTCCTTCATAATACCTGCAGTTATTTGGTTGTATCTACAACATGTGAGCTCAGTGCCGACCTTCTCGTATCACTAGCGACAGTTTACAGACCATGTGGCAGCTACGGGCAAGGTTTAAAAACTGGGCACGTGGTTCTACTTACCGAACGAGCAGATATGGCCTCTGGAAACATGCATTGGCCTCCAAAGACATGAGGCTAGTGCTCCCTTTCTACATTCGGATCCCTACCGTTAAAGAAAACAAACCTACAGAAAACGAACGACAGAAAGCGCAGTGGCTCATTAAAGGGGAACCACCGAAATGAATGTTCAAACCTCAATTATGGAGCACAACCACGTCTCTATTGGAAGTATGCAGAATATTAACGCCTTGGAGTACGAAGTCCTCCTTCACCCTGCGTATTCAGGGTCGTCTTAACGCATGGGCACTTGCCCGAGGGCCCCCTGAGTATAGGGACATTGAGCTGTCGTAGGGACCCCAGCATACTGGATTGCCCAGGGTTGCTTAGTGGCCCACAATGCTGTTAAGACGGTGCTGTGCGTATTCACCAGACTTAACGCAGAAATTTTGCACGGAAATCACATAGGGCCAATGCATTGCTCCGAGAACAGATATTCTTCTGAATAATATGAATTCTTCGTCTGTTACTGCTCTTTTTTGTGTGTCTCAGACTTGACCAGTAATTATGAAATAGCCCAACATCCAGGTTTATAAAATCTGGGCCTTGTTTAAACTCAAAGGATATGGCTGCATTATCCTGTTGATACTTGGTTTCGTAGCGCGCACCAATTGCAAAGGACATACAAAACGTTAATCTATTCAAGGAAAGTCTTCTAATATCTAATGAATTCCATCAAATTCTAAGTAAAAGATATCCCGTAAAGATTATTCTGTAATGAGATCCAGACTGTTTTTTTGTCAAAAGATTTTGATAGGTAGAAAAGGGGATCTAGATCTTCCTCATGCTCAGCCCATTTTATGTCACAATGTATTTTTTCATTAATTACGTTTCATTAAATTATTTAATCAAATACCGTCAGCAGCAAGGTGGTAGTGCAACATTTTAGTGTGTAGTCGGTCGGTACAAATGCTCATAAATAACTTAAATCTCATTTCACCTAGAAATGGATCTAGTATAATAATTAATAGCAGGACTCCGAAATCATGACTGTGCCACCAGCCATGCGGATGGAGTTGACAAGGCAGGCTCATCTACTGAAGGTTTTGAAAATTTTGGTCAGATTAAGTTATGCTTCATTAAATGATGAGGATCTAACGAGCGTGCTTATATAGGGGAGGGTTTTTATGCCATAGAATCTATATGAAATATTCCGTCTTTAGTTGCTATTTAGAGGTTAAAATGGAGTTTGTCTTTCTGTGCACCACTACCACAATGGAATCCATAACAAAATTTCTGCCTTTTGGAAAGGCTTGATGGATAAGGTCTTCACAAACCATAACATAATTTGTTATTTAATGAAAATATTTAATCAGTTTATATTACACAAAACATTTCTTACGCTAGTAAGGGGTCTGAAAAATAGAATGCATGCAATTGTTGACGTCTTATTTCGCATGCGCTCTGGAAAAGATGTTATAAAACTGTAGAAACGATGCGTTGAGCGCCACATTTAACGTTCTATTAATGGTAAGCTAAATATTACTTATAATAGCGTGGACTGTAAAAATTAGATTCTCCTATAGAAATACACTCTAATCAGAGTCACTCTAAAATATGGGTCTCCTAAAGAAAATCACTTAGTTACGAAAATCATACTTTATCCAGGCCAGAGTTGAGGATGATTTGTTTTGCATGTGTGATGTAAAAGCTGTTGACCCATAAGGGACCAATATTGTTCAATTATTACAGACATGACTATTCGAATCCTCCTAACTGTCATTTCTGGACTCTCTGATGTTATACGGCAAACACCTGGTATGGGTTGAATATTATAGATATCTTGTTATTGTTATAGATTACCTGGAATCAGCACGTGATTTATGCATTGAGAAAGGCTGAAACAGCCAAGTTCAATTTGATTGATCTGCTGGACCGATACACTGGTCTCAATGTCGATAACGTACTACTATAGAAGGTCATTGTGCTCATCATCTCGCTTTATGGCATGCTCATATAGGCCAGATGAGACGAAAAGAATGCATGCAAACAGACTTTAAACCTTGAAGGACTTTAAACGAAATGTCTAAAGATATCACCAATACTCTGCAACCCGAACTTTCAGAAGGTTGCATTCTCACGAAGGCAGAGGTCTTAATGACATACACGCAATTACAAACTTTGTATTATTGGTCAAACTTTGTATTGCTGGTAAGGCAATTACAAACTTTGTATTACTGGTAAAGCAATAGTGTACTTTGTATTACTGGTCAAAGTACCTTTATGGTCAATGATACTGCTGCCGATACTGCCGGTGATTGTGCAGGGCACCGGATACAAACTGCAGCTTCCACACTACACATTTACATATATGATTCAATTCCCACAACAGTTCATTGTTTACAAATACTTTCCAAAATTATAAAAGAAAAAAAATGAGAAAAACGAAATAAACCTAACGTCCAATGAATAACACGTTGAAAAGTCTTATTTATAGAACAACAAATAACAGGCGAAATAGAGTGTTGTAGAAAAGCAGGAAAATTAACTTTTGCAGAATGTTGGAGTTAATTCTTCCACCCTGAATTTTTACAGTTTTGACTTTATTTCCTGGTGTTCACTTTACTTTTTGTTTCCTGCGTTTGATATGTAGGCTATTGTGCTATTCCATGATGGAGGGGCAAACTGAAGGCGACATTTATAATGTATTCTTAAATTCTAATTAAGCCTTTTATGACGTATTGCAGTCATTTATAACATGAAAAGTTGGTTTTTGGGACAAAGTTCCAAAAATCATCCAACAAATATCAACCATATTATAAACTATTTTAATAGTCCTTTCAACCATCCGCCGACATCTTTTTTCCCTAGGACTCTCCAAATTCTTTTCCGGCGCTTATCTTTTAACAGCATATATTGCCTTTTTTAGTGAACAAGAAAATTCGTATTTATCTTTTCACTATGCCCTCTTATCAGGATACTTTTCTTGGCTAGTTTAAAAATAAAAAGAGCATTCTGGACCAATCGTGATAATACTGTTTTGAGATACTGCACAAGAGCGTGCTGAATGGAATCGTTTCGTCACTCCCCTCCTCCGCCTGTTTTAGCAACACCTGCACTCAAGAAAAGTCGATTGGTGCAACTTTCGATCTTATGAAGAAATTTTCAAGGTGGGAAGGGAGGCCAACGAGAAAACGTTTTTTGACGAAAGGTTTTCTTATTTTAAGGACAAAGTGAGGATGGAGGGAAAAAAAGAAGTCACGCGCAGCTGCTCCTCTTGAACAGACCTGTAAACGGCCTTCCTACTTTTTGAACTTTCGTGCACAACATCCGGGTTCTTTTTACTGAGTCGTAGTTCAAAGAGCAAAAGAATTCAAGCACCGACATCTCACCTGACATTACGAGCGGAGAGCGAGGTAGAAAGGGAGGGGGAGGAAAATAAGAATATCATAAAAATGGAATGAAAAAAACAAGCCAACCAACCACTTCCCACATTCAGCTCAGATTCCACTTCAACACCTGTGTGATCTTTAGTGGATGCTTTTTTGAGGGGAGAGTTTTTGTTTTTTTTCCAAAACTTTCTTGAAAATGTTTAAGAAATTTTTAATGTGAACGATGCCGTTTTCGTAAGTGCTAGTGCGCGTAAATATTTATAACTTTTATGTATAATAAATAGAAGGTTCATTTGCGTATCTCATTATTTAAATTTTAACTTATAGAAATGCTTAAAATTTTTACTTGTTACATTTACATTTTACTTTCCTCTGCTTTTTTTTTAATTGATGTTGTTATTCGGGTTATTTGTTAAAACCGAAAAAAATATTTTTCTATGTAATAAAATAAGCAGTGAAGTTAAAATGTGTTGTATGTAGAATGATCTCATCAAAAATTTAATGGGCTTGTATTTTTCAAAAGAGCTGAGCTTGTATTCTTCATAATTTCTACACCTAAAATGACGTAAAATGTGAGAGATTTATAATTTTGAAACAAGAGAGGCAAGCAATTCACGAAGGCAAGCAGCAATTGATCCGTCATGAAAGCTACTTTGAAAAATTAAAAGGAAGCAGAATTAACTCTGGTTTATCATCCTTTTCCCGAAGGACATAAATAAATAAAGGAGTCTTCAAAATGTCCTCCAGTTCCATTCCCTACAATATTATCAGGTGCCAGTTGAGTTTACAGGTGAAGCCACATTCCAGTTGGAGAGGTCAATGGGCAACAGAACTGGTCGTTGTATCTGGTGGTCGCGATATCCTCTCGAATCCCGTGAATATGAACGAAACGCGGCAAAATAACAGGGTGTTGTCCTTTAAGCTGATATGGAATTTAGTAATGTCCTTCTTTTTTTAAAAATATCCATCGTCAGTATTAAGCAGATTACGACATCAGTTATCAGTAGAAAGAGCAGTACATTCACCTTGTTTTCTTAAGACATTTGCAAGAATGTCAGTTGTAGTCATTGGCGTAACTAGAAGCGTGGAGGCCCCTGGATAGAAACTTTTATGGGGGCCCCTTTTCTTCGGTTTATATATACAGGGTGGGCCAAAAAAAAACTCGCCACTGAAAATTTCTAAGTCTAATGGAAACGGTCCACAAAGGGGTTGAGCCATTCTAGAAGGAAGAACGCTATCATTAATTAAGAATATATACAACTGGCGTGGGCCCCTGGACATTTGCCAGTCTAGCCACCCTATAGTTACCCCCTGGTTGTGGTTGATTGTTCAGTCAGACATTCCAATTATTTATTCCCTCTAGAACATAATCATATTGTCAGTAGCGCTACATTTGTGTAGTTTTTTTCCTGTTATCTGTGATAAGATAACAGCGCTTTTGGACACAACTACTCTCTTCTATTTCCGACCTATTTCTTGAAGTCATCAATCATGCTGAAGGAAACGAAACTTTGTTTGATGTGCCAGCAAATTTTATTGGTACAAGAAATCTATTAACAACATGTACAGAAGAATGTCATATTTAAGATGTTTAGATTCTAAATGTTACAGCCATAAAAATTAGATAAACTGAGTTAAGAAAAAGTAATTCAATATGGAACAATAGAATGGGTTACCATTAATAACTGAAAAGATATTTTGTGAGATTTTTCTAAGTGAATTATGGGTTCTATTTAATTTACGATTTTCGGGTTTACTTTTATGACATTTCATCTTGTTGACAGCTATACAAAGACATTCTTGCTTTGTTCAAAGTATTTTCTATGTGAAAACTACCAGAAAAGAATGTTCTTCTAAAACGTAAACTTTTATAAATGAAATGAATGTTTAAATAATCTTTAAAGTACGAGGAATAAATCTCCCCCCCCCCTCCTGTTTTTCCAAGCATCATTAAAAATCGAATGTCTTCGCAAGGGACAGCGGCACAAACACTACGCAATTGTACATTGTGTGGTAAGGGGTTCTTGATCTCGTTCTTGAGCTGCACTTCTATAGGGACGAGGTTTCCGTCCCCGTCTCGCTTTGATTGTCAAGAAGCCAGAAATGGAGGGTGAGGAGCACTACGATTGAGGCATCCACGAAAACGCACCTGGGCAATAGAGGAACGATCACGTGTAAAGAGAAAAATCAGATGAACCAGAACTCAACCGAGGGAAAAACGCACTCGCCCTTAACGACAGAGAGAGTGAAAGAGAAGATTAGCCATGAGGCTGGGTCGAGGGTTGAAATTTTTTTTTCTCTCCCTTCTCTATTTTACAGCGCTTCTATCTCGGTTTCCAATCTCCACGATTTTGATTTCAAAAGCCAGATGATTTTTTTTTTTCATCTAAGAAAGTTACATTTCAGTTTATATTTTAAAGATAGTAATCACATTCAGAAATTTGCTACCATTATGTGGGGGTAAACACTCGTTCCAAATTTTGTCCGTCTTTTTCCTACATGTATTATATTGTTCTTCTTACACTGCGTTATTAACCTACCTGGTAATATCACGTCATGTGACGATGGTCTTACTAGTAAAATGAATGTTCTTCGTTTTTTCTTAAATTTTTTATCAATACTCTGTTCTTTGTTGTGTTTCACGACCTGACATGAAAAATAAAATGTTTGTAAGCCATAAACCTTTTTAAAAATACAAATTTAATTTAGTAAATTTAAGTTAGTCACATTAGTAAATGCTATAGTGCTAACATCTTTGTCACGAAAAACCTCAGTTTGCGCGTACCTGTGCAATTTTGTAAGGAGCAGAGGACATACAATTCAGTGTTGTAATCAGTGCAATTCCAAATAAGTTTATTTGCGCGCACGAAATAATAAAATTGGCTAATTGTTTCGGTTCGAGTCTATTTCGGTGCCACAAAAAAGCCATTTGATTTTAAGTCGACAACTGTAAGCAGTTCTAGTTACACTGATAATGTCCAACGGGGTTTTGACCATCCACTTTCGACTGTTTACGCAACGAGGATTCAATGTCTCGTTCCTCTGATTGAATCGTGAAAACAAACGCAGCTGTTTCATTTTCCGGGAAACTATTACGACATAATGTCAAGTAAAAATCCTCTTCAGTCTAATTGTTTGTATAAAAGCGTTAAAATTCACGTCTGTGTAATGTCGCTTCCTGAATAAGCGTTTATCAATAATACACGTTGCACAACTTTTCAGGTGTTGTTACACGCCATTGTTACCGATGATTCGTGCTTCCACAGTTAGGAAATATAGCAATTTGTATGACGTCATCGAAACCGAACCCTGTTTATTCTCGCTCTTTCCTCCATTTTTGAGTTCTAAAATGACTTTGACATACCACACAAAGAGCGACCAAAAGTAAGCGTCTAATTGTTTTCGGGCGACAGAGAACCTCAACCATCGCCACTTAAACAATCGCTGTTAATTGAGCCGGTTTTTCTTTCTTTCTCCACCTCCGACTTCAGATTAAACAAACCCTGAAGCCGGTGATTTTCAACCAACAAAGTTTTTTTTTCTGTTTTCTTTTTCTTGACTAATTGCCGTCCAAAGGCAAACATTTTGAAATAATGATCAGACCGTTTCTTTCGTTCTTTTAAATTCATTTTATTTACTTCTTATATCGGACGGTTGCGCAATCCAGCTTCAACTCAATAAAAGACTTACAAAACAGAAAGAGTGAGAGAGAGACAGAGAGAGAGAGAGAGAGAGAGAGAGAATAAGAAGAAATGAAAAAGGAAAATGCTATGATACGTCACCTGTGCGTGTGACATCACCTGTGCTCCAGTAACCCGCAAACAAGTTCTTCCGAACAGGAAACAAGTTTTTATTCCCATTCTTTTTTTATGATTATGATTATTATTATTATTCGCCAAACGAAAAGAAAAAGTTTTTTTTAAATAATATTCTCATGGAAAAAAAATCCAAACGACCAAAGCCTAAATCCATTATTCATTGTCCTAGAAATAATTAATCAGGATTAATTAACCGTTCTTCCTTCGCTCTCAACCGGAAAAAAAATTTAAAAAACACAGTCGATAACTTAATTTTCGTATGAAATGCTTCATAGTAAAACTGTAAATCAAGAATCCCTTAATGAATATTTATTACTTTTATTCACAAAGTGTTAAAGCAACTTTTAGAAATCAAGTTTCCGTATAAAAATAAATAGCAGATTTTTCCCCAAAAATTCTCTTGACCTTCAATCCAACATCTTCCATATTATTACTGTAACGAATCCTTAAATGTTTTTATTTAAAATACGTCCATAGTAATAATTATATTATTATAAAAGGAAAATGCGGGCATATGAACTTTTTATTTTATTTCATAAATTTTTGTTATTCTTTTTTATGATCCAAGATATGATTTTGGAGGTTTATAAAAAAAAGTATTAAGTTTGGCTAAACATACCTTTAAGAGGCTTGGTATTCCCGTTAGTTTGGCAGTTAATTAGAAAAGGTGTTTAAAATTATTATAAAACTCAGAACGGATCAGAGTCAAATATTATATTTTTCAACTTTTTTGTTTCTTTTTATCCATTTTAATTTATAGCATTTTTATTCAAAATTGCTTTTGGATACTCTCTAAAACCCTCCAGAAGTCGCAAAGACTACAACACTCTCGGATCTATAGTTTTATCACCGAAATACTATATGCATATTATACATCCAAACAGGTATTGTAGGGCCGGCCGAAGCGGGCCTTCAAGGTTCAGGATTGTAGGCGGGCGCCCTTTTCCATTTGTTTGGGCGCCCATTCGGCTTTGCCCAGCGCCAGCCACCGAATTCAATGTAATTCTAACCCCAATATACGTAGAAGTGAAATATTTAATAGTGTAACATGTTTATTTCGAACTTCTTTTATTCGCATTATTAGTTAATTCGAATTTTAAATTTAAATTTGTCGCAATGAATTTTTACAATTAATATAAGCTCGGTTTAACGTAAACATCAGCATCTTTATGGTATACTATTTACATGAAATCAATTTTTTTCAAGTTTTGTCTGAATTTTGGATAATTCGATAATTCGATCCGCATTTAGGTGGCAAAAATTCTGATTAGATAAATGTAATCAACGACATAAACACGATTGCAATTTACATATATTCCAATTTGCTACAACGAATTTTACAGTCTCTTCAAATAGTCTAGAATTTATGAACTGCTGTTCTGAATATATCATCATAGCGCGTATAGAGTCCGTTAATTTATTGAGTGCTTGGAAAATATAATCACTCATTCTGTTGACCTTCAACGTATCTTCTGAAATGCTGGATATGAATTAAGGCCTCTGCTAAAAATGAAGAGCCAGCTCCTTATTTTCATCTGAAAACTCCAGTTATTTTTTTTTTGTTTTTTTTTTCAACACTTCGAGTAAAATTTCATCATCAATAAACTCAAAACAGCTAATTTATCAGGTATATTCATTTAAGAAGTCTTTGTATGCTATATCCTGGATTTCGTCTTCCCAGTATATCAACACAGGAATAATATAGTCATTAATCTTCTAACTTGAATTAGATTCATCATTTGGTAGCTGGGAATTCGCTATCAGAGAGTTTGCTATGGTTTTCGATTAAAAAAATTAAAGCACTAACTTTATCATATTGTGGACATAGGAGGTGCTAACCAAAATAATTGAGAATTTAAATATTTCCCCCAAACCAAAAACAGTACTAGGTTCTACCGCTAGACGCATCTTGGTAAGTACGAGGTTCAGCCCCTTTCAGCTGATGTTCTACCAAGTTTCGTAATCGTGGGTGCATTTCTTTGTGATTTATTGCTGTTTGTGTTGCAACGTGTTCTTGTGCTTGTTCTTGTTTCAGGAACTTTTACTGCGAGGTTCTGAAGAGACTGATGGAAAATTTTCGCGCAAACGGCCCGAGTTGGGAAGAACGAAGACTGGTTGCTCCAACGCGCCCGCACACATCTCGCTCGTTGTGAAGGAATTCTGGCAAAAAACAACATGACAACGGTCCTTCACCCTTCCTACTCCCCTCATCTAGCCTCTGCGACTTCTACCTCTTCCCTAAAATGAAAGGGCGACCTTTTGATTCCATTGAAGATAACCAAGTGGAATCGCAACTGGTCTTGAACACCCTAGAAAGGACACAGCCTTCGGACTTCCAGGAGTGCTTCCAAAAAATGGAAAAATCGCTGGGATCGTTGTATACGTGCTGGAGGTGACCACTTTGAAGATGACAGCGGAAATTAGGGTGCAAGTTACGTTTTCTGCTTTTTACAAGAAAATTCTCGGAAATTTTAGATAGCACCTCTTAATCATAGAGATAAAAGGATAACAGAGCCACTATTCCACAAAATAACCGTTTAATGAGCATAGCTGTATATCTTTCGACCACTAAATATCCACCATAGTGTATACATTTATGCTTATTAAACGGTTTATTTTGTGGAATAGTAGCTCTGTTTTCCTTCCATGTGTCTCTGATAAAATTTGTTGCCATGGACTTTTTAGCAATCCTAGCCATGAGGTCAATTTATACATCTTCCTGTCGGTTTTTTTTTCAATCTCTAATAACTCTGTTTGCACCACTTGATGTTTAAAATTTTTAATTACACCTGATCACGTTTGCTGAACTAGTGAGGTCATATTCGGTGGAGGAAAAATAAGTGGTCGTTTTGTTTTTTTGGATTTTTTTCACAAGTTTCCACTTTTCAAAGATTTCATTTGTCACCCATGATTTTCGGCTTGATTCATAACCCAATATTTTTAAAGCTGATTTTCGGATCATCAATAACGATAGTTTCTTAGAGCATCGTTATTTGCGCCAACCTTCTATTTTTATACTCGAAGCCGCCAACTAAAATGGTTACACGTTCTCTACTGTTCTTTTCACCTTTGTTTAAGGTAGTTAAATAAAAAAATTTTTGTGATTTTTACATAGATTTCCTATTTTTAAGGGATAGAATGCTACATAGATTTCCTGTTTTTAAGGGATACTCACCCCCCTCCCCCCAGAGTAATAATTTTCTTGTATCTCATTACAGCAGTTAAGGGTTAATGTTAAGGGTTTACTGTATTCCTTTCGGGTTCGCTTACACAGACATTATGAGAAGCAAAAATTAAACGCTTACACCTTTAAAAGTGTACGTACATAAGATAAGGCATACAGGGGTGGCTTCCATAACTAAACGTACATTGCGAAATATTACTTTATACATTACATCGTCAACAGCAAAGAGAGTTTTATTCAAATTAGACAAAACAGCAGCAAAGACTAGTGAGAAAAATATTGGACGCTTCGATTTCATGTAAAAGCGCAAACAAGCGCCGCGGCGGTTATTCGGTTCAGAGCAAATTCAGCGCGGCGCTTAATTGTAGTGCGGCGCTTACTTATCTCAACATATACAGAGAACCTAACTTCATCCCATCATGCCATAAAAAATTACACTATACAAAAACCGTCAACTTAATTTTGCTGCGAGAGCTGGGAATCAGCAATTTTAGGCAGCGGTGGCCATTGGCTTAGCTTAGAGGGAAATGATAAAGTGGCTATTATAAGCGGTACATATTATTCAGAATGGTTCTATCAATCGTTTACAGTGCGGTATTGTATATATTGAAATAAACTGAAATTAACTTGGTGACGGCATCGACAATTGCGGCGGTTAATTGAGCGCGGCGCTTATTAAACTTCAGTGTAAAATTGGTGCGGTGGTAAATATAATGCGGCGCTTATTTGCAGTGCGGCGCTTGTTTGCGCTTTTATGGTATCATACCAAAAAATTTTTATGCTAAATTAAATTTCGAACGCGTCGTTATCGCGCACAAAGGGATCTATCTACCTTCTGAATTAATAAATAATTCGAATAAAAGACGTTATACTACAAGATTATCATTTCAACAAATGATTATTTAAACATAAGCGATCGGATACTGATTATATAATGAAAATGACATCATTGCGTTTATATTCATTGTATGAAAGTAAAATGTAAATACGCAATTTATATGAAAATAAATTTGCATATGATTAATATGGTTTGCAAAGCTGCAGCAAAAGTGGTTATTCTTAGGTTTCCACAAAAAGTATTTACTTCCGTCATTCTGAAGGTTATAAAATACAGATGACTTTTGGGCAGTAGTTTAGCCCTTAACCTAAATTACCAACGGCTATTCATTCAGTTTTTATTAATACAGGAGTAATTAGTTATTCATAAACGATCCAGAAACATCAAACAGAGCCAATGACCTTCAGTTAGACTTTCTATCAGAATTTCTGTCATAATGAACAAGTGAAGAAATGAAGTAATCAAACACAGTAAAAATCTTCTAAAGCCACTTCATTTCGACATAACACTACCATGAATGGATAATTTACAAATCAGGGACCTTCAGAAGTTGCAATTTCGCCATCAAAGACGACCTTTAGCATTCGTCTTCTTATTTTGTAATGCTCTCTTCTGTCTCTGACCATTCAGTTTCACCTGTTTATTTGCCATTGTCTTTGCTAATTCGGCCGTTTCGCAATTGCCGCCGCTGTCCGTCTCTCGTCTTGGTTTCTCCCAGGAGGTCAAGCAAAGGTCACGCCCACCCACCTAAATCATAGGAGACAAAAATTTCACATTCATTCGTCATCTGTATACGGCGGCGGCGGCGCCCGACGCAACGTCTTCATTAAGACAGGTGTGCTAAATGGCTTCTTAGGTCGATGAGAAAAAAACAAAGTCCCGGGTTCTTATTTGTCGCTCCCTTTTTTTCCTTCCATTCCTCTCAGTCCTTTCATTTTATTTCCTTTTTTTAAAGTATAATAAGTGTGTCACATATCGTCACGAACGTGAAAAAAAACGTCAAAAGAATAATAACAACGAGAAAGATAAATTCCTGAAGGAAAATGATATCTCGTCGCGATCGGTAAAAGCAACTTTGAAATTAAAATTTATAATACATAATAATAATTGAGGTTAATCCCTTTTGGTCTTTACCCCCCCAAAAAGAGGGGGGAAATTGAAGAAAGTTTAATTAGGAAAATAAATTTATGATTCAATAAATTTATCTTCAACCCAAGCTGGTTCGAAAAAAATGCTGGGAGCATTACATTTTTTTTCTTGCAATGTTAAACACAAAAGAGTAGACTGTCTTCAATTGCGTAATCATCAATGCATGTCATAGGGGCATCGCATGTGCTACTAACCTTTAGATTTTGTATATTTGGCAAACTTGGAATTTTCAATAATGGAATAGATGAAGAGTTGTATGATTTAAATGAAAATTAATCCGAAATCAAATAGGATGATTCTCAAAAATTATTCATAATGATTTTAAAAATTTGGAGAAAGTAGTGATTGCAGTAGGATGGAAGTCCCCCCCCCCTCCATAATTTCAATATGAATGAAGCAGGTTTGTGATTAGCTCGCGTTTTTATATCTTTATGGTAACTTGCATTTTGCTAGTAGTTTGGAAATTTTAAAACTTTACATAATATAAAACTCATCATTGTGTTACATTGTTTGAAGAAATATCTTTGAAAAGATCAATTTTTTTGTTTTGTTTTGATTTGCATTGAGTAAAATACAGTATATTCTTTTTACTTCAGTTCTCTACTCTTTATATATATATTCCGTTCACATCGTTTCTCTTTCCTGTTCCCCTTTCTTCCTTCCCGTGCTAAAAACTCGCCACTTAAATGAGTTTCTTTTCCTGGCTCTTCACTATTATATTGGGTCAGATTTTGAGTTACAAATAATAGATGCTAAATGGTTTTAAAAATAAAATTTTCAGGAGAGAAAAAATTATTACCCTTGTTTCTCTATTTCCTTATCTTTATTTTGGTACTCAATTTGGCAAAGAGGTCCCTAAATGTTACCGTTTCAGCCTGCCAGTTTGTCAACATCTCATTAAATTCAAAATTTGTTTTTTTAAGCTTATGAGAAAGATTTAAAACACGTGGTTTCCATTGAAGAAACTTGTTAATCAAAACTTTCCTAGAGGAATAGTTGAATTGAAAAAAAATATAACAAACTGGTAGACGACAATCTCTGTTATTCACTTTATAAGTTTAAAGATATCAAATAACCTTTTTAAAAAAACTGCTCAGCTGGAATGAAGCCTCCACCAGATGAATATGGATAATTGTCGCCTGTATCCCCTCTTTCGAGAAAACTTAACACAGAAAGATATATAATATTAAAAGAAATTCACTCGGACAACAACTGGTTCCTCTTGAGTATTGCACAATAGATACAAAACTTGTTCACTTTAAAATAGGTACAAAAATCCTTCATACTTCAATTCATGGTCGTCATCTCGAAACTTGATTCATCACGAGTTGAAATTTGTCTTTTTATTCCCTCTCCTTTAAAAGTATATATAAAAAAGGTTTACTTTTTTCCCTTCTGCTTGGGAGTCCAATACGAACAAAACATTTTCCAATTTGAAGGATACTCTTTTTTTTAATCTTATTTTGAAAACTGTTTATTATTTCATGGTATTGGCTTACGTTAAAGCAGTTGTGATATTCTATTCTTGATAGCAGAACCATTCTCATAGCAAACATTCATGTTAAAGTTTCTTTTGTGTGAACTTTTTAATTCCAGTGTCTTACATATAAATCGTTTGATCGGTGCCATATTAATTCCTCAATTTATACAGTACTTCACCTCTAGTAAATGAGAGAAATTAAGGAGCAAAAGAACATACAACATCGGAACGCAAACAATTCAGTGAGTTCATCCTGAAAACTAATGAACTTGTGTTCCAAATGAAACCAAGCAGATCATCTGTTTATCCATGTGTATATTTGGAGTCCATATATTTGTGTGCATGGTCGAATTTAATGAAACTTGTGGGTGTTTACGAGTACGTTCAAAATATGTAGAATACATTTTCGGAGTGGATTCAGAATCTAAAAAAAAGGCAAAAAGGATACATGTGACCAAATCGTTTTTTGTCCGAATAACAATCAATTTTGCGGATCAGCAATTTTTTTTCAAAAACTGCTTGCGACGTTTAGAATGAACATACAAAGCTTTTGAATGAATTGCTTAATAAAGTGCCTCTGCAAGTTTTACGCAGTCAAATCTCAAAGCCTCACGCGGATTTAAATTCGCGTTTGAGGATTTTAAACCTGACTTGTTAGCTTCCATTTCAGCTACCCTTCGTTATCACCCTGAATTAGACTCCAATAAGAACCTAGAACTAAAAAGCTTACTCCAAAAACAGTTGTCAAAAAACGCGTTAAACTATAAGTCCAAAAGGAATAATAACAATTATCAATCAATCATCAAACAACTTAATGAAAGAGATATATTCTGCCTTAAAGACGACAAGTCGAACCACATTGTGGTTGTAGATAAAGTAGACTTTTTTAGTAATATCCAGGAAATGCTGGATGAAGGGCCTTATGTTGAACTCAATAAAAATCCTTTAAATAGCTTAGTCACCAAAGTTAAGGAAGCCATCAAAAAATGTAAGATAATTTTTAGAGACACAAAATCGCATGAATTACTACCTACTAATCCTGTCCTACCTCGGTTATATTGCCTTCCCAAAACTCATAAGGAAGGTAATAAGTGGAGACCGATTGTAAACAGTATCAACTCTCCTACTGACCTATTGGCCAAATTTTATGTTAAAAAACTTCCTTACTAAATTGAATCTAGATGGACAAGATTTCTCCATAAAAAATTCAGTAGAACTATGCCAAAAATTGAAAAACATACGGGTATCTAATGATGACGTATTAACTTCTTTTGACATAGAAGCACTATATCCGAGCATTCCGCTTATAAGAGCCGTAGAAGTTCTGGAAGACACTATGGATGAGAATGAGTGGCCCTTAGGAGTTGTTGTTGAGGTTATAAGTATCATGAGGCTTATTCTATTCAACAATATTTTTTCCTTTAACAACAGATATTACCAAATGACAGATGGTACTCCCATGGGGAGTAGCATCAGTCCCTTTGTTGCTAATATCTATATCCGGAAATTAGAAAACCAAGCAATGAATGAGTTTAAATACTTTCCGAGAGTGTGGCTAAGATATGTCGACGATATTTTCTCAATTGTTAATAAGAAAGAGGAAGACGTTGAGACATTCTTGTCCAACCTTAATGGCTTGTGTCCTAAAATAAACTTTACTAAGGAAATAGAGAGCAATGGAACCCTATCCTACCTGGACATTAGATTAAATAGGTACAACCAGGAACTGAGTTATGACATCCACCGGAAAGCAAACTTTGTCCCTAACTTCATAAAACAGGACTCAAACCATAGCCAACATCACAAATTGGCAGCCTTTCGTCATATGGTCTATCGGGCGCACGTCATCCCCCTGAATGCTGAAAGCAGGAATAAAGAACTCAGAATGATTGAAGAATTTGCTACTCAGAATGGATACCAGAAAGAAATTATTAGCAGCATCTCCAAGAAGGTTAAACAAAAGCTATTGCTGAAGAATGTTACCACGCAGCAAAAAGAAAAAACACCGGGAAGTATTTTAGTCTTACCCTACAATCTACAACTGAATAGGGGCATGAAGAGAATCACTAGAGACTTTGGCCTCTCTATAGTCTACCAGAGTCCCAACACAATCGGTAAATTGATGAAGAGCCCAAAGGATATAGTTCCACAAGAAGATAGGCCTGGGGTCTATATGTTGCCATGCGCCAAATGTGACGCAGTCTACTACGGTCAATCGCGGAGAGCAGTTAAGACGAGAGTAGGCGAACATTTGAGGTATATCAGAAACGGAAACTTTGCAATATCTAGGTTCGCTGACCATATTCTAGACCTCCAACACGATTATAAACGCGAAGACATCAAGATTATATACAGCACGAATGACCCCAAGTTGTTAAACTTTCTGGAATCCTACGCAATCACCAACGAAGATTCAACTAATTTACTAAACAGTGACGCAGGCCCCCTGGACGTAACACAACTAAGAGATGCGGCAAAACTTCTACATCTACCCACATTGAACAATAGGAAAAATAACCGTATAAGAAACACTGATGACACTTGATTGGTTAATCTCAGCTAGCCTATAGATTTATTGTTTTTCGTTGTATCTATTTCTTGCCTTTTGATTGGATTGTAACTAGTTCATTTTTTACTATATATACGTCTATGTAATTCTGATACTTCATATATACTTTCTGTCCTGATCAAGTCTTGGATACGCTGACGAAGGCAGCTTGGCTGCCGAAATGCGCATTCGTATGAATAAACTTTTGTTGTGGATTAGTAGTTTCCTTGAGTCCTTGTTTACGCAGTCAGTTTTTGTTCTAATCAGTGATCCCATCGACTTTTTCGCTTGGTTCTTTTGGCACTGAAAAAGCAAGTCAGGTTGTGTAAGTTTAAAAGCACTCTAAGCAAGATAATGGAATTTTTAAAAATTTTAGGCAGTATGGAGTCGTGTCCACATCCATATACACCTTCCAGCGCGTGGTATCGATTCTGCTTTTCTTTATTTATATATTTTATATGTGTGTTGTGTGTGTGTGTGTGCATGTACATTTATGCCTGTGTGGCAAAGTATCACTATTTATATTTTGACCGATTATGCTTGTTACTTTTAGCGTATCTAAACGCTAATAAGAATCATTGTGAGCGATAATGCTCTGTCTGTGCGTGCTGGATCAAAACTTCATTAAGATCTCCTTTGGCATCGAAATATTCACACGATTTAATAAATACAGAGAGCGAACAGTTGCGAGACATACCATCCGTCCGGACTTCTATGAATCTCATTATGAAAAGAAGAGTTTGACACGTGCATTGTCCTTCAATGAACCCTTTACCCTCTCTTCCCAGTAACTGGCAATCGATTTCGATTTTTGTCCTCCGTCATAGCAAGATAAGTGTTTTTTTATTTTTAAATCGCAATTTTTAATAACAATATATAAACACATGGTATATTTTATTTCGAATAAGGTTTTATTCAATACTGTATTCGGTGAGGTGTCCTAATGAGTAAACAATGACCAAGTTGGTCACGTAGTTTTCATTTGTGCCCATAAATATAATCTATTATCAGTTAGGAAGAAAATCAAACTATCAATTTTACGCCAACCTACAAACATGCAGTCTGCGTGTAAATACAAGCACTTTTCGGTGTTGCCAAGCTGCTGTGGTCCCTGCCAACGAGGAGTTGTTTTTCCCGCATAGCGTTTCGTATTACGTCATCGCCTGCCACGTGCATTTCTTTTCATCATGGGGGCGTAAATGTGGGAAAATGTGGAGCTTCCTTCCCAGCGTCCAGTATTCCCCTTTGACAGTTTCTCGCACCAATTAACAAATACGGAAACGTGATATACGTACACAGGGTACTCCACGTCGACATTTGGTTGAGCATTTACTTTACTCCTGTCTCCTTTCCAACGATACGTTTTTGGTTTTTTTTGATATTATACACCTCAATCTTTCCCGTTAGTGTACCATATTACGCTCAAAAGTTAAATTGCTATATAATAGACTATTTTAAGTGAAATTTTAAAGTGTGCGTATTGTCAAAAGCTTAATTTTTCCTCTCTAAAATCATTTCAAATGTTTGGACCTGGGAAAGGGTCTCCTTAAAAATTGGATAAAACTAAAAATTATTTCCAGATGCAAGTCAGTTGTTCAATTAAGTGTATGTTTGTCGTCCATATATTTATCGGTTAATTGACGTCGTTCTAATCTTGTAATCTGTAAATGCCAAAAAACGATTTAAGCGCGACACAGAAAAAATAATTTAATGACAAACTTCATGCAAGATATACCGGGTGATCCAAAAGTTTATTGCATTTTTTTACATTGTTAACGACATTTTCAGTGGTTGCGCGTGCCTCGTGATTCTTATGAAAGCATTGAATTGCTGGAAAGCAAACACTGAAAATGTCGTTAACAATGTAAAATAAAATGTAACACACTTTTGGATCATCCGGTACATGTTCTTGTCATCATGATCAACTTCAACCCTTATCTAGGCCTTTGCTTTTCCAGTTAACACCCACAAATTTTCTGTACAGATACTATGTGATGAAAATTTAGTATTTTTCGCTACCATTATAATACTTATTCAGATTTTACATCTTAAGCAAAGATAAAGTGTCACGTTAAATCTCATTAGCTTTAGTTTTGTTCTAGGCTAGTATATAACTCTAAGAGCGCTATGGGGATAGCATCAATCGTCATCTTTATTTTCTCGAGTTTAAAAACAAGTTAAATGGTTTGGGATTCTATTCCAAGAACAATTTAAAAGTTTGGTAAGAGTCAAAACATCGTGGGTCGTCTAACCGCTCGTGCAAGGAGAACCACACGTGCAACAGGACAGACGGTGACGTTCCCAATCACCGCACGAAACAAACGGGATAGATAAAAGGATAGATAGACAGATAGATAGGAGATAGAAGGAGGGGGGGAGAGAGAGAACAAACTATGTAACAAGCGAAAGAGAGAGGAGGGTTAAAAGGCACAACGGGGGTAAATGAAGGGAGGAGAGGAGGAGGAGGCCAAAGTGGGGGTGGAGAATGGGCACACAGATGTTGCAGTGGCTTTCGTGGGAATCGAGTTGTCGACAAAAGCCCGATTACCCACAGCTTGTTGAAGGGACAAAAGTTCCATGGTGGCGAATATAAACCCTTACTACACCCACCCAACCCCCTCTTCCATCATCTCCTATCTTTCTCGCTCTCTTTTTTAAGAAGCTCCATCCCCACCCTTCACCCACACACAACGCATACAGCTGCGATCTCACCAGAGCAAGAGTAAAACCCAAGGTAGGAAAAATACTCCCAGCTGTAACGTTGTAGTAATAGCAGCCCCTTCTTTCCATTTTCTTTTCAACCCTTTCTCCCCTCCCCCCTTCCCCGTCAATACTTTCATGCCCTCCTCTTGGCGTATTCCGTTGCGTCTCAAAGGGCTAAACATCCACCCACGACTCCGTCCTTCATAATTCCCAATAGGATTTTCCGACAGAAGGCTCATGACACTCTATTAAGGCAATTGCCACTATAACAATATTCTCACTGGGATGCAAACATCTAGTTCAAAGCTTAATGAACTGTATAATTATTTTTTAATAATTCATAATAATTCAAAATAATTAATATTTTATAATTATTTTTCTCTATTTATTTATTTTATAATTATTTAAACGTGAACAAAATCTTAATAACAACTGCCAGCTTGTGATAGTTTACAAAGATGCCAGCAGTGTATATTCACAGCTCTGTGGTTACAGAATACAGCTTATATTTTCTGTATTTAATTTGCGCTTTATCTGCTGCAATTGCGAATTTTAAAATTTGGAGGGAAAATGATCTATTCTGATTGAGTTTGAGCTATGATCCACCTTTCGATTGGTCGGATCTGTGCATATAAACTGCTGGCATCTTTGTAAATATGCTGAAGACGATAGCTTGGCTACTGAAATGTGTATCATGCATATAAATAAACTAATTTTGTCCAGTTGCGATTTAGTAATTTCTATTTTTAATTAACATGTTGTCGGGTTTGTTTGTTTGTTTTTTGTTTGTTTGTTTGTTTTTTTACTTTAGGCCACTAATGTTGCGTAAAGCGAATACTTCTTTTTGATTCGGTGTGATTCATGAACTTATAGTTTAAGACCCTTTAGAAAAGTTCACTGACTAACTTCAAGTTTAAGCCAATGAATTTTCAACCTTAAAATACATTCCGTTGATTCAAATATGTAGAGGTTTGAATTCGTCTTATAATAGCAGCTCTAAATTGATAAGTTAGCGCACATTTTTAATGAATATTTAAACATTTTCATTTTCAGTAACGTAAGTTTTGATTAAGTCGAAAATCTTTCTTTAAAACTGATTCTTGTTATACAGTTCTTTGTTTAATTAAAACAAAACTATTCGGCGTTTTGGTAATTCTTCAGAAGCAAAAATAAAAAATTTACATGTTGAGATACTTTTCATCAATATTCAATTCTTAAAAGAAATTTAAAAGTAAATTGAGAAAATTGGCTTGCATTTTTTCCAATCGAGACAAACATATTTTGTGAGTAATATGCGAAGGTATATCTAAGTAAGATAATGGCGACACCTATTTGTAACTTCACTTATAATACATTTAGGATTTGAAGAGTGTTTTTTTAGGGGTCGTCCATAAATTACGTAACGCTTGAGGGGGGGGGGGGGCCGTTGGACAGCGTTACACAGGGTTAGGGGGATCAGGTCCGGCGTTATGTAACGCTTCTTTCGAGATATACATGAAACAAAATTTGTGAGATATTTATCAAACAAAGAACCAAGAAGAGTTTATTTAACTCTCTGCCGTCTGTGTTACTTTTCAAACTTTTTTTATTTAATTTTACATGTAGAATGATTGTTAGAATGACCCACAAAGTCTTTGCTATTGTTTTATAACTATTACAGGTACAAAACCCTTTATTCGAAATTCTAAAAAAAAATAACGTTTTTTTGTGGAGAGTCGGGTGTTAGTTATAAGGGTTGAATAAAATAAAATATTGTTCTGTAAAAATTTTGCAAGACCTACGCGAATTAAGGGTTGGTAAAAATACTATCAAAAATACTATCTTGTAATCAATGTCCCCGTCCGTACTAATCAACATCTGCTGCAGAATCATGGTCACCCGTAGCTAACGAACTTACGTGAATTAATTTTTTTTTTCTCATGCGAATTTAGTGTTTTCTCATGCGAATTCCTTAATGTATAAAATATATAAGTTATAAAAACAAGATAGAGAGATGGTACGGTAAAAAATTCAATGCATGAATGTAACCGGGCTAGCCAATATAGTCACGCTGCTTGAGTTAAATATTGTGGCTTGGCATCCGTGCCGATAAAAACAAGCATGTGCTGTTTCAGTTCTGTAGCAGTTATTTTCTATATTTCCGTCGGTTTAAGGTGCGGGACATATAATATATGGAATGAATGTTTTTTTCATCGCTGAATACGAATATCCCATCTACATCGTGGGACCAATAGTTCCTGAGATATCGACCAAAAATAGAATTTCCGAAATAAGCAACATCTCGAAAATAATGAGTCTCAGCAAAATGGCACCAAAGCAGTTTAATAGTACCCATAAAATCAATATATTTTTATATTGACCAGTGGTCAATATTCCGACGGATACTTCCGAAAAATCATAATGATCGATAGTCGATATTCAATATCTCTATTGTATATGTAATAGATACCGATGCGACTTATGACATGGGCATAAAGTAGACTCAATAATATGTATAAATTTGAAGAAAAAAAATCAAAACTGAACTAATCGTTATGGAGATACAACATATCAACAACGCCCCCTAAAATACAAAGCCTGCTGACTTGAATCATCAAAAGTGGACCGGCGAAGCGAAACCTCGATTTGGGTTTCAGCATCAAAAAGTGGGCTGGCCACACTGTGGCGTGTGTTGTGAAATCCATTGTCAATATTCCAATAAATAATTATTGTAAAAAACCGAAACGATCATTTAAGAAGGCAGAAAAATTCTCATAAGTTAAAAACACTGGAAACCTGAACTATTCATTATGTTGTAAATTTTAATTATAATTTGTCAAATAAAATGCTTAACCATAAGCCATTCATATAGTTTGCATTTTTGTATCATTTGTTTCCGTTTTTATGAAATTTAAATTGTAGGGGACTGCACAGTTATGAACACTAATCAAATTATCTGTATATCTACTCCAGATGTGATGACGTCAGTGACTCAATTAGCAGGCTTTGTTATTTAGTTGGCTTTGATATCAACCGGATGATATGAACTGCGGTATTCACTTGTTATTCTATATGCGTTTAAATTTAACAATATAAATCCTAGCGCAATGAGGTACAATGACCTATCCTCTGAGGTACCCACTCAGCGATGATCTGAGAAGAAGAAGAATCATGGAAGGATGAATAATTTATTAGGTCATATTTAAAAAGTACTATTTTTATTTTGTCGCATACTATTACATAATTTTATAAGTGATACTGTTACTTCTAAAATACGATGTTTTTCAGCAATTGTTCGAAAGTTTAATTTGCTTCTGAACTTAAATTTGCCTGTGCTACAAATTTTTAATAAAATAAATTGGGACTTTATACGGTTTTGGAAATTTGGGGGGGGGGGGGTCGAGCGCAGCGTTACGTAATTTTCTGGGGGAGGGGGTCCGGACGGATGTTAGGGGTGCGTTGCAAGGGGGAGGAAAGTAGTTCAAAATGAGCCAATTTTGTGTTACGTAAGTTATGGACGACCCCTTATCATTTATGACTTGATTTCTATTATTAGCTTAGGCAACATGATCACGTATTTGACAGTAATCTAGAAGATAAAATACGGGATATAATTTTAATTGGGACACTAGCTTGGTGTGCCAAACATCTGAAGAGCTCCAAAAGGTGGGGAGGGGGGGGGGGGTTACGGGAGGTCATGACCGTCATGGTGAGGGATTTGACCCGAAGTTTTGTCTTTTGACCCCCACCCCTAAATTTTTCCTTGACTCCACCACCTAAAGGGACACTTAAATGATACAACTGTATTTGCACTTATTTCAGAATATTAATAGTGCTACGGTTTCCGATGGTCATTCATTAGACTATTGTGGAATCGGTGACAGTGGAATCAATCACTTTCATTGCTATGGTCTTAAAGCGAAACAGAGTATAGTTCTACCGTCACTAAGCGTTGAACTTAAAGAAAGCGTTTCGATAAATTTTCAAATATAGGGCCAAAGTATTAGCTGGTTGTTTAACATTCGCCACCCCTATTAAAAGAAAGGATTTACAAACCACGGGGGCATCAAAGAGAATTAGAGTAAAGTGAAAGGGGAGAAGGGAAAGTGAAGTTTTAATTGGCTGTGACGTCAACATATGTTGACTGTGTGTATGCTTTGGTGAGACGCACAAAAGAGGGAAAACGGATGAGGAGTATTAAAGTGAGGGTGTATAAAGAAGAGTGGGATGGGTGAGGAATGGCGAAGGTGATAGGGCCCAAATTGTCCTTTGGGAGGCGAGAGATGCAACCAAACCAAACACAGCTGTCTCCCTTTGAGCCTCTAAACAGAGGGCCCCAAAAACGTCATCGAACTCTCGTTATCTTGTCTTCGCGGACCCATTATCGAAAAGGCGATTGTCCAGAGGAGCGGAAATTGACAAGGAGGGAAGAAAAGTCATCAATCAAATAATCAAATCGCCCAGCTGTTTACATGCCAAACAGATTCCAAAAGGCCAAACCCCAAATGAAAATCCAAAGTCCTAAACGTTGACATTTGTTTCCGATACGAATGCCCCAAACCAATAAAAGATGGAAATGGTGTTGTCATAAAGGGGTTGATGGTGATGAAGGGGAAACACAACACCAGAAAGAAAGGAACTTCAGTTTTATCTATTTGAACATATTTTATCTTTATATCCACTAAGTTAAATTTCGTACATTCGATATAAATGCACAGGAAGTGTTTAATATATATTTAGGGCAATAGGGATCCGCTTTAAAATTGTCTAAAATGTTGGTAATTACACAAATAGGTTATAAAAAAGTGATCGTTTTTAATGGCATCCGATAAATCGCAATATGGTTTAACTGAACAAATTTAACCCAACCCTGTATTCCATTAAGAGTTATTATTAATATTTGTAAGTGGATGGTGAAAAGGCGTACTCAACAGCTAAATAAAAATGATTAAAGAGTAGACCTGTAACTTAAAATCTTCTTAGACTCTTAAATTATTTAAAATCTTCAAATATTTTGAAATTAAAAAGAAAGACCGAACTATTTAATTTCCCGGAATACCACTTGCAATTTGAAATGGTTTATAACCGAGATAAACCAGATATACTCTTCTCTTCAACAGGCTCTTATTTATTTACTCATTTATTTATTTTATCTTTTGTCACAAGTAAAAATGTGTTCAGAATCGTGCAGAAAGCCTTGAAATCGGCTGTTATCAATCTCAGCTGATTATTCGTTTTCACAGCTGTTTAATTCATTTCGATAGACAAAAAAGAAAAAAAAAAAAAGAGGGAGGAAAAGAAAAAAAGAGATTAGAGGCATTATAAAATTAACCGAACAACAACACAGAAAGATATGCCTAAATTATTAAATTGTTGAGAATTTTCTTATTCAGTAATGATTTCTCGCCCAAATAAAATGCTTACCATTAAGAAATTTTTTAACAATTTTCTTCTTACAATGTAGGACGAATGTATATAATAGAAAAAGCAAATAATAGAACAATGTTGAGCTACCTAAAAAAAATTATTAAATACGGGCTCTACGACGTTAAGTTAACAATTTCAAAGACATAATAGAATTGCATTTTAACGCAACATCCAATCGGTTACTTTAGCAGCATCCAAACTACAATACACAAGAAACCCAGAGTTTATTATTCGACTCTGAGAAACTCAGTCCACAGAAACAAGGACTTTCTTACATCAATGAGATGTAAACAATAAAAAGAGGTCAGATGGATTCGAACTCGCAACTAGGTCCCTTTGTTTTTATTTATAGAAGAATTCGAAAGATTTCTTAAAATTATATGAAAGCTCCGTTAAACTAAATCCCAAATAATGGAATCGTTTAAGTCCTTTTTATTTAATTTTCATGAGAGATTAAGACCGTATCTTGAATTGTCTAAGAGGAGAATTCAGAAATGTCGCCACATCAATGACATATCCGCTAGTTATCTCTTGTAGCCGTGCACAATGGCACGTACTGAAGAATCTGAGCGTATCACTTGATTAGCTCGCTCATTATCTGGTTAAACAGCTGCACGGCGAAAAAAGATCTCTGTCGCCCTTTCGACTTTCGTCAGCTCAATCAACGATTCTTGTAAGAATGGTTGCGAGGTTTTGGAGCATCGGAACCCATTCCCTAATAGATAAAACTGACACTTCTGTTTGTCCACCTACTTGACA
This sequence comes from Rhysida immarginata, assembly GCA_023313115.1. Taxonomy (NCBI): domain Eukaryota; kingdom Metazoa; phylum Arthropoda; class Chilopoda; order Scolopendromorpha; family Scolopendridae; genus Rhysida; species Rhysida immarginata. Next base: position 88,814 of record JAHWFO010101667.1, on the reverse strand, counting down.
CAAAATGCCGTTACGTCTAGGTAATTCATGAGAACCAGATAACCTTATAGTTCTCGTATTCGGTTTATTTTCCCTTCCCAAAATGATCCATTAAAATCAATATGCTTAAAATGGCAAATAGAGAGATTTTTTTTTCTCCTGCGTGAAAATATAAATGAATTTGTAAATAACATGAGAATCAGAAATGTGAAATAACGTGATAAAAATCCAAGTTTATCGGAGAAAGATCTACAGAAAATAACATATATAATTTTTTCCTAATTTTTCTCTTTACGCTTTCAATCAATTCCAATATAGTCTTTCAGAGATTCATTTTTATGAGGGGGAAAATATTAACCAGATCGAAAACTTGAAATAATTGTAAGAATAAAGTTACTCGTTTTTGCAATTTGTCAATTTCAAAAGTGAATTCTTCCTCTTTCTTTAATAGTGGTAAACGTGGGGGGATAATAAAAAAAAGTATCGAAAACAAATTTTTTTTTTATTGTGGGAGGAATTTTTTCTGCATTTTATCTCACATATGCTCCTAGATTTTCTTAATATCATAATTATGGAAGGACTACACACCGAAGTTTCCATATACTTTTAACTTAAATTTTTGGAAATTTTTAGGAAACCTGCCCTTCCTGACTGATTTTAAACTGCATCAAAAGGAATATTCTTTGTATCTAAGCTTGTCTGAAACTCCTTTCGATGTGTCTAGTCAAATAGCCGAACCATGGTGCATAAAGTAATGCATATAGGAACCGGACGTCTTTCGAAAAAGAAGCCTTCATTTTAATTTCAAAAACTTCTCAGGAAATAATTTTAAAAAAAAATTGAAGACTATTTTGTGTATCTTTGAAACGTAAGTAAAGATTAGAAAAATATTCCATTTCTACCTCAATTAGTCAGGCAATGTGAAATAAGATGCCTATGCATTCTTCTGAAAGAGCAGGTGCTATAAAATAAGCTGAAGTCTGTAAAACAGTTGAAATATCCCAAAAATAAAATGTTAACTACTACTGAGTTGTTTATTCTTTTGGCAAGAAAAAGGAGGCACCTGTGCTAAGATCGACTAAGCGTATCATCGACAAATCAATTTGCGCAAGGCGCTGAATGGAAGCGGGAATACTGTTAAACCATTTCCCCTTTCAAAATATTTGTAAATTGCAGCATTGGTATCTTTTACATTTGTTGGAGAGTTCACATATTCTTAAGAAAGGACTCGTGTCTTCTGCCCTCCCAAAACTATGTTCTTACATGGGTCAGTGTCCCAGTTGGTGTCTCTGATCATCAGGTGGGCGGAAATCCATGAAGCAACCACTCCACACACGGAAATACTTCGCACATTGCTTCAGCATTGATTTTTTCCATCCCCACACGGAAATAATTCGCACATTTCTTCAGCACTGAATATTATTTATTCTGTTTTTATTGCAGGAGTGGAGCATTATATATTAATAAAAATGTAAGTATGACAGGAGCGTTAAGAACTGCTGTGCCATTAGACCAATAACATTTTTTCATATGCTTGTAACGGCGAATGTGGAGGAAACAAGAATATTTCAATGTTTTATCTTGTATCTTACCTCTGAAAGAACTGACATGGGTTCATCTTAAAATCATCCTACAATAAGTATGATGTTGAGCTTCATGGTGTTATTCTTAACGAAAATTTAAGAATTTCGTAGGCGAAATACGTGATTTTTCTTAATTAGTAGCCAAGAAAAAAAGTGAACAAAAGATGAAAGCTATTATGTATAAGAATATTATGTATTTCGCTTTTATAGAATTTATATAAAAACGAAATCCGCATTATACTTGAAGTATGATTTTTGATTACATCCTTATAAACTTTTCTACTATATTTTTCCAGGGACATGAAACACTTAAAATCAAGCAATAGTATGCCTAGAAAATTAATTTCGAAATTATTACGACAGGATTTTTTTTATTTTTTTTTACGTAATGGCAATTAAATCATGAAGTCTTTTGAACATATTTGAATATTACTATTTGATTATTATTATTATTATTATTATTATTATTATTATTATTATTATTATATATTGTTATTTTTTGCAAATGATCTTTTTCAATGTTGGCTCATTCTGAACAAGCAAAATCCCTAAGCGCAAGCTTTCCCGACGACTGGGCTTTTCAGATAATAGTCGACCTTTGAGTTGCTGTTAATTTATAGTAAATATTTGGGATACAGTACTTCTTTCCGACATAAGCAATCCGATATACTTCGTTTTATTTTTTTTAATGTTTGATTTTCCCCGGGATATATATTTATAAACGTCACATTTATTCTGATCAAGCTGACATTTCTGCAAAATGTTTTCCCTTCTACTGATAATTATTTTAAAAATGTGTTTTTAATGTTATTTTTCGTGCTTTCTTTTTTCGTGCAAGAGTTCAACGTCTTCTTTTCCAACTTCGAAATGAGAGATAATTCTTATCAAAGCATTTACTCACATAGCCTTACGCAGACGGTTAAGGGACGGATAAATAATTCCAAAGGTCCAAGAAAAACCTTTAAATTTTCCCCTTTACTTAGCTGGGTTTTTAGTTAAAAATATGTTGTTCTGAAACAGTTATAACTTACATGTTTTGTTTTGTTTTTTGTTGGTAAGACAAGCTAGTTTTGGATAAAAGTTATACAATATCACAGATGAATTTTTTCATAAGATATAATGGTATACAGCCCAGGTGATACCTAATAGGATTTAATTTTTATTTTTAATAACACATGAATATTTCTAACTTCCCATATGTTGATTATGGCGAAGTGCCATAACATACATAGTGTTTCTCAAAATGCGATCAATGGATCGTTAGAATATTAGAGTTGGGTTTACAGTCGATAATTTATGTCTGCATAGTTTCATATTTTACAAAGGTTCTGTTTATTCTGTAAATAAGAAATCTATTAGTTTTTACAGATGCATGATAGAGATTTTTAACAAACACTGCATATGACATCCTACGGGAAAATTTTCAATTTCCTTGCGTATTAAAAGGGAACATTTGAGCCGTAGACTGGCGGATTAAAAAGGTCAAACGTATGGAGATATATTGTAATTAACTTAAACACTGCAGTAAATAAACATTCATTCGCATAAAATACCATTCCATCGACATATTCTGTCAAGTGGGTGTAGGCTAGAGAGTTGACGTCATTTGCGACTATCCTCCCTTATTAACAACGTACAAGGAAAAAAAAAATTTTAGATATGATATTTTTCCTACGCAAGGTTTATCATCCGTTCATTCTTGGCTCGTTTTGCAGGTGTTGCTGCTCGAGATGCCCGAGAACCAAGACAGAAGACGAAGCCAAACGGTCAAAATGAGGACCGGATAACAATGGGTGTGGGTGGGATGAATCAGGCGGAAATAGCCTCCCCTCCTCATCCCCCTTCCCCTCCACTTTCTCCACCAATGACAACGATTATCCTCCTGCACACCTGTCACCTGCTCTGCATGCTTCTCATCACACGTCATGCTATATGCACGTTCACTGGTAAAATCATAGCTGACCGAAGCAATCAATAAATGCACACATCATTTGAGGTCCTTCATTATTTATTTTTATTATTGTTATTATGATTGTTATTAAGAGGGGGAAAGTATTAAGTGCTCGTTGATAATTCTGGGCATAAAAAGTAAAGTTCAAAAATGACTTTTTTCTCTTGCTCTCGTTTTTACTCCGTCAGTATTGGTATTTTAATGCCTTGGGCGAGTTGGCTTTTTTGCTTTTCTTGACAACATCTCAACAATATTAATAAAGTTGAGCTATTCTCTTGCTTCTAAAATGAATGTTTAGCAGAAAAAAAAATTAACCTTACAGTTCCCCCTACTGAACAAAAACTGCCGTCAATTTTACCTCCTTAATTGCATATAATTATGAGAGAGCCAAATTTCATTGCTAACAACTTCATTTATTTTCAAACAGTTGCGTTTTCCAAATAAATAAATAATAAAAATAGTACAAAATGCATCATAATAAACTATAAAGTTATCTCATTTTTGTCGAATGCTATAAAAATGACGCATTCTCATCATTTCGGAACCGAGATAACGGGTTCGAGTGCTATACGAGAACAGCATATTGCTCATAGCACAATACTGCCTCAGTTGCAGGTGGCTTCGGTGCTTTAGTTGCACTTCAACGAAACTTCAAATGCCAAACATTCCAAAATGTTCCTGTAATTACTTCAGACGAAATGAAATATTGGTATATCCGACGCCTCAGGATTTAAGATGGGTCTCCCTTGCACCTGTGCCTACCAAAATTAAAAAAATAAAAAAAAAAAAGTACTTAAGTAAAAATTTCTAAAATTAAAAATTTTACATACAGTACTTTTTAATATTTAGCTCCATCAAAATCTTTGTCAAAAATTTTAAAGAATCTGTTAAACAATTTAGCATGTCAACTTTACGATTATTTTATGTTTTTTATTAGCTTTAGATGTTTGAAAGATTGATACTTTATACAGAAAAGCATAAATAATTTTTTATTTCCCTCGAGAATAAAATTTCTTTTTTGCTTTCGAATTTCAGTTCTCCGCACTTCAATATTTTGCCGTTGTACTAAATGGCGTTGATGTCGTTGTCCCTTTCAATCCGTCTTCGTGAATTTACTAACAAGTGAGTATCAGATGAGTATTGTGTATATATTCCCTTTAATAGAGCTACTCCTCAACAGAGATAATTTCAAATATAAAGTCTTCTGCATTATGAATTACATAATAGCAAAAGTAAATATTCCATTTACATGCATGCTATGAATCTAAATAAAAATTTAATTTATTTAGTTACTTATTTATTTAATTCAGCGATTACAAACGGAAAAAATTCTTAGAACAAACGGAACGCTTTCAGGTGTAAAACAACGGGGAGATTTGTCCTGTTGAAATTGTCCTGAATCACAAAGGATGTGTAATTAGGCGAAACAGAACATTAAACAGACAGCTATGTGGATGGGGGGGGGGGGGGGGGGG
>JAHWFO010101667.1:54111-83726 GCA_023313115.1 Rhysida immarginata | reverse complement strand
AAAAAAAAAACAATAAATCTTTCATTTGAATCACGATCTATAAATCAGAGCGGATATCACCTGTAAGGTATCGAGTGGCCTCACCGGAAATGATCCGGGACAGGAAATCGAAAAGGGGAGAAAAAAAAAGGTACGGAGGGGGGTACAACATCCAACCGATCATCATATGCTGATAGTAAAAAGAAAAAAAATTCCTCCAGTCTCTATTTCCTTTGAATCGTTAATTTTTTTCCACGGGCCATTGGCCACACAAAGAACCGAAACCTCAACAACAATAACAACGAGAGCCATTCACTAGATGACGTTTAACGAGCCGTACAGATTACGCCCAAAACAGCGCTAATGCTATTGTGAAACTGATAACTTAATGTTTATAGAATCTAATTTAAATATTTCTTTTCTCCATATTAAGAGTCGTGTATGCAAATCGAGCTGTTTTAGAATTTATTTCTCAAGGGAAAGCTACAGTTATTCAAAAACCACTACACACTTATTTAAAACATTCTTCTATAGCAACAACAACAACAACCAATTTTCAAGAAAACATCTAGAAATTGATATTAGCCAGCTATCGGTGATTTCTAAGAATTAGATCTGAACAGTTTTCGAACGGAACGGAGTCAGCTGTTGCTCCGCTCAACACAGCGATTCCCGTGGGACTCAGGAAAGCTGCGCATGAAAGATAACAAGAAAGCAGAGAAACTTCGGAAATCTCGCATAAGGACAATGCTTTCATTCGTTCCTTTATTTTCAAAGGAAAAACATTTTTCTCTAATAAATAATTAACATCAATTAGTAATAAGGATAAACAAACTAAACATAACTTGCCACCTGTCTTTCCTTTACATCATTTAATCTTATCTTTGGAAAGAACTTTAATCATTATCAGTTGTATTTATTTTACTAACAGTCAGCACGAATTACGCTATTTTGGTTTTTTTTTTGTTGGTTTTTTTTTCCTACAGTGGTTTTTGTGAATACACGAAAATTATAAAATTTTCTGAAATCTCTAAAATTGGATTTTAAACATTAACAAATGAACTGTCTGAACGCATTCGATTGCATAATTAAAGGAAAAAAAGTTGCAAAATGGAATCAGAAAAATAAAAAAAAATATTGCACTCAGGGGGAAAATTCAAAGTTAATGATTAATTAATTATTAATTTATTTGTTCTCGATTTTAAAATGACATTTTTTGCAAACTAATTGGAACGATCCCATTTTACGAAATAGTTTAGTCCCACTACGACAATTAATAGCCGGTGTTTGGGGAAAATTGAAATGGCATCTGATGATGAGGAGGGTTGGAGGAATAGTTGGGAGGGGGAGTCGCTTTGATGGAGGTAAGGTTCTCGCTCTTCTTTGTCGCATATGAGGAAATCCTGAATCGACGAACAATATGTCCGTCCGTCATGGGAAAGCTACGGCCGTCCGTGTATGTCGACGAGAGCATTTTCCCATCTAACCTTAGCCTATTGACAACACATGGTGTATGTGCGTGAGGGAAAAGAAGGGGGGAGGGAGGTTAGGGGAGACCATTCGTCGTTTAATCCTCGATATATTTAACCTCCCCCCCTCCTTACCTATGTGTGTGTCTGTGTTTGTGCATAGTAGGTATATTGAAGTACATGGAGGGAGCCACCTGTGTGTATTACCTATAGCTGACCAAAATCAACACCTTTTACACCAGTGATAGTCTGCCTTCCTTCTCCCTTTGGTACCATGATATCTGTCGTTTATTAAACGAGTGATATGCCAAAGACGATTCTTTTACCATATAAAAATGGAATTTGCTTTTTTATACAGTTTGACGCGAGAGGCAGTGTTGCCAACTTGCGGATTTCCCGCTAGATTTAGCGGATTTTACACCAAAATTATGCAAAAATCCGCTAAAAATTACATTAGAATAATAGAATCTAGCGGATTTTTAGTTCGGTTTTAGCGGGAAAAATTTTTTTGAGTTAGCAACACTGGCGAGGGGAGACAGTATAAGGATTGTTGTGGTAAGTTTTCTTCATAAAGGTAAATTCAGTTTCGTCACGATAAGGAACTGAATCAAATATGGTGAAAATAATTAAAGGTGAACTGTGGGATAAGATCTAACTTGTAAAATATTTATATACGTTTATCATACACATATAAATCCAGAGTCATCCATACACAAAGCTAATTATTAATATTTCTGTTTATTAAAGAAAAACAACAAATGAAGCCGATACGTTTCGACATTCGCAGTAATATTTAAAAAACTATTTGAATGGTTAACTATAAGTGGTCCTGATTAGTGAATTGCAACTTATTTTGAATAAATTGACACATATTTTAATGAAGTGCCATTTCACATGAAACTTATTTTTCGCTTTCAGGTTTAGCAGAAAAGCCTTTAAGTTCAAAGATGAAACCAGGACCTCACTGGAGAAATTTTTTTTTACATTAGTTGAAATCCGCACCGATATAAACACTTAGTTTCTGGACCAGTCTCCTTCCTTCGTAGTGTTGTGGTTTGTTCCTTACAACAACTTGGCACTGGTACAGTTTTATTCCTTACTGACTATAAAATCGAGATCGTTTATTTTCATTAGGCTACCAATTTCTCCTTCCGTTCACAAGGAAAGAGGTCGTTTGTTGGTTTGTTTTTTTATAACCCCTTTTGTTTTTAAGGTTTTTCCTCTTTCTAGCAGCGCCGCCTACAGTAACTCATGGGTTTAATTGTTACGTGAGAATGTGGGAAAAAGTCCGAGCCGGCGGTGACGAGGAAAGCCTCCGGGTTTCCCACCCGTACGACGGAGAGAGAGACGGAGCCATTGATTTACACCCCGTGTGCGCTCTGGAATTCTCGTCATCGCCCGACCGTGAATAGGGTGACGTCACAACAACGGCGCCACCGAGACGGTCTTTCGTCTCTCGATAGTATTACAAGTCACGTGACCCATTTTTGCCAAGTCTCCGGCTGTGGCGCCGTCGTCGGTAGCAGCTCTTCTATCAACAAAAGCCGCACGGCTCTGAGGAGCTGAAGCGTATGACGTTGATAGCGTGGCTGCCAATGAAATGCATCCATACATCGACTGCTTGTGACTGAGCCTATCATTGGCTGAAAGGAACACTGAAACCCAATAGGAAAAGAACACAGAGTGAAGGAGGCGTGGTCGTAGGTTGAGCTTCGTCGGTGAGCATATATAAGCTCAGCCATTGCATTTTCAGATTAGACTTCACGTTTCAAGCTCAAGCTTGACTACTGTTTTGTGCGAGCTATTTCAATTTCTTCTAACACTTCGAAAGCGTTTACCCGTGTTCTCAGTTTTTAAGATCGGCGCTTCGCCTTTCCATTGAGAAAGAAACGAAATTTGCCCACGCTAAAACAAAACAAGACAAAAAGTTGTCACCCAGTGTTTGGATTTTTACACCGAGAAGTCAACAACGAGTTCAGACTTTCAACTAGTGCGTTTCGGTTGTTTCTGTTTTGGTTTTCTTTTTATTATTTATTTTTAACGGGGAAAAAAGTGCACTCACATTTGGCAACCATGAAATCTCAACCATGTGACGCAGCTTGTTCGACGACGCCCGTCCGCAGTGCCAGCATCTTGACCGGCATCCGACACGACGCCGGCAGTAGGATCGGCAAAACGCGTCCTGCCAGGGACTCTGCCATCACTGAGGAGATGCAGTTCTACTTCTCCAAGCTCAAGGAAATCGTCCCCTTCATGCCCAAGAACAAAAAACTCTCCAAACTGGAGATCATCCAACATGTCATCGACTACATCTGCGATTTGCAGACGGCGCTTGAGACCCACCCAGCCGCCAGCCGAAGCACGGTGCCTTCCCCAAGCAGTCCAAGCCGGCAGCCGCTCGGCGTCATCACCGCACCCAATGCCTTGCCAAACTCGTGCGGAGCACAAGAGGTAAGAGACTCTTTAACCAGCACGTCTCCTTGATTTATAAAATTTACGAACCATATAGTTTCTATAGCAAAAACTATAAACTGTACCCACACTGTATTGCAAATGTCAAAATCGCATACTATCGTGCATATCCGTGTTAATATTGTAAAAACATTCCTTATTTGCTTTCTTAAATAGCGCGTTTCTACAGTAATGTTTTTTCATTGTTAGAATTCATGTTTAAAAATAAAGTAATTCCAAAAGAGCTTAGGCCTATTTGTAATTATTAAATAAATTTATCCGTAACTTCAAGCATTTCGATTTCAAATTAGAGTAACGTTTAAAATAAACTTCCACTTTCTTTACTTTACTACTGTAGCAACTTAGTGGGTGTACGCGATATTCTATAAATTGATATTTTACCACGACTAATTTCCTTCTTTGCTATTTTTCAGGTGTGTCAACACGACAAAACGTCTCCGCACCTGGACGACGTGAGCACGAGGCCTGTCTCGTGCTAGAGGAGGGCTCATTTTCATAGAGGGGAAAAGTACAATTCCAATAACTGGTAGGTATCATATTTTGAATACATAACAGTACTAATGAGAAATATATTTCTAAGACTAAAGAAGGGTTGATTGGAGCGTTGTCATGAACTGTTCTTTAGCCTTTTGAAATAGCTTTCCTCGTATAATTTTTAAAATGTTTGGAAACAATTAAGTAGATTTTTATTTATGTTTGGTTTTTTTATTTTTTTCCCACAGAAAATAAAAGTAACCCCCTCCCCGTTCTCCCTGCTCCTCGTCAATCAGCCATAGCCGCCGACGTCGTATTCATACCTCCTCTTCGTGTATATTTTATTTCATTATTCTTTGTCGATCTGAACAACAGCAACCCACCAGCAAAGTCGGGAAAACTCCTGGGTTCTGCAATTGCACCTGCTGCGACCGTTCTGCGTTCCCACAACTCGTGCAAGGAACGATGACATACAACAAAGGTAGATGACTCCATTTTTCCCAGCTGAAAAGAAAAAAATTTGTTCTCCAATTCCCGTCCCACACAATGGGGAAAAGAAAAAATGTTTAATAATCGTAATGAGCGTGAAGCAAACGTGAGAGTAGTTGACGATTGGTACAGTTAAAAAAAAAAAAAAAAACTCTCGACATTTTTATCATTGTGAATCTTCTACAAAATAACCAGTGATCAATTCCACCACCCCCGTGAAGAAAATTCCAAATTTCAGGTGCAATTCAGAAAGTTCCGCAAATGATAACCGAACTTTCAAAACTTGTCTTCGATGGTCACAACGTCTCCGGACTTAAAAGAACAATATTGAGAACTTTTTTTTTCTTTTAATTTGCGTTTCAACACTGAAAGGAATCGTCTCTTGAGGAAATCTTTTTCATGTTTTGGAGTGGAAGAGCGGGGAAGATGGAATAACATCCTTATTCCCTTTCCTCCTCCTCCATTTTAATCAAAGTTGGAAACTACCAGTGCTGATATATCGACGAGAGATTTTTGTTAACGCAAATTAACTCTTAAAAGGGAAACGAATGCAAAAATAATTTTATTTCCTCATTTCTTTAATCGCGTACCTGTGAAGGACATTTTCGTGTATAGATGTGATTTTTGTGTGTGACGATTCAAGTTTATATAAAGTCTGAACTATTATGAAAACGTAAAAAAGTGAACTGTCGTTTATATTAGCTGTGATTTATTTCCTTACTATAAGTTCTTTTAATTTTCTTTCCTCTTAAATGCGTTTTTTCATGTACAAATTGTATATTTGTGTAAATTTGTAATAATTCCTTAATGTTTTTTTTTGTTTATTAATATTTTTTTTTCTATTTTTTTTTTTTTTTTTTTTTTTAAAGAAAATGTTTCTCTAAAACCAATCTATCTTTAAATATATATTATTGTAAAATAAATGTAATTATTTCGCGTTCGATACCAAATAGATTTCCGAAAGCATGTTTAAACATGATGGAAGAATATATTATGATTTAATATTATTTTTTACATATGTGTATAAATTATTCTATTAAAAAGAGAAAAAAACCAAACTTAAACCAAATGCCTGAATTAAAAAATGATTTTTTTCGTTACAAATGCAGTTGTCATTGGTCCTTTATTTTTTTATTAATGGTATTTTCTCGTTTCGTAAAATATTCTATAATAACTTATATTTGCCAAGTTTTCCCCCTTATCTCGTAATCTCGACAAAACATAAAAGCGAGCAGAAAATAACGCAAGGAGGAAAAACTAACGGGAGTCGTTCGAGCTGCACGTGTGCTCGTTCTATGTGCACCTGCGACATCATTTCACTATCACCCTCCCTCTTTATTTTTAATCAAATATTTCCACTAACGGAGGAGGGGTCTGCGGGTTGAATACACAAACACCAGAAACCAGTTCTGGGAGTGCGTGAAAATTTCGCATCCGCCGCTCGACTCCCATTCTTCTTCATTTCGATCATTTGGTAGAATTGACAGAGGTAGATTTTTTTGTTTTGCTTTTACCTCCTGAGGGAATGAATTTTTACAAAAGGATGCAGGCCATTATGAGAACGTAACGTAAACAATTTCCTTTCCAACTTCCTTTTAGGCCATAGTTTCCCTCGTATTGCCTTGCAATTTAGTACTAATGAGTAATGCTCTCTCTTTTCCTTTCCAACTCCATTTCTCCCTTCGGGACGAGTTGTAGTTTCGCATAAGGAGGATAGGATGCCTGATAGGCAACAGAATCGAAGCCAGTGGAAAGTGCAGGGGAAAATTAAGAGAGGCAATTGCCACTCTTTAATTTGAACTTTTTTTTTTTTTTTTTTTTTTTTTTTTTTTTTGGTCGTTTACCGAAATTATAGCAATAAAGGAAAAAGTTGTAGTTATGAGACTGTTCCCGAGGCAATTTGTGTCGGAAAACTACCAACGTTGTAGTTAGAAAGGCCTATTTTCCTTTTTTTTTTCATCTCGCCGTTTTCCTCGTGAAACATTTGGAAGCACTTCCTGTATTTCTCAGTGATTTCCTGTTGGCGCAATTTCCCTCGAGAAAATATTTATTACACGAAACGAATAATAATAGCCAATTAGCTGAAAATATGAGAACAAATCGTGACAGAATCGCATCCTTTCTAATCGAAAAATTATTACTAAAATAATTTGTCATTAAAATTCATGTATTTCTTCAATACATGGAGCCTATAGGCCGAGATTACTTCAATGTCTAGCCATATATACGCCTATAATAAAATTCTAATGACACCCTTTTCGCGGAACCGAAAGAAGCAGACTCAGCTACGGATGACTACATCGCAAAGCGCGGAAATAATGGTTTGACACACATTATTTTTTTTTTCCTCTGTGAAAGTAACATTTCACAGTCACGTGCTATTGGTTTAGCACGTGCATTTTAAAGCACCATCTCAAGAGGAAAAAAATACATTTAAAACTTCTCACATTTCTATAAGAGTTCGTTCCCTTCTTGTACACTTCAGTGTTCACGAGCGTTTCTTCCTTATTATTTACATTCAATCCCGTCGTACATTCCAAGAGTCAATTTCATTTTAAACACTCCAGTAATAGTAATAATGATAGTAATATACGAACGGCTCCAAATTTCTATCGTTTTACCCCAATTTCACGGACATCTTTCCCTAATAGCTCCGCTTCCATTCAGGCCCCCCCCCCCCCCCAGCCCACCTCCGTAGCAACGCTAATGATAACGTTAGAAGGTAATTTGCTTTTAATACACACCAATCATAATATATTTTGGCGTTTCACCCCGCCTTTCGTCGACCCGATCTCCTTCTCTTTTTCCCACGATATAGGGGTCCCTTTCCTCCTCCTCCTCCTCCCTTCTCTCTTCTTTCTACCCCTATGTTGTTGTTCTGTGTGAACGGAGCAGTAGTGGCGGCTCTTCTCCAGGTGTTGCAGCTCACCTGTGCTCCGCTCAGACAGCCTCGATCAGCCCAGGTGTGTCCACTGGCATTTGGTACACGGAGGGTAGGTAGGGAAGCAGACTCACTCGTAACGGCCATTCACAAAAGGAACCTCTAGAGCTAGCTCCCCCTTCATACTTCACCAGCTCACAGATGTACACCAGTGACTCCCCTCCCAATCTTATAAGACCTCAATACATCGTTTAGAATCGACCGACCTTAAAGGGAGAGAGAGGAAAAATACGTCCACAATGTCATTTGGATTCTCCCCCTTTTTGGCAATAACAACAACAACCAGTCAATAAGGAAAGTAGTTTTTATTATTTTCTCCCGCGAGGATGAAGGACGGTGGACGAGATGACTCCAATATAGAAACCAATTGCAATAACAACTTACACTACTTGCATAAGCCTTAACGCACGGTCAACTAACTACTGAATAATTAATCGTCCCTATATACAGGGTGAAGCTTCGAATAACCTGAATGGGAACTTTTTGCGACAGGATGTAATTTATATACTTCATATCCACTTTTACTTAAAAGTCTAGACAAAATCTATTAATTATCTGTTAATGAAAACAGTCTTTCATTTCAAAGTCGAAAAAAGTTATATTGTTGATCACATGCACTTAATGCCGTGATACTCTCATTTTCTTTTCGCTTACTGCCTCATGAATATCTGTCATATTGTAAAGTCATTTTCATTAAACGTATGACTTTACAAAGAATTCACAGGTATTTAAGTAGTTAGCATTTCAAACCGAGTTTGTTTTAATCCGCAAACTAAACTATTTATCCATTTCTTCCAGAATTATCATTGGCTAACATTAATGTTACAGGAAAAAACTCCTTATAACTAACCTCTTTATAGAGAAATTTTCTGTAGAACGAATATTTTTTAAAGTTTGGCTGGCCACACATAGACCCAATTTTAAAAGATTTAAGCCTCATTATCACGAATTCTCTTTATAACGAACTGAATTCTTGGTCCCTTCGAGTTCGTTATAAAGAGTTTTTACCTGTATTATGACAAAACAACAAAATTTGCAACTTTTAATCATATGACACAAACGAGAATTTTCCATTGAAGAAAAATAAATAAATAAATAAACATGCAGCAATAAAGTCACGAAATTGGAGCAATTATGAAATTTCCTAGAAAAAGTACAATCAAATACGTTAGAGACACTATAATTTATTTCATAAACGTGATTGATACAGTGTTTCTATCTATAAATTTTCCATTGAACACGACAGCTATTGGATTTATTTCAACAAATAGCACGACGGAAAAGCTGAAGAGAAAAGTTGCGCCGGGGGAAGGAAGCAGTGAAGCTAGACGATCGACGAGGCATCTGGTGGCAACATTCCCAACCTTCTTCCTCGATACTTGAACATTTTTTCTAAGTATCTATTTCGTGCGTTTAGTTATAAAACGGGGTGTTCCAGTACTTACGAAAAAGGCTTTCTTCTGGCATCATAAAATTGCATCGGTGAAATAATGAAACAGTGGAAAGCGATTCGGGATAAAACCACGGCGGTTACGTGTCTTATTCTATTCTATTCTATCTATAACAATAGCACGGAAATTTGTTATAAGTTGGAAGCTGAAAGCAATCAATGCAATTCTTTACATTTTAATCAAATAACATAATGCTGATAAAGAAAAATTAGCATGGATTAAATTGAACTTAGAGTATATTGATTTCAGTCAGATTTTAATCCGATTCTTTATGATTTATGTTCGCCAAATAACGTATTTAAAAAAACAAAACAAACATTATTATTACTTTATGTAGGAATAATTAATAGATACACAATGCACTACTTCGATAGCAGATCGTACTTTTAAACCTACGTAAATGGTTTATAATTAGTTACATGTACCCTAAGTAAGCATTTCAAATGAGAGTTCCATTTAAAATATATTAATTTTCGCTTACAAGCGTGTAGATAAAGTATAAAAAATATTTTAATATATATGTTAGTTATGTAATCTATTCTTGTTTTTTGAAATCTTTGCCTTTAAGAATAGTTGTTTCCAGCCTATATTAGGGGAGAGCCTATTATGTTAAAAAAAAATAAATAATAATAGCAGCAGTAACAGACGAAGAAATCCATTTTATTCACAAAAATATCTGTGCTAAACGTGATTTTAGTGCAAAAATGCTGTGGTGACAGAGGTTGGCATCACAGCAGTCTACAAAATCGCTAACGGCATCCAGGTTAGTGAATCACGGCATCAATGTTTTATACATTAACCCTCAAGAAGTCGTCCAAATGGTAAAACATGTGAAAATCTGATGGTGCCATGTCTGCTTAACATGCAGGATGAAGGAGGACTTCGTACACCAAAACGTTGATTTGTGTTGCCTACAACAGACACATGTGTTTGTACTCCTTTATGAAGGTTTGGACATTTGTTTCTGTTGTCATGAAACATCCATTTTCATCAACCGTTGCAGAAAGGGAGCGCTAGCCTCACATCTTAGGAGGCAATACGTGTTTCTAGACGCCGTATCTTCTGTTATTTGGCGAATTCGTGTGGAACTCAGTTATCCAGTATTTAACCTTGTCCGTGCTGCCAGATAATCGCAAAATGTCGCTGGTGATACGAGAAGGTCGGAGGGTACTATGGATGCTGTTTTCTCTTCGACTTTCTGCCTTAACTGTATCGGCCAGCAATTTTGAAACGATCGTTAATATGTCTAGTGTATTGTTCAAAAAAATAGGGCTCCCGTATTAATAACTTGGTCATTTAATCTCCTCTTCCTCCCGTTAATCTTCAGATCAATAAAAATGTAACTAAGTAACTTTTTCGTCCCGACAACCCATTCGTAGACTCACACAAACACCGATTCGAATTTATCTAAAATTAATCTCTTTGAAAAACTCTCAAATAACGCTGCCCCGATGTTGTAATTGGTATCGAAGATCAAGTTGCTTTTCATTTTTTTAATCCCTCCCTCTTCCATCAAGACGGTGTTCAAAGGGTAATCAAACACATGCAAACGTTAAATTAAAGTCGGAAACAAACGCCGGCGAAGCATCTACATAATTCGACCAGACTGACGCCGAAATTTTACTCCTCTTCGATAAAAACGACAAAATTTTAATGGAACCGATTGAATTTCAAACAGCAGCAAAACCAAACAATTAAAGTTGATTGAATGACATGCGCAAGTGGCTACTCGCTAGTGGCGTCACTAAAAGATCGATGTAAAATGTTCCCTAGAATAAGCCTTTCTACAAGCTTTGAAGTTTCTAGAAAGAAAGAATAAAGAAAAGAAATATTTTTTAAAAATATCTTCAACTTTAGAAATATAACGTAGAAATTGGCAATTAAGTTTAAAGCCAGGAGAAGCTGTTATAAATCATATTTTAAAGTGCTAATTCAAATATATTTTCATTAAAACTTTAAAATTCTAAATGACTAAAAAATATGTATAAAATCATTATAACAAATTGGATTGTTTAAAAAAAATTATCAAAAATTTTGTCCAGCTTGTAGATTCAAATTTCATTTGGAATTTCCCTGTGGACACATTTTATTATATTCTTATTCGTTCGTTTCTGATTCAAGCAATATAAATAGCAACAGCACGAATAAATTTTATATACGTCGTTTTGAAATCCAATTATGTTTTGAAATTGTTATTATATTTTTGAAAATTAAAAAATGAGAACCTGCAGAATTTCAATGCGAAATAAATGCGAATCCTGTCTTGTAATCGTCACACAGAATAAGATCAAACTGTGAATTGTACAGCATTTTATGAAATCCGAAGAACATCCCCTGTTATAAACTTTATAAAAAAATTTTCGAATCAAACGCCCTGTTTGTGTAAAGGCCATCGATGACAAAGAATTTTCGTCTTGTCCGGGTCAAAGGCCAGAAGACGAACTTTGTAAATTAAGAAACCACGAGTTTCTAGCATATTTAAATTTTCCCATCTCTTCTCTTTTCTTGAAGTTACAATTATTGCCAAGCCCTTGACCGATTCATTTGCCCCCCACCCTTCTTCCTTTCCCCAATTTTCCACACTCTTTTTGTATCCAATAATGAAACAAAAGAATGGCGGTGCAACACGAGACAGAGGGAGGGGGCTCAGCCTCCATTTCTTAAGATTCCCACAATTCCTATCAATTGAACCTCTTACTCCCCCCCCCCCTCCACACTCTTTCTCTCTGTAGATATTAAAAGGCAATTTAACCCAGAGCAATTTATCG
Source organism: Rhysida immarginata (assembly GCA_023313115.1). Lineage (NCBI taxonomy): Eukaryota > Metazoa > Arthropoda > Chilopoda > Scolopendromorpha > Scolopendridae > Rhysida > Rhysida immarginata. Next base: position 71,683 of record JAHWFO010101667.1, on the reverse strand, counting down.
AAATCCATTCTTCGGCAATTGAATTCTCGATTATCATATTCCATGCTATTTTCGTGACATTTTGTTTTAATGAACAACTTCATCACTTCCCTTTTACCCAAAGAATGGATCGATCCTCATAACAGTTCAATTTGTAAATGACGTAGTATTTCAATAACTCCAGCTGTTAAGTGTTTAATTTCAATCGGGAAGTTCTAATTTTTTTTAAACTTCATTTCTCATTCATTGCTGCTACGTATTGAATGAAAAAAAAAAAAACAAACCTCTGTATTCTACTAAAGCACGCGACCAGAGTACCGTCTCCTATCGAAATAGATAAATTATCGAACTACAACAATAAAATAATCTTCATCTAAAATTACTTTCAGATAATGTTAACAATAAAAAAAAAAAATCACGAGCGTCACGCCCGTCATCATCATCATATTAAAACAACGTTGCGTGATGAACTGCATTCATAACAACGAAATTATTACAATTGCAGTCATAACAACGAAAAAATATTACAGATTAATATATTAAAGATATAGCATTATTTAGCTATGACAAGGGATAGTCTCTATATGAAACCTGGGCTTTTTTTCAATATCACTCTGTTTTCAATTTCAGATATAAGAATAGGGCGACTGAAGAATTGTGTATCTTAGCACGAGCTGATTTCAAAAATTGACTTACGAGATTGTTCAGCTTACTATAAGTATCATTTTATATTCTATCGTAGCCAACGACATTTCTATTAAATGATTCAATTTGAAGCATCTTCCTTGGAGAAGGATAATTATTGCTATAGGTTCGTGAAAGTGACTACTAAGTGATTTAATGTTTCGCTTTTGTTGTCTTATGCGTGTCTCTCTTAAATTATTCTACTTAAATTTGGAAGTAATTTACATACTAATATACATTAATTAATATGTTAACAGCGTAAATTAATCTAACCTGTAAATTTCATATGAACGTTCATTTCATTCTGTTATTTACAATGAATCGCCAAATTTGGGATTTGCACTCTCTTCCATTTACCACTTGTACATCGATTGCTACTCGGAAAGGTCTAATGAAATGCTCAAAAAATTACACCCGTAGTACTCTAATTCACCTCTATGACTCGTTCACTTCTTGTGTTATGTAATGGAAACAGCATCCGCGATTCTGTAACGCTAAAGCGTCGAAGGTCTCCTATCAAGCCTTTGGTATAGAATGCCTCACGTAGCTCATAAATTAAAATCAATCTAGTGCAAATCAAAAATTAAAATTTAATTCGGAGACCATAAAAACCATCAATCCATTATTACTCGTAAGAAGCTTCTTATCAGCGCGTGCTTAAGATCTCTAAACGTAGGAACCTCATTATTATTATTGCCGAAAACCAGAAAATATGACCCAGTAGATTCTTAATCCGCCACTGCTATTGAAAACGCAACTTTCCGAAGAAAACTTAACTTCGTTTTATTTATTTGTTTATACAAATGGAAATACATGTATATCCTTAGAGTCGTAGGTTCACTTTCCATTTGCGACAGAGAACATTGCAAAGTTTCGTTAATGTTTAAATGCTTTGCATCTGCAAATATTAAAACTGGTCCTCGATAAGATACGCTATACTACTGAATGGAGAAAACTGCAATGCAATAATTGACAACACCATTGGAATTAAACACCAAGCGCGCGAAGGATTTCCCCTTCAGCGCTAAAATTGTTACCAAAGAAAGTTTGACAATGAGGAATGATGGTGTGTTTTCTAATTGAAGAGTTGGGCTTCATAGAGGTAATTTACTTGTTAAGTCATTTCGATTTTTAATTTACACGATAAAGTATCTTAGAATTAACGACGACAAGACCAAAACCAAAATACGAAGAAACCTGTTTTGCTGAACTTTTAAGTGAATTATAACCCCTTTAATGGATTTTAAAAACATTCACTATTAACATAATAAGCATGCATGCACTTGATGAGGAGATATAAATACATTTTTGCAAAAAATAATAATAATAATAATAATAATAATAATAATAAATAAATAAATAAATAAATAAATAAATAAATAAAATAAAAATAAAGCCCCCGGAAACTGATTCAAACGTTTAAAACAAATTTCCATTCAAACATACCCTTTAAAAACATTTCAATTGAAAACTGAAAATATAGCGATAAGCTAATAATATTAATTAACATTAATCAGCAGCAATTGTCGTAAATTTATGAATCTCATTTTAAAAACCATATGAGGGTGCATGCAATACATTTATTTTTCTTCTCTCTCTTTTTTGATTCTCTTTTCCGAAACTAATAATTAAGTAGAACTTGTTTTCGTAATTAGGAACGATTTCGCCTTCCAACTTGTTTTTCAAATAAGAAACATGTATATAGTGAACTTAAAAAATATTTTCACGTTATAAAAACAAATCTTTCAGTTACTGAATGAAACCAAACTGATTATTAAAAAAGAAGAAAATAAAAGCAGGTGAAAAACGTTTTCACACAAACCATCGTTATATTTAGAAGGAAAAGAGAAAACCATCGTTCAGGTGAACTCGAGGAATGCACAGAATTTAAGAATAGCAGTAAATTTCTTGAATAAACCCAACCGTTCAAATATTGAAATCGCCTTATTAATGATTTTTGTTCAGAAAAATCCAAGTTGAAAAATTCGATGTGAGTCATTTCATATAATAAAATGGCTCGAGAAGTTTTTTTTTCTTTATCTGTCATTTTTATCAATGTTTTGCAGTTTTGTTCAATTAGGTAATGCGCTCAATACTCGAATCGTTCGAAGTAACTCTATCTCGAAGCCTATTTAACTGTTGTAGATAAATTTCGTGTTCTCGATTATCTACTGTACATAAAATCCGTGTCCCTGAGCTTTACTTGTCTAAACAAGTATAAAATTCCTGACCCGTTAAAAGATGTACAACTGAGCCAGATAATAAGCTTCACTAGTTCAGAGTCCAATGAGCCGTCATCTTGGCCACAGTATAGAGACAAAAGTTCTATATAATGTCTTGGCCTACATGAAATGTATGAGCAATGGAATTACACAGCAATAAGCAAAACTTTTCTGAAAATTGTTTATTTTACTTAAGAAGAAACTGCTACTTTGAAAACATCTTCGATAAAAAAGGAGTTATTTTAATGGAGGGGTTGAGTGGGGAGCGAAAAACAAGACTTCGCGACACCCACGCACTGTTAGCCCAACCACCCCTTCTTTTCTTTCCATTTTCTTTTTTTTTTAAATTTTGGAGTCAAAGCAGATAGAGGGCAGGCAAGGTAAGCAGGGGGTGTTTAAGGGGATTATCCATTGTCATTGCACGAGACTGGGTTATCTGATCGGATGAGGAGCGCGCACCTGGCACGCATGACATCAACACGTGAGAATTCGTCTCTGATATCTCTCGTGTTCATGTAATGGAGGTAGCTCAGGTGTTCGACCTCGCTCGTCATCTACCTCCCCCCTCCTTTCCCTTTCCCATTCTTTGCTGTCAATCACCTAAACGATATTTATTCCCGTTTATTTTTTCTCCCGTTGATGGACTAAGGCCACTGATGAATAAACGACACGCACTCTAACGCGCACACGCACAACTCCTTCCTAAACCAAAGAGAGGAACATTATCTAGTAAAGGTAACAATTCTAGAAATTATTATTTTTAATGTATCAACCTGGCGAAAAATCTTGACTATTATAGACAATGGTAGGTTACCAAAGGTTTACCTCAACAGGCAAATATGCCCAAACACCGGGTTAATGAAGAAAAAAAAATAATAAGATACAAACAGAATTAAGAGAAAAAATTTAAAAACGTACTATTTTCATTAAAACTTGAGGCCACTTTAAATCTTAAATCACTATGTTTCAGATTAGATCTATAAAATCTATAAAACACTTCTGGGTCAAACCAACATAGAAACATTAAGTTACAATTATTTTTACTTAGTGCTGATTTTTCTTTACTGTCCTGGACTAATTAAATATACCGACAAAGGTGAAGTCTTCATTCTTGGATTACATTTTTTTCTCTTGCCTGACAATAATTTTGGAAAAGCGGGCGACTATCAACCATCTACAATATGCAACCTGTAGAGTAACCTATAACATTTTTTAAAGAGAAAGTTCATTCAAATAAGAATCGTGACTGAAATTTACCACTCTTAAAGGGCATCTGAAAGGTATAATTTGTTTCGATAAAATATCGATAACAATCTCTAATTGGAAATTTTTAGACACTCTTTGATGCACGCATGGAGAGAAATAAGCGCTGTGATGCGAACTGATGACGCGTTCAACGGGAACCGCTACGATCCGCCAGCGCGTATTTTCCCTGTTGTAGCTGTGCTGGTGAAAAGCGTATAAAAATTTAAACGATGGAGAAAAAAACTTTGATACAGCCCTACATGCTTAAACCCGAGTCCAATATCCCTCTCACAGATGAAGAAAACGTCAGCAGCGATGAAAATATAGAGGAAATCTAATTGTATATTTGTAGTAAAAATCGGTAATGGTATTAATGAGCTGCATGCATTTCTATGGACTATGGTCTGAATATAGTGCTGCTTCTCTCCTATGTATCCTGACGCATCTTTGTGTAGCGTCACCGATCTTATCACAAACTACCTCCGCGAGCAATAGAGTGCATGATATTTTGTTTTTATTAATTACTATTTAATACTTGGAAGAAAATTTCGCCATATCGTGAATCAGCAACATAAATTAAAGATATCCAACCATACTTTACTTATGGCTGGAGTCCCTCTTAATTCTAAACGCAACCTTTAGGTACGAGAATGCGGTTCTTTCTACTCACATACATCCCTTTTTTTACAATTTAAAAAGAAACACAACAAAAAATATTGAAACACAAACAAAGAACAAAAAGCATACATAATCAACTTCGGTAAATAAAATTTCCTTCTTAGTAACAACACCTGTTTAGTATTGAAAACCTCGAATCTTGACCCCCATTTTATTAAACAAAAACTTCTTTTTACTTATACAATAAAAGTCATTCTCCATAGTTTTTCCTTCTATTTCTAGTTCTTTTCTTCCTCCTATTAACCATTTCTGTACTTCGTTTCTATTCTGATTAAAATTTTCTAACATCAACGGCCTTTACCTCCTCATGATGCCGCCCATGTATTTTTTTCTATGATGGCCGATCATAATGGTATGTCGAATTGCGCATTTCTAGCCACAGAGGAAAAATTTTGCCTTGCTAATGTCACCTCGCCGACATTTCCTCGTGGAATATTTCTCAATTGAATTATCGACCCATGTCTTGTTTCTATGCCTCCATTTCGATTAGCAAAGCTCTAAAGGGGAATTAAAAAAGCGACACTTGGCATCTTCAACTGTAAATCTTCTTATATACAAAATGAAGATTGTAATTTTGAATGAAACATTTGTAATCGTTATTTTATAGGAATTGATTCCCTTGTTCCTGGGTTTTATATGGAATGAAAACTAGATCGCAACGCTGAATCCATATCGTGGGCTAAATTAGATTAAAGTTTGCTGTCACGATTGCGGGCAAAGCTAAAGCCTACCTACGCCGATTGTTAATTGTCTTCGCCCACAATTGGATAAAATTAGATCACGTGCTGGATTTGGAATGCAAGTTTAAAGTGAGGACTTTCTTCGTTAAATTAAATAAAATCGCTCACGGCTAAATGTCTTGTTTTCGCCATGTAAGATTTGTTGTTTGTTTTTCTGGATTTTTTTTAACTTGCTTACAGGTGATCGCGTAAAGATTTACTAGATGTAAGGGAATTTTTAAATATTAGCTTAAGAAGTACATGTATATGTCGCCTGATTTGCTTTCTGTTGATAATTGTCTTCGAAATTGCAAATAGCAATATCAGTGCCAATACAATGGCACTTTGCAGTTTTTTTCTACTTTTGAGAATTCTTTTCAGTTTGTCAGTCGTTAATGATGGCATCTTAGACTTCCAACGAATTAAAAGGCAAAACAAATATTATGTACTGTTGTTTTGTTAAGTTGAATACACTGCCATTTATATCCCTCTAAATTTATCTTGCAGGCAGGTCAACAATCGTCATTCATTACTGCAATCGACATCTTGTGGTTGTATGCATGGTCAATTTGATTTCTAAGTCGACGAACGAGCGAGCGCTCATTACATTCACCAGCCCTTTTATAATCCGCCTTTCTTTCCTTCTTTCTTTCTTTCTTTTTAATATATATATCAGATCGAAAGGAATGGTTACGATTGCTATGAGAGGTTCTCCATAATGACGATTTGCAACGGGAACCCTATAGTGATTGCCCTTTAGGACGCTGATCTCGTCCATCAGCCGAAGCCATTGGCCTCCTTCCCTCGACGAACATTACCGAATCGAGAGAACCTTACGGGCTCATTTCGGAACTCGACCATTACCATAGAAGTCAGTGTATTGTTATTATTATTATTATTATTATTATTATTATTATTAACTACGTTTTTTGTGCATTCATTTAGTTGTCAGATTTAACGCTAAACCAGAAGAGACAAAAAATCATGAGCAATTTGGTTATTATTCTTTAACAAAATAAATTTACGCGCATAAATTTGATTGCATTTATTTATTTTTATTTAATTATTTATTTTCTTAGTTATTCTTGGATACATTCGGTACTAATATTATTAATATATGTATAAGTACAATTAGATCTAACAGTATAATATTTATGAATTTAAGTAATTTAACATTAAAAAAAATAAACTATATAGTAATTTAACACAAACTTTGTCAAAATACAGACCAATGAGCCAAAGGCCAAGAAAAGAAAACTATCCAAGAGCTCATATTGGATAAATGCAAGAGAAAAATAAGGAAAATAAAAAATGAAATATTTATAAAATATTTTTACATTGGAAAAGGAAAAAGGTGTTCAATATTAGTTAATGAAAAAATCCATTTCTTGATTTCAGTACGCCAATTCTTAATCAAAGGTTATTATACACGTATATTCCTTCAGGGAAAAAATATTGACGTGAGGCAAAGGTATGGTTTATTTGAGGTATTTGTATTGGGTCTATAACAAAAATCTGCTCTTGTAATAATTGCATGAACAAATTGAACAATTATTCTGTAAAATTACGTCATTTGCCATTTTTAATATAAACGTTTTCTTATTGTAAGAAAATGTAGTAGACAATCATTACCAAATAAAATTCTCAAAATAGCATAATGACAACCCTCAAGTTTTTAAAATAAGTTTATATGAGTTTTATATTTGATATCATCATTTGCAAATTTGTTTAAAATTTTTAGAAATATAAACTGATTTTTAATGCGTGATTTTCTGCAAATTTTGAATCTATTACACGGTCTAAGATTTTACCTTATTCTAATCGATTTTATTATATTATTAATAAATATTAATTATAGGTATTTTCACAATCATTTTCCATAATTAATCCTAAATATCTCCTAATCGTAATTATATATAAAGATATTCTAGCTCACTTATATATTCGAAAACGATGTAACATAAAATAAAACAAAAAACTTAAATTCTTAAAACAAAAGCGTCATCTTTTGTATACATATAATTTGTGTGTTCAGTTTTTATTTTTCTCATTAATGAATCAGTTTATTTATTTATTCTATTCACTTGCATTTGGTATACAGTTCAACGTTCTTTTGTCATGCATAACGAGATGGGGGAATTGCGGTTTAATTCCGATTATCCCTTGGGAGCTCGTCGCGACGAAAATTCAAAAGTCATCATGCAAATGACAAGAATACGGAGAATTTTTTTAAATCATTAAGAAGGTAGAAGAAAGGGTGTTGGAAGCCATTTACATCTCGTGAATTTTATGAATATGATTTGATGAAGACCTGGATTCTGATCGTAAGATGAAGATGGGGACACCAACCATGTGGTCGTATGCATCCGGTTGTCGCCCATGACGAAAGACGACAATGGCGAACTCATTATCAAGCAAGCTTCGTTGTATGTATTAAGGATTTAAATCATACAAACTATACGAACCTTCTTCCGTGATAGTAAATTATCTCGATTTTTCAGTCATGTAAATTAAACGTTTTGAAGCTCTCATTTCTAATCCATAATTAAATGAAACTGCTTCCATGACAAATTGCAGAATATCGCAAAATTTGATCTATTTAGGAAAAATGCGCAAAAATGCAAAAGAAAGTTCGTAGTCATATATTATCATTTTTTTCCTCATCATCATTATCATTTATTATCATAATTGCTGAAAATTACAAAGAATTACAATTGCGTTTCCAGAAGCCATTTTTGGCTTATATTAGAAAGTCGAGTTTTTTTATTTTTTATTTTTTTATTTTTTTTATTTATTTTGGTTAAAAACTATTCCATAAAAACATTACAATCGTCCATCCAGGGCCAGTATGGCCGTAGGCCGACGGGGTAGGTCCCTGGATGGGGAACAAGAGAGAACGTAAAACAGTGATGTAATAAATTATAATGTAATATAAATTATGTTGAGGGGGTGAGGCGTGAAGGGAAAGGGGAAAGTCATATAATTGTGTGTGTTAAGAAATAATTCTTTATACGATTTTTAAAGGTTACGATATTCGGGGACATTCGGAGATCTGGTGGTACAGAAGACCAGAGTCTATTACCTGAGACTGAGATACTTTTGAGTTCGTAATTACGCTTTATACGTGCTATTTTTAAGGAGGCTGAGTGTCGAGTGTTGTAAAGAGGTGCGCTATTGATTGTAAATAAGGGTTGAGGGAGGGAGATTAAAATGTAATTGTTGAGTATCTTGTATATAAAGATTGCAAGATTTATAAAGTAGAATTGTTGAATGGGTGTGATACCCACTGTGGTAAAAAGATGAGAGACAGGGGCTGGTTTGCGTAGTTTTAATAAAATTCGGACGAACCATTTTTGAAGTCTGAATAAGCGTAGAAGATTATGGTTAGTGGTCGAATCCCAAAATTGAAGGCCGTAAGTTAGTGAGGAGTGGATTAGAGTGTTATATGATAGTAAGAGGATTTTTGGGGGAAAGAAGTGGAGACGGGAGAAAAGCCCTAAACGCTGATTAAATGTTGAAGCTAATGAATTGATGTGGGTATCCCAGGAGAGGTTATAAGTTTAGTGAATACCTATGTATTTAAAGGATTTGGATGGGGTAATCAGTTGTGAGTTGTAATATAGCGAAAATTCGTTCGTGTCAAATTTTTTATTGCGTTGATGGAAGATGACGTAAGTGGTTTTGCTAAGGTTGAGGGATTGATAGTGTTCCAGAAAAGAAGTTTGTCTAGGATTGAGTTAAAGGTGTCCTTTATTGTACGTAGCGAGGCGTCGGCATAGGATATTGTGGCATCATCTGCATACAATATTAAAGTATGGAAGAAAGATCATTTATAAAAATATTAAATAAAAGCGGTGATAAAATGGAACCTTGGGGGACTCCAATATTTCGGGTGATTGTGGAGGAGGATTTATTATGAAGGTAGAGGGTGTATTGTCTATTTGATAAAAAGCTTGAAAGCCAGTCAAAAGGAGGGCCACGTATGTTGAAATGTTGGGATAATTTGTGTAGAAGGAAGTCATGAGGGATTGAGTCGAATGCTTTAGAATAATCGAGAAACAGGGAGAACTAATTTGTTTTTGGCCATATTAGAGATAATGTATTCCATCAGTTCGTAGCAGGCAGTGGATGTGCTTCTTTTAGGTGTGAATCCGTGTTGGGAAGGAGAAAGAAGATTCTTTGAAAAAATGTATGATGATAGACGTGTGTAGAAAAGGCTCTCAAATATTTTGGCGAAGGAAGGGAGAATAGATATTGGGCGATAGTTGGAGAAATTAGTCGTGTCGCCCTTTTTGTGAATTGGCGTAATTTTCGCAGAACGGAGACAAGAGGGGAATTTGCCATGGGCAAGGGAAATATTAAACAATAGTGTCAAAAGAACAGCAAAACCAGAGCGTGCACGAATTATAATGTTAGAACTGATGCCGAGAGAGTCTGGATAGATAGATGGTTTGAGCCGGGAGATAATGGACGACACTTCATCAAGGGAGGCTGGAGAAGAAAAAAACGAGGATGAATCTGTCGATATTGAGATAGGGTATTGTTGTTAAGAAGAAGGTGCAGGTGTGGGCGGTAGCAGTACATTCAAAAAGTTAGTTAAAAGAGCGGGATCAAGGGTGGAAGGGTCAGAGAATGGCGAGATAAGAGGGGCGGGCCCCTGAATTAAATTTTTTATAGCTTTCCATTTTAAATTGCTGTTAGTGACCTTCGCAAAGAATTGAGAAAAATAACTGGATTTAGCTTTTTGGATGGCATGACGAGTGGAATTGGAGAAAGATCGGAACCTAAAGTTGTTATAAGCATTTGGAGAGCGGCGGTATTTGCGATATAAAGCATTTTTGTGTGAAATAAGTGACAGTAAGTTAGGGGTCATCCAAGGCTTCAGAAAAGAGGGCTTTGTATAAGAGGAGGTAGTAGCTATATATGGTAGGCATCGGTTGAAACCACTGTGGATTTGGTAGAAAATTTTTTCGAAGAGGGTGTTGATGTCTTCCAGTTTACACATAATATTTAAAAATGAAAATACAATGGATAATGGATCAAAGAGGAACACTGCCGTAATCGTGCAACAGTTTCTGGCCAACAAAGGGGTCGTATCCATAGCTCATCCACCTTATTCACCAGACTTGGCACCGGCAGACTTTTTCTTGTTCCCACGCCTGAAACGGGCCTTAAAGGGACACAGATTTGCGGACATTCCAGACATTCAAGCAAATGTGACACGTGAACTTAAAGCCATCCCTAAGGAGCTTCCAGGACTTATACGCCCGATCCCAAAAGTGTATTGCCTTCCAGGGTGATTATTTCGAAGGACAATAAAGTAAATGTGGCTCTATCTGTTTTGCATTTTGTTGTGTGAACTCATTCACCGAACTTAATTGTCAGAGGTTGTATATAATCAAATAGATCGTCTATTTTTAAATTTTTAGTTGTTTTAGTCGTTGATTGTAGTTTACTTTTTTAGTTCGGAATCGAATGTTATTGATTTTATTATTGTTTTTTGAAGTGACTGAATTTTTTTAAATGCCATAGAAAATTTGTAGAGTGTAATTCCATATCTTATTTTGGATTCAAACAGTGCACTCACTATATATCATTTTTCTAATTTTGATGGGACAATATTGTCTAATGTAGTACATTAAATATATTGTTTTACGTAATTTAGATTTTAATTCTTTTATACGTTTTTGCCAATTTAATTTGTTATCAAAAATTAAGCCTAAATATTTCTTATATTGTACCTCTTGCAGCTTTTGGCATTTACATTTAACGTTATTTGATATCTTTGTTTCTATTTTGTTGTGACAATTTTCTTTATGAAAGTATATTTGTTTATCTACGAAATTATCATATTTTTTATTTTTTACTTTAAATATCATAATTTGTGTTTTCTCCATATTTATTTTTAGCTTGTTATTATTAGTCCACTCTAGAATGTCCAATAAGCTTTGTTGAGTACTTTTTAAAGTTATTTTTTCATCTTTATGTCTGGTTAGTATGGCAACGTCATCTGCATACATAAACATTTCTGAGTGTTTTACATGATCAGATAGATTATTCATGAAAATATTAAACATTAACAGACTTCAAACGGAACCTTGTGGAATTCCACATTGAACTAATTAAGTCGTCTATTTGCACTCTTTGGGTTCTGTTTTTATATAAATTTCTTAGAACCTCATTAAAGTCACCCCTTATTCCATAGCTTTCCAACTTTTTCAATAGAATTTCATGGTCTACTAGATCATACGCTTAGAAAATGTGATTAGAAAATATAATTTGAGAAAACAAATTCCCAATAGCTTCTGGCAATTACGCCAATAGATTTCAAAACATCATCTACTCCTTATGTACTTTCCAATTCCAAACAAAATTGTTAACTTTCACAAAATTCAACGACTCTCTTAGCAAATGGTAGCCAGTATGTGCCATATCCATATATATTTTCTTCTAATTCCCTTACATGTAAATTCTAAAGATTTATAGGATTCATTTGCCCTCAATTCATTATCGAAGATATGCTATTACAATTAAATTACCTAAAAGATTTGAAATGCGATCTTTATCCTCATAAGCAGTTCACTCAAAAATAGCTTACTAACGGATCCAAATAATGTTTTTTTATGCAGCGGACATAAAAATAGACAGAATAGAAATGGCATGCCACATATTGCTTCAATTCAATTACTCATGAACATATAATCAGTGATAAATTCCTAAAAGTAGGTCCATTTTATTTTCTTCAATCCAGGTGTTTAAGATAAGTAGCTGATTTCTTGGCAACGAGAGGGCCTGGGCCTCTTCTGTCACGCGTATTTAGTTTCCCGACGTGGGACGGACCGTCCGTGTCGTCCTCGACCAAATCGTCGCCGCAAACTCCCACGCTTATTACCCTCAGTTCGTGTCACCCTGCCGTGGTTCCCTGAGTCGCATCACCCGCCTAATTAAACACGAGACCGAGATCAGAGAGCGCGTGAATCACGACTCGCTCGCGCTTCATTTGCCTATGACGTCATTGTAAGTGGGGATGGAGGATAAAATAGGTTTTAATAATTGGCACAGGACAATGCATCATCATCACCGTCATTATTATCCAATTAGATTTTTTTCTTTAAAAAATTCAAGTAGGAATGTAAAAAGAAATCTGGAATCAGTTTTTTGGACATCGAGAATGTGAAACGATGCCGGAAAAACAAGAAGCCGATATGTTGTATAATTCATAAAAAATAATATTAAAAACCATGATACAATAAAACGTATTTAAATTTAATCTTTTGTATCAGCGTCATAATATTTTTAAGCTTAATAAACGAATTTTTATTTAGTGAATTCGGAGTCGGCAAAAATGTCCCATACACATTATACAATTTTGTTTACATTTAAAAAAAATACATAAAAATGGATAGAAGTTAACTCTTATACGTATGTATACAATACAATTAGCAAAGTACAACAGTGACAGTCGAAATCGAACACATCTTTTGCGAATCCACAGCCTTGCTAAAAACTTTAAATAGTAACGAGGAAATACATAATTTTTATTTTATTCAGAATCGAGAATTTTTTTTCGCAAAATTTCTCTCATATATTTCTACTATGATTAACATATCATATTCCATAGATTTCCTTTCATAGTTTTCTATGTACAGTATATTACAGGAATTCATCCGTTTCCGTTGAATCCAGTGCATTGAAACGTATTATTTATTTATTCCCTTTTTTCAAATGTACACTACACACCAGTAATGTTTGCATAGTTTCAAAGGCTTACAATTTACTGTAGAGAGTAAATTTACCATTTTTAAGGAGAAAAATCTATTTGTATGAAAATTAAATATTTTTCAGTGCCTATTTCGTTTGTTAGCATTATTACGAGCATGTATCTAAATAACTTTAATTGGGAACTAAAAATATAAGAAGAATGTGAGCATGAATGAAAATTCTAACGTGAGAAGAGGAGGGTTCCTAATGAAAAGTTGGAATGAATGAAAAATAATTCTGTTTTTTTCCTCCTCACCAGCATCACAACGAAAAGAATAATTTTCAAACCACACGCAATGAAACATCAAAAAAAAAATTCTCAAACCACAGTCATTTACAAAATAAAAAAAATAAATAAATAAAACTCCCAAACAAGAGAAGAAGCTTTTAAATGCAATGGGCTTCGCTTGGGATCCTCGGCGAAAATAGGCGTCCATTTCCGGTCACGTGACGATGAGCTACCAAGGTCGTCACACCGGACGATTTCTACGGTAACAACCAATGGCCGCAAGATTTCTCAATCACGGGGATGCGCCACTGAGGATTAAGAATGGTGGAACCCCAACAACAACAACAACAACAATGGGAAGTCCCGTGGAAAATTTTTCACGCATCGCCGAGCCGGGCGCAGAATGAATAGGGCGAGCGACGGTGAATGAGCGCGAGAAGAATGGAAAGAAAGAGCGACCGAATAGTAACATGGACTAGAAATTCTTCATCCGTCTGCGGTCGGATGGCGACGTGGTCTAAGGAGCACCAGGAATTCTCTCCTCCGTGCATTGTCTTATTGTTCTTTCATGAATGAGATGCAACAGTCCCGCAAACACCTGTCCACCAGAACATTTCCTTTTTTATTTTTAATATATCTATTTATTCTGAATTAAAAAAAAACACACACACACACACACACACATTTGGCATTGAAAAAAAGCCAGTACAATTTTTAGCCAGTAGAATTGAATAAGGTTTAAGAAGGGAATAAGTCCAAAAATCAAGTTTTGAGATATCGAAAGACACCTAAAAATTGTAGAGCTTTCGTTCAATAACACCAAATTTTTACTGGAACTTCAGAACCCTATTTAAGTATAGTCTAGTAAACAATGTATATCTACCCAGAATTTTGTACAGAGTTGAAAAAAGTTGTTGGGCTTATTTCCTTTTTAAAACTTATGAAGTTTCAGGAGGATAAAAATAGTAAATAACTTTTAAAATGAAAAAGAAAATTTATTTCGTTTATACAACACAAAAGTGAAAAATGGAATGACTAAGACAAAATTTAAAAATAGAATGAAACTGAAACAACGAACAAAGTCATTCATCCACTGACTGATCCTCATCGTGGTGTTAAGTTGTAGGCCAAGCCACCATGACGTCGTAGAATGGTTTCTTGTCGTCCGGAAGGTGATGGGCAAGTTTTTTGAGATCTTCTAACTTTTTGCAATTGATTGGTAGTTTGGCATTGTAAGACTGATGCGTGGGGAATGTTACAACAGATCTTGGTTTTTGAATATAGGTTTTTCAAGGTTCTATATATGCCTCTAGGGACTGATTTTTCTTTCTTTCTTACCACTCACGTGTAGAGCGAAGCTTGGAGATACTCTAGAATACAAAAAGTAATTTTGCCATTTTTTGGTCTTCATTCCCTTCATAAACCTGACGATTCAATTGAACATGCGAGATGAAATTTCACAACTTGGCTTTATGACCTGTATGCAGAATTGTGTAAATAATAGAAAATCCATGACCATCTTATTGCATTAACTATAATTCAAATAAATAAATAAATAAATAAATAAATAAATAAATAAATAAAATAGGGCTAAAATTTGATACAATTGGCAGTTAGCAAATGAAATCTTCAATTCGCAAAATCTAAAGTCACATAAGGAACGGATATGTTAACAAAGAAAAGGTTTTAACAGTGAGAAATGCATATCTAAATCCTATTCGTCTCATGTGGCTATCATCATTTCGAGCACAATATAATATTCTGGATAAAAGACATTTTAAACGATGTTGGTGACGACGATCATTATAATGGAGACAGATTATGTCTTTCTTCACATTTGTAGATATATGGAGAAAAGTCATCGTGGCCAACACAAAAACTTCTTAAAAATATATATTTCAAATTTCATTCTGCAGATGGTGAGATTTAATCTCTTCTTTAATATATGGGGGTGAATGACCCGCTTGAAAAGTGATAAGCGCATTACTGCAAAGGGATAGATATGTTTGCAAAATTTCAGCCCTTTTTCGGCCTTAGTGGATAGGATTAGGGTCCGCAAGAAAGCTCTACCTAATATACATTTCGGAAATTTCTTCTTAAAAATTTACTGGGATACAAACAGTGTTTCCAGAAGAGCTTCATGCAGGGCCATCTTTTTTTTTTTTTTTTTTTTTTTTAAGGGGACGTAAAATTCGAAAGCTTTAAATGGCTAAAAAAAGTGGAGTAATAACGAAGTTGCATAAAAACCTATACACCTATACTTGAAATTTACTTTTGATAATTTATAAACAAACATCGGTAAACATAATCTCTTCATATGGTCGTAATTCTTTATAAAAAATTTTCACAACAGAAGCTTGTAGAAAGTAATGTATATAATTTTTGTGAATGCAGAAAATCAATAGAAAACCAATTCTATAGAATGCACGCAACATGGCGTGAGAAACTAGTGTACACAGAACGCTGAGAAATAAAATATGCAGTTAATAACTATAAAATCATTTTTTGCCATTAACGATTATTGGCGAACGAAGGGAAGACGAATTTAATCATCCTCGAAAATTAGTTTTTGATGCAATTTCGCGTTGCCTTAGTAACATCAAACAACAGATAAATTTACAAAAGGGCTACCAAAATGAATATTAACTTCCACTCTGATGTTCTTCTTTAAATTTACATCATCGCCCGTTTCAATATGAGCAATCCCAGTGGAACCATTTACTGAAAACAAATTTTATATATAAAATTTCGTGTAGATAATATTGAAGTTTAGTATCTTCTAATAGTCTTCTTTTTATATTAATTTTTATTAAAATTTTATGAGTGGTTTAGTAACGCATCGCAGGAAGAATGACCGAAGTCACAAAACCATTTCCTTCCTACCGTTCTCACACATTCTTCGTCCTACGGCGCAAAATACTCGTTGTTCGTATTCAGCAATTTTTTTGGAGTGAATTCCTTGTTAAGTCTTTACGTTTCTACTTTTAGCACTTCTCTAATGGCCGTATTCACCACTTCGGGTTAATCTGAAAATTTGGGTTTAGGTTATATTTAGGACGAGAAATGATATTTAAAATTTCTCTATTGGATAATGAGAATCACGTGTTAAGGTGTAACTCTGGGTTGCCCAACTCGCACTTTTAACCCGAGAATGTGAATACGGCCATTAATATAGCTGTTGTTGTTCTTCTTGTTGTTTACAGAATTACTTTGGTGGTCACGGACTGATCTACAAGAGCGGTGGTGAGCGACGAAAGAATCATGATACTAAGGCGGGGGGATATATAACGTTTAGATAGTATGGAAATAATTTTTAAATAAAATTATATTCGTTTTAAGGATGACTTACAATTCCTTTACTTTTCGCCGAGAGCAATATTTAAGAAAATATTATTTAAAAAAGAAAGAAAGGCATCAGGAGTTACGCTTTTTCCTTTTTCCTGTGCTAATAACAATAATAACTACATGAATAAACGCATAAAAGAGATAATTGCTTTTCCCTCTTCATTTACTAGACTGAATTGTGCTAGAACAAAGAAGATATTTTGAAAGACGTAATTAGAATAAATTAAAGCTATTAAATGTTTCCGTTCTTTATTTTTTAAAAATGAATAAAATTCTTAAATGCTTATTAATATTCTATTCTGATATTTTTTTTATATAAGCATTGTAATTCTCAGAAATTTAAAACTATTGTGCATTCGAACTATGTATTACTATACATTTTAGAAAATTGAAATGTATAATTTGTAATAGATCCGAGGCATAAATAATTGCCATCATTGCCTTTTCCTCTTCTGTGTACACATCGTGATGATTCTCGTTTAATTATGACAAGAGCAATACATTTTTTACGCTCTTTAATAATAATGTTATCCTCCACCTAGAACTCTATTACAATGTCATATTAATAATCGTCATTCATGGGCGTAACACGTTGGTGTCACTAAAACATATGACCCCTCTACTTTATGTTGATCGATATTACATTCAATTAAATGATGTTCACGAAGGTAAAACTCCTATGATGTTCACGAAGGTAAAAACACACAGCG
>JAHWFO010101667.1:4687-39273 GCA_023313115.1 Rhysida immarginata | reverse complement strand
TAATTATCGATAATAATCGATATTCAAAATGATGGCAGCGCATATTATACTCTGTCCAACGAAAGTTGGAGTGGGCGTGTCCAGTTAAACTTCTTATTTCAATTGTTAGACATTGTTGATTCTACTTTGGCAACAATGTCTAACAATTGAAATAGGAAGTTTAACTGGACACGCCCACTCCAACTTTCGTTGGACAGAATATAAGGATCGCATGACCAACAATGCAAGGCAAAGTGTGTGCAACAGTAGGTATCCACAATGGTATCAACACGCAATTCACAAACACACCGCACGGACCTACAATGTGTATCTCATGACCAACAATGCAAGGCAAAGTTTGTGCAATATAACTAAGGTTCAATTTGTAACAATGCATAGAATTCCTGTTATTCAGGCTTTATTTAGAATTGAGAGTTCTTAGTATACTTAACAATTTCTTGTTTTGTATTGATTGAGTTATTATTTAACCAATTTAGAGTTATAATTTAAGTTTTTGAGATTGTTCTGTTTACTTACAAGTGTAATTATCCAGGGCAACGCCGGGTCCTCTGCTAGTATAAAATATTCTTTTAATAATTTGTGCTGACTATAATGAAAGATTTAGAGAAAACTCGAAAAGAATTTAGAGTTTACCTCATTTTTATAAACTCATTTTTAAGTCGTTTGACATACCAAGCTGTGCGCAATTACAAAGATAAAATGATGCTTTTAAAATGGCGACAGAGCATCATGTTTATTTGCCTTCACTCTCGCCATCAAGAGTAAATATTCATCAAAAGTGAGTAAGAATGGGATGCGGCGACTCTACACATGCTGCAGCAAGTGCACGAAAGTTCAAATCTTGTGAGATCAGTCTCCTCGACTAAGCCAAAGTTTAAAATCACAATGATGCGCCTTTAATATTCTGAACATTCTAAGATGGATTTTCGTAGACCAAAACCAATAACTACTTCGAGGGAGGTTGATCTGCCTGTAGTGTTAGCTTGTCTAATACGTATTGGATTGGCAATGACCTGTTCTTGCTACAGCACTACCATAAATCAAAATGCTTTTCTATCGGAATTATCAAGATTTCCTCTCGTATTTACGTGATATTTCGCAGAATTCAAATGGCAACTTCCTTACTACGTTTAATATCACTGTCTGCCACGAACTTAAGATGCTATACTCATATTTAATAATTAAGACTAAAAGCAATTGAGAATTTAAGTTTGCTTCTTTTTTTTACGATCGCATACTAATTTAAGGTCTATGGAATGTCTTTGAATTCGTTTGCAAGAGATTTCATCAGTTAAATTAGAGTTCTACAACTCTTGTAAAGCTATATCGCTATTTCTAAGGAAAACAATTTCAATAGGGTACAGGCTATATCGCTTCTCCCTATCAATTTTTAAAAAACAGGAGGTAAAACTTAATAGTTCTATCGGCCATTTCTTTTCTTTATGGCTTTCTAAGTTGCTTTAAAGCAATGTATCAAGCCGCCTACTCATTGTTTTCAGGTATTTTATTTAACTCGTGGGCCTGGGACGAGCGACGACTTGTCTACCCATCGTATCTGTTAAGACTCGAGATTAAACTGGTAAAGTTGCATCACAGCTACACCTACGTGTAGTGACGTCGGAATTTTTGGGTGAAACAAGAAGCCTTTATTGAGTATAGAGGGAAATCAAAATAAACAAATAGAGAAACTGCAAATTATTTTTAATTAAGTAACCATCAAATTTTAACAATTAGAATTAATATAATAACCTTTAGAAACTAAATTAGAATTTAGGAATTGCAACACATTTGCCTGACTAAGCAGCTGATAAGGGAAAAAAAAAACAATTATGTATTGTAAAAACCACTTCCAAATGAGGCAGCCAAAGAAGCCTTCAAAGACCTCTTAAGCCTCTTATTTAGGTTCACGAATTTAAAACAAAGCTTTCTTCCACACAAAAATGGCGCCTTCAGGCTTCGTGACGTCAACGTTTGGCGCCAACCGTCGGTGCTCGAAAGACGGTCGCCATGGAGACAAAGCCCGTCTTTCATTGCAGCGAGAAAAGTTCCTTTGATCAAAAGAGTCTTAGAAACGTTTTCTTTTTTTTTAAAGTATCTTTAAGTAATTGACAGAAACAGATAAAAAATCGTTGATTATAAAGTTTTTTTGAAACAATAACACGCAGCTCGTCCTTAAGTATCGTTATGTTGATACAATTTCAACGATACAATCTTAAGCAGTTCGAAACATATGTAAACTAGGATTCGTGACATGTACTTTATTTTACGATATGTATTTTCCCACTTATGTTTGTGATAAACTTTATAAAAAAAAAGCATTCAGCACGCGTGGTTTAGACGAAGAACATTACTTTATTTAAAATAAAATTTTGAAGGAAACTCAGATTAGCTCTTATTGCCTTTGCTTCGCAAATAAGAGGAAACCGGTATGGAAAAACCTGTAAAAGAAGGAGAATCTCTAACCACAAAAAGCATGCGATAGAAAATGCAATAAAATCGAAAAAGAAAATATTTGGAAGCCTCTACAACTCTTAAAAATATTCTGTTGTGAATCTATTCATTCGAGACTGTTGTCATTATAAATTACCAATAAAAATCCATTTTAGTTGACACAAGTAGACTTTGTCATAAAATGAAAGTCAAAACCAATCCTAACTTTGTCATAAAATGAAAGTCAAAACCAATCTAACTATGTATCTAAATCACTTCTTGTTCCATTAGCACTACCAGTTTTCCTTAATTTCTGAACAAAACTCTGAATTGCTGACTAATTCGGCACATTTTGGGTTGCAAGCTGTTATGAATGCCATCTGAACTCTTTTAAAGGAATTATTCTTCAAATAACGAAAAAATTTGTTTACTTTCAGTGTTCGATTGGTTTAATTTTGTCTTATTAAATTTTCCTTCATCATGCGAATGCTTAAACATACAGGCCAAAGGAGTGCCTTTAAATTGGTCAAAACGCACATCGATTTGGAATGCATACATCAGAAACTAGAAGGCCTGCATGAAAAAGAAAGATAGCACCATATTTTTGGAGAAAACCCATTAAAGGAGATTAATATTAGAAATAACTGCATTTTCAAAGCATGAAATTTGCTTGAGATTACATGCCTTTAAAGCAACTCGCCTTTATATAAACCATTGATCACTACATACAAATTTACCATGATGCTCACGTGGAAATCGATTTTTATCATCTGTTATCCACGCATCTTGCAGGTACATATCCAATAACTAATATGAATATACAATCTGTGACAATAAAGTTCGGTGAATGATGGCATATTGAGAGTGGATTGCTCGCTTACATGAAACAGCAGTTACTATCCTTTAAAGTAATCCCCGTCGATGGTAATGCACTTCTGGGAATGCCTGTACAAGTCCTGGAAACTCCTGGCGTAGTCGTTTTTAGGGATAGCCTTCAGTTGGGTCGTAACATTACGTTGGATGTCTGGCCACTTCGGGGGGCATCTTCTACGGTGTTCCGGCCTCCTCGGAACCGTTTAAATCACTCATAAACACACTTCAAAGTAATAGCACTTTCTTTGTAAACTGTTGTCATCATTTCATGAGTCTCTTTTGTTCGCTGATCCATTTTGGGTTTCGACCGCGCGTACTACGCCTTCTCTCTTCAATGTCCTGTTTAAACACAATAAACACTCGCAGCGCTGATTCTCTCAAATTTGCTTAAATATGTCTCGACCTGTCTGGGGCAGGATACGACGATGGTGCACTCTTACGACCGTTAGCAATTTGACGTCATTCACCGAACTGTATTGTCACATATTGTAGGTATACATGGTTATCCATGCAACAGTACTTCGTTGGGCCACATTTTGCCTTCAATATTGCGGCGATTCTTCTTGGCATTGACTCCACGAGATGTTGAAAGGTGATGCGAGGAATTTGACACCATACCTGATGAATAGCACTGTCCAGCTGTGTGAGATTTGATGTTTGTGGAACCAGCTGCCTGATGGCTCTTTCAACTTCGTCTCACAAATGCTCAATTGGATTGAAATCTGGTGATTTTGGTGCCCATCTAAGCAAGGTAAAGCCTCTCTCGTGTTCTTGAAACCACTCCTGCACAATAAGAGCATGGTGGCATGGCGCATTGTCTTGTTGGAAGAAGCCATCTCCATTGGGATATGCCATCAACATGATAGGATGAATTTGATCAGAAACGATACTTAGGTATGTTGTGCTATTCAGACGTTGTTCCACACGAATTAAAGGGCCCAATCATGCCAGGAAAAATGCCCCAAAAAGTGCCCCACATGCACACTGCCCTAACTAGCTTGACGGGTTGTACTCATGCATGTGGGATCCATGCTTTCATGCTATTTTCGCCGAATTCTCACTATGCCATGATGCAACTGGAAACGTGATTCATCGGACGACATGACTTTTTTCCAATGCTCGACTGTCCAATCCTTGTGTTCCTGCGCGTATTGGAGAAGTTTTATCTTGTTAACTGCAGACAGCAATGGTGTTCGAACGGGCTTTCGGCTTCCATATCCTATATGACGCAGTGTACGGCGAACAGTGCGTTCAGGATCCCTGATTAAGAACTGCAGTAATTTGATTAACTGTTGCCCTTCTGTTGTCTTGTACCAGTCTTGCCACTCTCCGTTCTGCCCGAACATTGACTAGTCGCTGACGGCCACCACTCGCACTTTCTGATCCAGTTTTTCGGCTGACAGTCCAGTCTTTAAACACTTTAACACTTTAACAACAGCTGCTCTTGCACATTTAATGAATGCAGCTGTTTTGCTGATACTCACTCCATGGCTCCGAGCGCCAACAATCATCCCACGTTCAAAGGCTGTTAAATCGCGTCGTTGACCCATATCTTCAGAAACTAATCATTTCTACTGTCGTAGTAAACAACCTGTTTCCCTATTTATAATGGTCTGGCCCTCTAGCAACTTCAGCGCGAAATCATAGCTAATTTGCCTACAAACGTCAGGTTGTCTTAATAATGTGACAACTCAGTATATTTATAAATAAGAGTTTTTAAATATATGAACACCTATATGGTGAATATTGTTAGACAGGAGATCTTCGAGAACTGCAAAACCTTAGCACTTTCGAATCGATCTTACAAAAAACAAAATTTCTACTTGAAAAGACATCAAGGCTATTTAGACATCAAACGCTATCGATATAGTCGCATTTTAATGAATTAAACGAAATTAGAATGAAATTTTGTATTTTTTTGTTTTTATTTGCATTATAACTGAAATTGCTAATTATGTAAATTTAAATTTAAAACCTCCTTTATATTGAATTTCCACCAACATGGCCACGTCAATTTCCAGCACGAATTAAAAATTTCTAATGAGTTATTATAAAACAAAAGCGTCGAAATAGAAATTTAAAAAAGAAGGAAACTATTTATTATATTTATGCAATAAACCACTGAAATGAAATTCTCATTTCATTTATATTCATTCAAAATAGCTTTCTTTCAAGTCATTAGCATTGAATTTTTTTACATAACCAGATTTTAATTAACACTTCGAACATCTGAAGAATTACCCATTCTAAATTCCAGCATCGTGTATTCGATTCCCGTCATCGAGGCAAAAAAAAAATGAAGATTAACGCTTCGTGATTCTCGTCTGCTTTTCTATTTTATAAGACAAGAAGCTACCCAAGCAGCCAACCACTTAACAATGGAGAACTGCAAAAAACGTGTCTGAATCTCCTTTTATCTTGGTCACGCGATAAATGCCTAGTCTCATAGCCAGGGAGCCTTGGAAAGGAGGGAGGGAAGGAAGCTCTTGTGTCGCATCGATTAGTGGGTGGAGCAGTGAGTGGGCGGAGACTTGTCGGGCTTATTATTCACCCTTGGAATCAGCGAGGAGGATCCGCCATTATTGCCGAGCGTAACCTCTTACCTGGAGACACATTCTCTCTCTCTATTTGGCTGGAATCCAATTTCACTGTAACGATAAATAGAAAATGGAAGGTCGGATGGAAAGTGGGAGAAGGGGGAGGAAGGAAGAGGCAAAATGATCCTTTATAATATTTTACGTCAAAGATAAAGAGAGAGAATTTGACAGAACGATATTTCAGTATGATTTGTACAAATTTCCGAAGTATAAAAAAAAATCTGGTTTGATTAACCTATTTATATGAAGTTTATTCCGAATCACATTACAAGAGTGTCAAGAAAGCTGCAAAATACGGTCACTATAGAAACAAATATGAAAAAAGTTGCCGAAAAGTGGATAATTCAATTGTGTATTTATTATAGCCGACTTACCGCTTATTCCCTTATACGCGCTCTTTTATGTTCCAAAGCATTTCGTTAATACCAAACAAACCAAACCAACCAAACCAAAGCATTTCACTCGACAATGAAGTGAGTATGTGTCTACCTTAAGTAATAAACACATAACAACAAATTTTCTTCATTCTCGTCATCGTTTCAGGTTTTTAATACCTAATATTAAGAAATTATTTCAGGTAAAATCGTTTCTGATAGTAAAACCAATTAAAATATCAAGAGCATAAAGATATTCCATTTCAATAGCATAAAACAGAAATAAACCAAGTAGTAGCATAGAAAATTCGTTAACTTTTAAGAGTTCAGAGCGAGAGTAACTCATCAACTTAAAACGTTGAAGTAAAATCGATGTTTAGTAGAATAACAACGCATCGTCCTACCGATATTTCACAAAACCAATTACTTAGAAACCACCTAAAACGCAGTCGTTTTAATTTGAACGATGGCAACTTGAACTTGCTGAGCGGTGTCAGCCATTTTTCAGTCCGGGGTCGTTTTGTTCCATTTCCCTTATTAAATTCCCGACCCTCGCGACATTTTCCTCCCTCCCACCGATTAATTAAACTTTCCTTTCAGAGTCACTCCAACAGAGTAGCAAGAAATATAAAGACAAGAGGGTTTGAATTGCATTTCAAGGACTTGAATCAATCAATACTTTGTTATTAACACTTTAATATTTCAAGCCTTTGAACAAAAAAAAGAAAAGAGGGATGGGACTTCAGGCACAATTAAAAGAAAAAAAACGAGACCCCTAAAAAAGGGGCCATCGAGCATGGAGTTGGCTGTGTAAACTTACTGTGTAAACAGAGGAGCTCTCGTTTTAATATTCCACGCACCATTTCACTTTCGTGTTATCTGCTGGCGCATAAAAAGCCCCTTCACTGGAGAAGCGTAGCAAAAGCACCGCCTTGGAAGGCCGCTGGT
This sequence comes from Rhysida immarginata, assembly GCA_023313115.1. Taxonomy (NCBI): domain Eukaryota; kingdom Metazoa; phylum Arthropoda; class Chilopoda; order Scolopendromorpha; family Scolopendridae; genus Rhysida; species Rhysida immarginata. The sequence goes on along the minus strand of JAHWFO010101667.1, from coordinate 32,051 downwards.
GTTTCCCTGCAGAGCACACGAACGCCGATACACGAAAATGCAGAATACATGATTCGCTTAACGAAACGCGAATGAAATACTAGATAAGAGATTCATTTAAAATTTTCACAACTATTCTGCGATAAATTTACTATGAATCATAAAAATTCCCAAATTTTTACATATTAGAGAAAGCACAGAGAAGGCTAGAGCGTTGAAAATATCTCGTATATAGATATCTAACCAATGGGCTATATTTAAAAGAATTATGCAGTGTCATCCCTCTTCCTGGAACTTTTATTTCTTATGAATGCAAATAAATGGATAAACATGAAATATTTCTTTTTCAAAAACTATACAAGATTAATTATACGGAATCTACTATATTATTAAAATTGTCCTTATATATGAGTAGATTCTCCGTCGTTGTCAACCATTCCCCTTTCCTCAATAAGCGACACTAAAATCTTTGTCAATAATTTGGAACCTTTTGTAGATGAAAAGGATGATTTTTGCGAAATTTTATTTTAGATGGATCATAGTGAACTCTGATGTATATGAAGTTGAGGCATGGATGTATATGGAAGCCTTGGAGTACATAGAGGGAAAGAAAACACGCGAAAATCCGACTGTTTCGCCTTTTATTCCTGGCTCTTTCAAGGATACTTTGTATATTTGTAGAATTCTTGCGACATGATAGTAGAACGTTCTGATGTATACGTATTAAAACATTGAAACATTGAAAAAAGAGAAAAAGTACACGTTCGTATGCACTAATCTTATACCACCGTGAAAGGAGAGAAATTAATATTGAAAAATACCCTTTTATTGCTATTAAAGACACAACCTATTCAAATTCACTCACAATAAGCAACTTTGAAAAATAATAATTAAATACTCGATAAATTAAACGAAAAGATGAACGCTTTAAAGGAGACAATAATATTTAATGAAAAATGAAATCATACATTTGTTAATTAATACAGATTTATTTTACTAAACGTCGACCCTGCTCCATTTTTAAGCAACAACACAGCTAAAGAGCCACTTAAAGAAAAACATTTTTCTATCTGTTCGAATACAACAATACAGAAAAAAAAAATAGAAATGGTGAAAATCCCTTTCCTTGCTAGTGCTTTCTATGTGGTCGCCAAAAGAACGGTTGAGTGGAAAGGGCTATTCATCTTCTTCGGGGGGAGGAAAAGAGGACGGCAAGGAGGAATAGTGGAGGGTCTAAAGCGCGTTTGTCAGGAGAGGGAAAAGGGGGTGGGGAAGGTAAAAAATTTAATTACATACTGATGGAATATATTTTTTATTACTTCCATTTCGGTCATCGTTTCGGGTTGCTATGGAGACGAAAATTCGAGACATGCCTTTCGCGTACCCTGCGAACATGCTATTGACATTCCAAAGGGAACAGACGAATCAGATCAAAAAAAAAAAAAAAAAAGTCGTGCGCTCATCTCCGCAGTCACCCTAGCAACTATCAGCGTGACTTCTCCTCGTGCTTTTGTCTATTTGATTTTCCATGGAACAAACGACTTCAAACACATCTTGTTCACACAAAATTAAATTATTTTCTTCATCAAAAAGTTTAGAAGCAATAATTATTTTAACCTGTCCAAAAACTCTTCAGCTTTTCCCAGTAGGTCTTGTTTTAATCTAATTCATGGAAGGCAAGCCCTTTGTATAAAGAAGGCTCGTTATTTTTTTAAGTTTCTTTACCCTTCGGTTTGGTTTCAAATGAACCGTATTTTTTTCTTAAATCTGGGATATTTCTTTTTATTTCGTCTGTTTCTGACAAAGGCAATTACAGTTCGAGAAACCTGAAGCTTTCGTAACAACCAAGGCAATTTTCGTTCCATATAAACTGATACAGCTTGAAAAAAATTTTGTTTGGAATTTTAAATAAGCACAGTGGAGATAAATTGAAAACATAAAATTTAAATTCATGCATTACAAACGCATATGAAAACGTAGATGCATACTCCATTAATAAAATAATAAATTTACATTGTTAAATAATATTTGTCATTTATTATTATTATTATTATTATTATTATTATTATTATTATTATTATTCCACGCAAAAATTATATAGATTTCTTTAAGATAATATTTATATTCATGAAACATACTGTGATATAACCTCCGAATGTATCTGTCCTAAAATAAACGATGTTATTAATTTTAAATACATTGGAATATATTTTGATGCTCAATTAAATTGGCATTCACATATTTCCTCTCTAAAATTATTGTTACATAAGATTTTATGTTTAATATACCATGTTAGTCCTTATTGTCCTATCCAAATTAGAAAAATGATTTATAACTCTTTATTCGAATCACGAATTCGTTATGGGTTATTTATATATAAATTTGGAATAAAACTTTAAAGATATTATTATGATACAAAATAAAATCATTAAACAAATAACATATGGCACTAAGTTACATAAATATCCAATAGAGTATCAATATAAAGAATTAAAAATCCTAAAAATCGAAACATTATTTGAATATATAGTATTTACTCAAAATTACTTTTCGAAAAACTACCTAAAACGCAGGAAGCAAGAATACTCGTTACGAAAAAACATAAAATTTGATATACCTCAAATTTTTAATAATTATGGAAAACGAGAAAGACAATTCTATATCCCAGACCTATTTAATAATATACCAGAATGGATACTTAAGTTAACATCCTTTAATTTGATTAAATCAAGTTTTTTATATTGGAAGAACGCAAAAAATAATTTGAATACAATGTAAACTCAGATTTGGATATAAGAACATTTATGAAAAAATTTTTGGTCGATGATTATTATTAAATATTTATATATTATTATTATTTAATTTTTACTAAATAAAAATTTCCTATAGGTATGTATTATTCTCCTGTATTGATAATTTATAAGGGGGTATAATAAGTTCTAGGTAAAGATCTTACTTTTCGTAATTTTTGACGATTTAAAAGTGTTTGTGTATTTTAGTTTGATTTATATATCTTGTTTATTAATTTCCCATTCATTCCATACAATCCCTAATGGAGCTTCGGAACATGGGTGACTACTGTTTTATATGTATTACTGGTTATTTGGTTATTGTTTATTTGGATTTGAAGGTAGTTGGTAAATGAACTGAGTAATTTTATATTTTATACACTTTAAATTTTATATTTTCAATAATTTTTAATTTGAATAAATTTGATTTATTATTATTATTATTATTATTATTATTATTATTATTATTATTATTATTATTAAGTAGAATCGCAGTCATAAAACTGGTAAAAGGCTTAATAAGTTCAAGTCCTAACCAAAGGCCTAAAACTATTAAGGTAGCTCCAAAGAAAATAAGCAGTTCCGAGAAGGGCGTTCTTTTTGCAAGATGAAAGTGCTTAAATCAGGTAAATTCAAAATTTCTAAGTATCTAGGTAGTCCCTTCGGAAGGGAGCCCTTCCCAAAGGCTCCTACCACAATTGGAATGACTATAGTAGTCTTTTTCCAAAAGCGTTCAATTTCCATTTGTAAGTCCCGATACAAATTATCATCAACATCATCATCTTCGTTTGGGGGACAGAATTTATTTAATCTTAATGATATTGTTAAAAAAAAAAACGATTTTTGAGGGTACTGACTTAAACACCGAGAACCGTTTCTATCAAGTCGTTGCATATCAAATGTCGGATTGCAGAGGTCATCTTTAATGGCCCTCTAGAAAAGACACCTTCACACGTGCTATTCGAAATAACCCCCATTGCAATCCAAACATTGTTTCCAACGATTTGGCAGCTTCTCGACCCCTCTCCGATAGAATCCATGGTCACGGAACTCAATAAACTCCCGGAATGCGTTTTCGACGTCTGCTTGGGTTAGGAATGTTTTCCTCCGGAGAAAATTGTCCAGGCTCTGGAAAAAATGGTAGTCGGTAAAGGAGAGGTCCGGAGAGTACGGGGGTTGTGAAAGCACCTCGTAGCCCAGAGCCTGTAGCGCCTGCACGGTCGTTCGTGCAACGTGCGGACGCGCGTTGTCATGCAGCAGAAGGACGCCTTTGCGATGCACAAGTGCAGGTTGTTGCTGAGACAGTTTTGTGTACATACGATGCAGTTCACGACAGTTAGTCGCAGCGGTGATCGTCTCCCCCTGCTAAAGGAAGCTGTAATGCACTACACCACGGATGTTCCACCAAACTGTAACCATGAGCTTCCTGAGGTGCAACGGGGGTTTAGGGAACTGTCGCGGGGGTTCATCAGCATCCAGCCACTTTGCTGACCGTTTCCTATTGTCGTATAAGAGCCACTTCTCGTCGCAGGCGACAATGCGATCAAGAATCCCAGCTTCTTCATAGTGCAAAAGCAATTCCGTACACACCTCCAACCGACGCCCTTTTTGGTTTTCCGTTCATGTGGGACCCATTTGTCCTGCTTTTTCACCTTGCCGATGGTCCTAAGGTGTCTAGTGACAGTCGACGCTGATACACCATGATCCTCTGCAAGGTCTCGAACAGTTTTTGAAGGGTCCTCTTCCACATATCGCTTCAAATCAGCGTCATTCAACACGTTGGGCGGTCTGCCGCGTGACTCATTTGCAAGGTCCGTCACTCCCGCTCGGAATTTTCAGAACCAACTTTGGACAGTACGTTCGTTTATGGTGCCTACACCGAATACCTTATTTATGTTTCGAAAGGCGTTGGATGCAGTGTGATTCAACCTGAACTCGTAATGCACGTAATTCGCATGAAGTCATGACTATCTTCGCTTGGGTTCAAACGCTATTAAATATCATCGCAGAAATGCAAATTTCAGGCAGCTGGTCGCTGATAGGTTTATCTCTGGGAATGTACCACGTTGTTATGGGTACTTGCTACTAAACGTGGAAACAGTGCTGAAGCGTGGAGCCCACCTCGAAATCCGACATTTGATATGCAACGACCTGATATTTCATATTTATTTCCATCTTTTCTTATCTTTACAATTTATCAGATTTATCGGTTACCACTAGGTACATTTATTTATAAAATGTTAAATGGGACTCTAAATGTATCCCCTGTTCTTGAAATCAGAACTAATAGTGATAACCACACATATTCTACCAGACAAGCCGGGAATATTCGCCTTCCCTTTGAAAAGCTCGAGTATCGTCATAGGAGCGTATCTTATAGTGGCTTAAAGATCTGGTCGCAATTACCATTAGAAATTCGTACTCAGTCAAATTATTGCGTTTTCAGAAGGCTGTTAAAGCAATCTAGTTGCTAAATAATAATCTTGGTAAATATTGCAGCGCCCCTATATATATCTATTATTATAATATTAACTTTGGCCAACATAGTAGTTAAGTGATGTTATCAATTACTGTTTACTAATGCTATATATGCATAACCACAATAATACCAAAAATTTAAATTCATTAATATTATAGTAACAGTTTTATGTTTTTATGTTTAAAAAGTTTGCTACTTGGGTCTTTTTTGACTTTTCGTCATATGGAGTATGACGTTTCCAAGACTAATTGGCTGAGAGAAATATATATTTGTTAACCACTTGTGTTACTATAACTTGTGTTACCGGTTATACATTTGGTTTTTATGCTTGCCTCACCATCTTTTTGTTTTTTGGTTTTTTGTTTTTTATTTGTAATAATTGTTATCGATACTAACCCCCGATTTCATTTTTTTGTATATATTTTCATTTGTTCAAATGTAGTGCCCACTGAGACTTAACTCGTCGGTCTATGCCATAACAGTCCCAGTGGGGGCACATCTTTTATACTTGTATTTAACTAAATAACAAATTAAATAAATAAATAAATAAATAAATAAAATGTAAGGAAAAATTCCGCGACCCGAAGTCAAATCAGGAACCACGAGAATCACGCTACCAAATGAATTTTTCTTTCCATTTTCCCCAAGAGAATTATTACTCTACAGTGCTATTCAAAAGTATACGATCAGGCGTTTTTTTGTGCTAAAGAGAAAACAGGCGCATCATTTTTTCCGACAATTTTTATATCCGTAATGAACACAAATGTCAACCAAAAATACAAGTTTGGATTAAGTAAAAATAATTCTGGAATAAGTTATGCAAAAAAACCCACTAAAATCACATGTGCAAAAGTATAAGACCATGAACAAACAACACTGCGATCATGCTGTTTTAGTATTTTGTGATTCCTCCAGGGTTATGGATTACATCAATAATACGTTCTGTCATGGACTCAACCAATCTCAGTAAAGTTTCACATGAAACTAACTCCCACGCAGCGAAAATTGCTGGTATCAGTCGTTTGAAACTGCTGCCCATCTTTATAAACATCTCTTGCCAGTAAGCCCCAAAGTTTTCAATGGTGTTCAAGTCCGTGATCTTGCGGGCCATCGAAGAAATTTATTATTTTGTGTTTGAAAGCACAGTTTCATCATGTTAGACGTGGGGCAGGATGTGTTATCTTGTTGAAAACTAGACTCGGGCCCTTCTAGAATTTCATCATAGGCCAGACGTTGCTGGCCTGTCATCTTCCGATACTCTACTGACGTCATGGGTCCATTGACAACAACACAGTCCATTATTTCGAGAGCAGAAAATCCACACCAAACCATGACTGCACCTCCTCCCATTTGGCGGCTCATCTTCACTGTTATGGCCTGCCGTAAATCACGCCAGTAAAAGTGAATGCCATCAGGCCCGTCGAGATTAAACTTGTTCTCATCAAAAAAATTTACAGAGTGCCATTCATGGCTGTACATAGTTTTACGGGCAAAGGACAGACGTTCTGTTTTGTGTCTTGGTGTTAGGGGCGGTGCTCTCTTTTCTTTACAGTATCGTATGTTCTGTGAAACACTCAAAACTCTTGTAATGGTGCTGGTGAAACAGGAGATGTTCATAGTGGATTTTATTTTCACTACTGACATTTTCTCCCTGGTAGCAAGAGCACAGATGTGACGACGAGATCTTTCAGAGAGATGGTTTGGTTTGGTTAGTTTGGTATTAACGTCCTTTTCAACTGCCATGGTCATTTCAGGACGGCGTTATAGGGGCCGCAAATTTTGCCTCGCAAGGGTTCTTTAACGTGCAGCCGGCAAACGACTACACGGGACCAACGGCTTTACTTCCCTTCCGAAGGAAGTGCGTGATCTCAGGATTTTTCCCCCTGAAAAAATCCTCGTCGTCCTCGGCCGGGGTCGAACCCGCGTACTCGGTCATCAGAGGCGATCACGCAACCCCTGAGCCACTTTCAGAGAGAAGTTTTGGTCGTCCTGTCCTAGATTTTCCATACGGCTAATACATTGGCAACAGCACATTTTGAATGACCAATCGGTGCAGCAATTTGGCGCTGCGATTTCTCACTACGGTGTAGTGTCCACATTATTCGGATTTCAGATTCGCTGAGATGTGTGGCCTTAGGCATTGTCTATAAATCGCTGTATATTCCTTCTGACTGTACCGCAGCACTTCTGATTAGTTGTGCCAATTCATTTATATGCAAAAAAGTGGTAGGACAGTTCCATTTTTTCAGGGTAGTCTTATACTTTTGCACATGTGTTTTTTGTGGGTTTTTTGCATAACTTATTACAGAAATATTTTTACTTAATCCAAAGTTGTAGTTTTGTTTGATTTGTTGTATTTGTGTTCATTATGGATATAAAAATTATCAGAAAAAATGATGCGTCTGTTTTTTCTTTAGCACAAAAAAACGCCTGGTCTTATACTTTTGAATAGCACTGTATGCCTGGAGCATTACTTCCAGTTTCCATTTTTTAATTTCTTTTATTTAATCTTACTTACCATTTTCTTGAATAACAAACAAACATATTTCGTTTAATGTATTTTTCCACAATCATTTTTTTTTATTCTGTGTGATGTAAAATTCTGGAAAATAAAAAAAATTAGTAAAAATTTGATATTTTTTCTCTGAATGGAAGTAAAACATTTTGATCAATCTAAACTGCAGTTAATAAATAAAGCATGAAACTCTGGACACTTTTATATTTGATTACTAATTATATCAATGCATTGAAATCTCGTGCCGGCCTCCGGATTTTGCAAGAAAACCAGAACGTGTCACACGAGAGCTATGTAAATATTTTGTTAAACTTGACTCTAAGCGATTTTCTTTAATTATTTATTCAGGTTCAGCCAAAGTCAAAAAATAATATGAATTATACGAGCAATCCAGTTTCAACAGAGTGATATAACCATGCGATTGCTTCACGGTTTAATAATTTTTAAAATGTTTACTACATTCAATTGTTTTAATTAATACTTCTTAAATTAAATCTCAAATGACAACATACACACTTTGCCATTGCTTCAAAGATATTCTTCGCCCACAGGGTTGCCAAATTCGCCATTTTCTCTATCTCTGCTTCCAGGCAGCCACGTGCGACGGTATTTCCCCCTTCCAAACTCCCACTTCCCCTCTCCCCTCTACGTCCATCAGTCTTCTTTCAACCCTCGTAAGACGAATCCATTTTACGTTGATGCTAGAAAAACCGAAAAAGAGCAAACATTCACACATATACATGCAAAATATCATACAACTATTCTAGTCGTTTCCCATTCTCTGTAAATTTTTTGCATATTAATGGATGGCCTAGTCACTTAATTTACCTATCATTTCCATTAACTCTTTATGAACCTCGATGTAATGTCAATTTTCACGCAAGGAGAAGTAGATTTTTTAATGTATATCTCATATAGGCGTCAAAGGGTTAGCTTCATTTCCCATCTGTTAAGAAATGAGGGAAAGAGATGAACAGAGATGGGGTGTCGGGAAGGGATAAAGGGAAAGCGAAAACCTCGCGAATCCCCGAGATTCAGGTTTCATTACGGGAAAAGCCTTGGGTTGGGGCCAGTGTATTAAAATGCCATGAGCCTTGTGGGTACAAAAAAAAAAATAGAACGAAAAATACAGGGAAAGGGGGGTAGGGTTATTGAAGAGAGGGTGGTGTAATCCGACAGATTGCGTGTGTGCTCCGAATCCCCCCTCCCCACTTCTCCAACCCTAACCCTCTCTATCTATCGCTGTATTGGCGGAGAGATGACTTGACGTTGGACTAACACGGGAAGTAAGCTTTGCGGTGGAAGCCGAATCTCGTGGGACCGCCGCCATGATGGAAGCTTTGCTTCGCGACAGATGGACGATCCTCCTCCATCTCGTATCCCTATCTCCCCGCCTTTTATTATCATCATCCTCCCCCATCGTGTTCTCTTTTTACCCTCCCCATTCCACAGAGTCAACGCCCAGCCGTCTCATCTCTCTTGTCATTCGATTGTGACAAGCTGCGCTCAACGAATTCCGTTCAAAAGAAGAAGAGCAAGCGAAGAGAAAGAAGGAGAGAAAAAAATTATCATTGCGAACACGAAATTGTGACTAATCTTCATCTGTCCTTTCTTTTCTTGGTATATTTCATGGGGAAAATAACAAATGCTTTTCTAACACTTTGGATCTTCTGTAGATAAAAACGAAACGAGTCGAAATTACAATCTTTAACCTTTTATTCATTGACCCCAATTAAGCTCTTCAGTTATTCCTATCTTTCTTTTTTAAAAAAATAAAAACGGCAATTCGCCCTGAGATTGTTAAATCCAGCGAGGATTCATTAATATCTATTATCGATTAGTTCATTCATGAATTAATTTGATTAATGACCAAAGTAATCAAATTATCACTATTCTTTTATAAGGTGTTTTCATATAAGATTGATGAATTAGGCTGCTTACTCGGAATTGCTTTTTAATGTAATTAAAAAGAAGCTTCCAATGTTAAAAATAACAGGTAAGGCTTTGTTATCGGTGAATTCCGTCAGAATGACATTACCGAATAATAAAACACAGCAGTTCCTAGCGGAAAAATAATAAAATGAAATAGAAATAATTACTTTATTGCAATGGTTTAACAAAATGTTGCAAAAAAAGTTGTTTTTATTTAATTAAATTTTCTGTTTAATTAAATTTCATTTAAGTTTCTTTTTCAAAATACATGGCCCTCTTTTCTTCTTTTGATTACTTCCTGCTCAGTGTTGAGTCGTTACATTTCGCGTAGGCAGGGCGGCAAACGCATGAACCCTTAGAAAACAGAAGCCAGAAGAGCGCAGCGCAAAAGCGAGGGAAAGGGAGAGATGGAGCAAATGAAGATGATGACGAGGAGGGGCTTCGTCCGAGGTCGCAAATTTCAACGTGGTTGGCAACCGGCAGGAAATGACTTGTGACATGTTACAGAATGCCAGACATTCTTCGTTCTAATTGAATTTCACCATAAGGCGCAGGTGAAGGAGAAAACTGTACGTGTATTTTGAAAGGCAAGCTGTTCCCATTCGGAGGGTATTTCCTTGATCGAACTGGGGAATTCTTCAGGGATATAGAAAGGTTATGGGGGGGGGGGGGGTAGAGAGAGAATGATTATCCAATTATCTCGGTGGTGTCCGTCCGAATCGAACGCACTTCTAGCAAGACAGCCTTCAAGAAGAGACGAAGCGTTTCGGATTGATTAAATCGCAGGTTGATCGCAAAAGCAATCACTCTCGTTCATATCAGCTTCACTCCATCTCGTTCTGCTAAATTCCATCCAACATCAACTGTAAACGCTTAATTTAAAAGAAAAGAAGTCGTGTTTTTCTATAGCAAACTTGAGAATCCATTTTTCGAAAGTCCTTTGTTTATCAATGAATTTCCTGTTTATTAAGAATATAAAAATATTATTTGCATGACTATTTCTAAAAGAAACTATAGGAGAGCAAATTACAATGTACTATGCAGTACCTCGCCATAGATATTTGCTACAGTACTATGCAAATTACAAGGTATAGTAAGTAGACAAGTTCTGCCAATGATCGCAGTTTCGAACTAGTAAGCGAGCTAAAATGGGAGATCAGTCAAATAATAATTTTTTTCAAATTTCCCAAAAGCACAGAAATTCCTTTATTTTGCGCTGCTATTTTCGCCAGTATCAAGTTTGATGCTAATAAAATAAATTTTTTAGCAAATTTCTCGACGGTGAACAGCATTCTTAAGCGTTTACAAGGGATTTACGTATAACTGGTTGGTCTATCGTCTTTTATGGAAGAAACTCAAAAATCGTGTTTAGAATTTGGAAACGGCAAATAGAAGAAGGACATGCGACTCGTCGTATAGAAGAACGTCAGAACGTACAGATTGACGTATCCGATAGCAAGAAGCAGAGGACCCACAATCCTTTCTGCGAAGTGTATATAATTTTTGGATGCCGCAATATCAAAGAAGACGCTTTTTTAAGGTTGGCAGAAGATTAGCTCGCTGTGACATAAACGAGAAAACCATTGGATACATGTACTTTTTCAAAATTAATATCACTTCCTCTCAGAATTTACTTCGCTAACTCAGTGCCAAATTATTAACACATTTTGGGGATTCTTTCATGGCACGCATTTTCTCCGTGTGGTAGTATACTGAAGAGAATTCCAGTAATTTTACGAAACTTGTTCTAAACAGAAATTGTTGTTTAACAATCGCAATAATTTTTAAACAAATGATTCGATGAAGTTTTACTTTTCTCTTACTCAACTACCCTACTGTTCTCTTCATCTTTTATTGTTTTCTAAAGATTTTGCCCACTGACATAAGGACAAAATGAAAATATTCAGTCACTTTTTGCATATCTCATAACGATCTTTCTGGTATGTCAGCATTCTTTGAAAAGACTTAAGCGGGTCATAGATAATTCGATTTTGGATCTGAGAAACAGTCCAAATGCAGCTAAAATGCAAAAGCCATTTCTTTTTTATGTGATTTTTTATTTTATGCTGCATTCACAAAGAGTTTTTAAATAAAGAAAAGGGATCGTATAATAATTCATATTCTCATTCTGTTTTTATTATTATATCCAAATAGTTCCTAAGGGCATATACCTCTAAGCCGGAATCTCTTCCATATAAGTGCCCAAGTCAGGCGCGATGAGTGGAGCAGGTGCTTTTCTCGCCTATTTAAAACGGATTCTGTGCACGAAAGCAGAAAGAAAAACCAGAGACCGATTGGGTTTGCTCACCGTCTGAAGCCCCACCGAATTCCCATGATCACCCATTTCATTAGCGGACGCTCGCGAACAATGGCCGGATGGTGGAGGTGCTGCGGTCGACAAGATGGCCGGCTTAACACAGGCGATGCTGAGAGCTCGGCAAACAACGACGAGCCTCTGTCAACAAAGCGAGCGGATTAGACGCCGCCTAGGGCACCACCACCGCTTCCACACCACTACCACCATCACCGCCGTCGACGAAGCAATCTCGGTCGTGAAGAAAGGTGTACAAACTTCGGATCACTCCTTCCAGCTTCGAACTAGTCATGCAAAATGAACTGCAAAATTACTACCTTGACGAGTTACCAGTATGTTACTTTTTGCCCATTTATGATGCAAGTGCGTGCAGCAACAATAATATTTTAATTTAATTCTTATTCCACATGGCAAACACTTTGCAGTGTATATCCTTTTGCTCAAACCTTTCTGATAGCCTTATGGAAACAATAAATTCAAATAAAAACTTGCAAACATTCCAAGAAGGAGCTTAAGCTGCGAGAAAGCAATCGTCACGTACGCGTGCCCATGTCAACAATGCTTAAAAGATAAACAGAAAGTAACAGTGTATTATATTGATGATCATGTTGTCGAAAACAGAATTTGAAAAAGTTAATCCGTTTTCAAGTTAACGTGCAAACGGCGGCCAGATAAACGTACAGACCAAGCCTTGCATTCTTATAAGTAGCTTATTTTCCTAAAGCTCCTAATAAAGAATTTTAGAAACAATTCGCTATCCGATCTATTCATGCTTGTAACACCTTTAATATTCCTTTAAAATTTCCTTCCATTGATCAAAATATCACTTCAATAATATACGTGATACGAGGGGTGATCAAAAAGTAAGGTTACAAAGCCTGCAGTGAAACGTGTACATTTTATTTCTTACAACCAATACAGCCAACTGATAGTACATATATTAGATTATTTTTCGACATAGTCTGCATTTCGGTTTAGGCAATTGTCGGTTCGTGGGATGAGTTTGAATATTCCCTCCTGGTAAATATCCTGTCCTTGCGTGTTTAGCCACGTTGACGCGAAGTGAATCGTCGGTCTCCTAGGTGCTCCATCAAGTGGTGAAAGTCGCTTGGAGCGAGGTCCAGGCTGTAGGGAGGGTGTGATGATGTCCCAGCGAAACTGCTTCAACAGCGTAGTGGTCTCTGGGCTGTATGAGGTTAGGTTAGGGCGGTTTTTCTGGTTTTTCAACAGAATCAAATATAAGGCAGCTAAGGTTCTCAGCGGATTTTAAAATATCGTTGAATTTCTTTGCATTGTACGGAGCTATTCAAAATGATGGAGCGGATGTCAAATATTTTTCCGCACATCACTAGATAGAGGAAGCTTCAAAGTTTTAAAAGTTCCATTCATTGCCACCCAGCGGCGCTGTTTCTTGTTTATAGGAAAATGGCGACCAGGGCTGGATTTCCTATAAGGCCAACCTAGGGCGCAGCAGTCATATTACACTGAAATATGTGTGCTTAGGGCGTAGAACTACATGGCCTAGGGGGCAATTATGTGCTTTGTGCCTAGGGTATAGAAATGTTTAAATGATGGCGACGTCACAGAGAAGTCGTTTTTGTGTGCTGCGAAGTGTGAATCCATTCTTCAACTTCGACGTGAATTCCGCCGTCGGTAACTAACAGCCGTCTCGTCATAAGCAAATTTACGAGTGACATAACAATTCGTGAAGGTGTAAACTTCTTAGCGGACTTTTTAAAACTTTTGAACTTTCCTCCACCCAATGACGTGCAGAATGTGTATCTGTCTTTTACAGTTTGTTCGAAATAAATATTTGAAATCTGCTCCATCTTTTTGAATAACTTTGTACTTCAATATCCCTGAACTTCCATGTTTTCAGAGCCTCAATGCAATGACTTCTACGGTGGGTTTTGTTTTTTTTTTTTAAAGAAAAAACAAACATTAAATTTAATAATATGCAAAGTGTTTAAAGCTTTTGGCAGCAATTATTTCATCAAACATTAAACTTAATTTAATGGGGGAAGAAAATCCATTTTAATATTACAAGTATTGTATATGTGTAACATTTAAAAAATCCTACCATCCCTTTTTTAAGTAATTCCTAACGGAAGCTCGAAAGTATGCTCGAACGTTTTCCAATTCTGTGGGATGAAGAATTTTATTCAAGAAAACTTATTTGAGCGTATCTCCCTGTCGCTCACTGCGAAAATATAGCTCTCAAATCCTTAAAAATAAATTATCAATTTCGATCACAAGTATCAATATCTTTACAAGTTCTATAAAAATAGGTCGGGGTATGCACAATATATACGAACGAAAAATAAATAAGACATTTATGTACATGTTATAAATTCGTAATAAAAATATGTTTCGAGTAATATTTATATCCGTAATAAATTTTTAAATTAATATAAATTAAACACGTTATTTCTATCGATTTCTCAAGTGGAATTAACAACTGCACAAGTTCTCTCACTCGAATGATTTATGCTCCCTCGGTACCTTTTAATTCTCCTCTCTTTCTTTCTCATATCAAATGATAATGTCGCCGTGGCGATTGGACAGAAGCGCCTGTTTTCTCTCTCTCTCTCTCTTTCACTCTTTTGAGTCAAATGGTTGACCAACGACCGCCATTCAATTCATTAGGAGGGCCATCTGGCGAGGAAAACTGGCAACAGTATTAATTTGCCCCGGTCCTCGTGCCAATTGGGCTCCCCTCAAATTATGATCTACGATGCAAACACCAGTTAATTTCCAACGAAACGACACAATCTGGCGAAACGAAGCCAGATGGGAAGGAAGGAAGGACGGACGGACGGATAAGGCCAAGTACGGAAACCAACCGAAACCTTCAATAGAGAGAAAAATAAAATGACGGCTTGATATGTTAATTAAAAGTGTTTTGAATCACCTATCCCTTCTGTTATTGTTGATTTACGCCTTACATAAATACGTTTTAAGACTGTGTGTCAGAAAGGTCTCATGCATCATTGCATCATTGCTATCCTATTATAGAATCGAATAAATAAAATTTTATTAGAGTGTTGCGGCTGGAAAATAAATCTCCCCTCTTTCTTCCTTTTCTTTTCGTAACTGGGTTATAAAGACGAGAGACGAATTGCACGAGAAAAAAATCGAAAGAAGATAGGCGAATCTGCCATTTTGCTGCGTCAGTAGGGAGAACTTGTCAGATATTGAAATTCTGCTGACGATACCAATAATTCTATATAAAAAAAAACTCGAGTTCAATGCTGGTCCTAATGAATCGAAAGGACTGACAACAATTGTCTGATAGAGAAGAGTGCCATATTACAATCTAGATCTGATCACTGCTTTAGCAGCGTAATCATTTCATAGATTTATTTAAGTTGAAGAGTAGCTTTAAAAACGCTCCCTCGCTAGATAAGCATTTTTGATAATGAAGTTCATATTCTAGCTGATGAGAACAAATCTAAAATCGCTGGAACAAATCCATAAATTCAGAAGAACATTAAGCAAATGCCCTAAAAATACTAAATTAAAATATGCACCAACACTTACTTTACAGTGAATGTCTACAGTCTTCGAATGTGTACGAAAGTTTTTAAACGAACGAGAAATAAATGACACTCTTCTGCTACCTTTTCCCTCTTCCTTTGCCCTACACCCACTCATGCTAATTTGATATTCGAACTCCCTTCTCTCTCTTCTCTCCCTCATCTTCATTATTTAGCAGCCATTCTCTAATTTCTCATTCATACGGTTTCCCCTCCGGTTTCAATTCGCCTCCATCGCTTTCGTCCCTTTTCTCTTTGAACTTAACAAAACAAGAACAAAGTTTCGATGAAGAATCAGCTAAAGTGCTTAGAGGCAGAGCTTATCTTCTGTATTCGTAGTACGACCACCTATTTTGGATCCTACAAGGGTTTAAACCAGCTCATTTACTTTTGACAACAAAAAATTCAGTGAAACATTCCCTTTGCTTCATAGCATTTGACTCAGGCCGCCTGAACTGTACGGAACACTAATGTCAACAGTTTGAGGGCATAACAGCACTATACTGTAATACCAAATAAAAAAGGCAAATTTGCATTTTAGTATTAATAATCCACTTATTTTCTCGAATGTGATTGATACTGCTTTCAAATTGACTATTACTGAATTAGATTTGTGTATTTCATACGAAAATTATAATGAATTAATCTTAAAGTTGGTTAATTTGTGCATTAGGTTGAACAATTTATTCAAATCATGTAATTAACATAAAATATATAAGAATATATCTGTTTAGAAGATCTTTATTTTAATAAGATGCCCATAATATTAATTTATAATACGAGGGAGAATCGGAAAGTAATGCGTTTCATAAATTAATTTCAAACATTCAGAGCGAACCAAATTATATTTTGGAAACTTTATCCACTTCCACATTTATCAATATTATCGCCGCATTTGTTTATGTAGCGTGAAACCACTTTCTGTATACCTATGCCAAAATATTCGTTCGGTTGAATGCGAAGCCATCTTTGGACAGTCGTTTTTACGTCGCAGCGTACGTTTCTGCATTGATTGTCTTACCTCTGGCAAGAAAATAACACAGCATAACGTCACGTCTATCCCAAAACACCGTTGAAATTACAAGACAACATGGCGTTGCTATCTCAAAATATCGTTGCACCTTACCAGCACTTTTCGCGGTCTTGAATTTTTTTTCTTGCCGGTGATGATGTGTATTTCCACACAATGCTTTTTTGTTTGGATTCTGGTTGGTAATGGGAAATCATGCAACACTCCCCCCACCTTACAGCTCGGACCTAGCACCAAGAGACTGCCATCTGTTCGGTCCGCTAAAGAAGATTTTAGAGGTCAGTGTTTACAGACTGACCATAAAGTGAAAACGACTTAACTTCGCAATCAGCCGAACGAATCACTTGACATGGATCTACATAAACTAGTTGCACGTTGGGACCCTTACATAAACAAATACGGCCATTATGTTGAAAAATGAGGCAATAAATAAAATTTCCAAAATACAGTTTGGTTTGATTTGGATACTTGAAAATAATTTATGAAACGCAGATTCTCGTTATTTTCCGATTCTCGTTCGAGTTAGAATTTAGTTGAATCCAGAAAATTCGTTTATACATGACCATCTTTATCCAGCTTTTGTTCATCAATTTTGCCTATCAATCCGAAATAAACGAAGTACGTGGAGTTTCACTTCTTGTATCCTATATATCTGACTCTGGTTAAAAGCCAAAGGAGATATCTTGTAGTGGAATGGTCATAGTATTGTACTTCTTAACGAAACAAATAGAGGCTTTACACTACTGCATTATAGAAACGACGACTAGTTTCGGCTTTATTACCTGCCTTTCTCAAGTCTGCATAAGAGAGAGGTTACAATGCTTTAAATACACAATCTCTGGTACACAATTGGCTCGTAAAATACAACATAAAAGGTGGAACAAGGAGATGCTTACTAAAACCGGATTAATTGGCTATCACTTCTTATTTAATTAATATCTTTATAATTATTATGCTACTAGAGTTTTAATTATTCCACTGAAACTTTTCTATAGTGCTTCATAAAAATTCTTCGTTTTGCTTCTTCTTTGTCCCATTAGGGCTAGAAAAAAACTAATTTCAAATTCTAGCAGAAACTCGATAGGGGAGGAGATTGGAGGATTGGGTTTGGATTCCAGTGGGGGTTCGATACGTCAGTCCATCCCCATCTACACTTTCGTCGCGTGCCAAAACTAATGAAGGAAAAGCGACTAACGATGTAAAGCCGCACGTGGCACGGTGACGCACGCGCTCTTATGTCGCCTTGACAACCTCTCGTCTCGGGTTGTTACCTACGCTCCGTACAAACGCGCCGTTGATTGAGAGTAGGCTCGGCAAGAGAATAAGAGAGGTAAAAAGAACCCTTTTAATGATGACGAAAAGCCAGCTCATAAAGGGTGGAAAAAAAAAGAGTTTGGCGGTTAATGATGCTAATATTTTTGCCCCCCTAGCAGCTCGACAACGAGCAAAAAACAAAAACAACTAGTTGGAAAAAGGAAATACAATACGAGACGTAGAATGTTTTTAATGATTATGTTTACCAGTCAGCACATGTTTGTTTCTTCAGAGATCTCCTGTTATTACTCGTTAAAAAGAACTGCGATTGTGGTCTAATATGAGAAAGTTTAGTCTCAATGTATCTTATTGCAGATTCTACAGAAAACGAGTAAGCGAGTAAAATCAATTGAAAGCATCTTCAATGCTGCTTATAACATCCACTTTATATATTTTATCATAAAGCGTGTTGCTGGCACCATATATAAATTTCTCCAATATATATTAGCCTCGTTTCACCGCCGTATTATTATTCACCTCGTTTCGTATTATTCCTATTATAACCATAAAACGATGGCCACAATAAAAGTGATTGAATAAGGAGGAAGAAATAATTTAAGCGCAATTTCGAAAATAATGGAATAACTGAGAAATCCGCTTTTTATCGAGGGGCTCAAGATCTCGACATTTATTAGTTTTCTAGCTAATTAACTAATAAAAATTAACGCTCCATTTTTTGCAGAGGAGAAATAAATCTAAGAAAATATTCGAATGTACAGAGAATGTCAAATTGTGACAAACAATCATTTGCTCATCTGTACTGCCTTTCAACCACTCTCATTAAAGTTTCTCTCACAATCTACTCGGATGAAACTGTGCCAATGTACTAGGCAGCAGGGTCGGTCCATCGTAATTCCATTTGGGGTGTGTGCGTGGGTATTCGTGCTTCTCTTACAACCGATCCATTAATAGTGCATTTGCAATACTTCTCCTTTTATTCCTTTTATCCCCCCTCTCCTTCCTCTCTTTCTCTTAGACTACCTACATTTGTCTCCCTCTTCTTCCTCCCTATCCCTCCCTTCTTCAATCGATGCTCATCTTTTATTCATCGCCGTGTTTCATTTCTACCCTCTTCGTTTCCGTAAAATTATTCATGACAACCTTTTGCCGTCCCTGCCATCGTCTTTTCCATTGGCGAGCGCCCATCATTCTCTCGGGGGGGGGCCCCTCCGTTTCCGTGGCAACCGTGAAGGTTCGGTCGCGGATCTCGACCAGCCAATCAAAACGGTGGAAGTCAGTGCGCCGATGCCGACGACTTCTTCCCCTCTCCTCCCCCGTCCTCGTCGCTTATTTTCACACGAAGAAAACACCGGCTGCAACGAAAAGTAAGCGGTTCGACCTCCCCCCTTGAAATTTCAAGTTCACTTCAACATTCACTCATCTTTTTTTCTAACTGAAATTATAAATTATTTGCATTAGATAGATCTATTCTGAATTTCCTTTTACCCTCCATTTTCTTTTACTGCATGTGAGATGATTCTTTTATAAGCTGTGTACATAAAACCTACAGCAATGATCATGTAATATTTTTAAAAAAATTAAGAATTTCAAATTGATACTATAGATAACATCAAATTAGAGTAGAAAACAGAACGTGCTATGTTCTAACTAGCCAAATGCCATCCTAAATAAGCATGAAGACCGAAACATCGCCATTATACAATATATAATTTCAATAAATATGCATGTTTTACAATGTTCACCTAGTAATCATTCGAATAAAATTATGACTTGTTCTCGTCAAAGAAGCAATTTTTATTTATACTCTGTTCAAATGAAGTTTGAGTAGGAGTGTGCAGTTAAATTTCCGATTTCATTTGCCAGACATTGTTGCAAAGTAAAATTAATAATTTCTACCAATAGAAATTGGACACGTCCGGTCAAACTTTCGTTGAACAGAGTATAAGAAATCAGCATTTAAGATTAAGAAGACTGCAATTTCAAAATTATATAATTGTTTATTTAGTATGCAATTAGACCTCTCATGTTTATGGAAGCGAACTTCAATGATAAGTAAAAACGTAAAAGAAACTTGAAATTATTACTATTATTTGTGCAAATGCCGAGACTTATAAGAATGGTAATTGTGATAGAATTTTAAATTGATATTATAAAGGGCAAGAAAGTTAGGATGCCGATTCCAAAGCTCAAGGTTGCCAGAACGGTTGGTTCCAATCCCGACGAAATCATGGATGTTGTGTTTGTCTGATTTTAATCTAAAGGTTCTTCGGATTGAAAACTTTTATTTTTATTTATTTATTGAATGTTGATATTTCACAAGGATTACTGCTATTTTATTTAACTATAATACCAATTATTTGTATAAGACGATAAAATCAAATCTGAATCCATTCGATTAGAAATAGAAAACAAGAACAAGATTAAACAGAGTATAAAAAAACCGACTTGAATGAAACTTTCACTATCGCCTAGCTATATCAGTCCATATCTTGAAAACTACTGAACCGATTTTGATGAAACTTGGATTTATCCCTAAGTTGTAAGATACTCAATCCAATAAAAAGAAAAGAATTATTGCAATTCGATTTCTAGTTTCTGAGAAATACGTGGACAAACATACATACATACATACATACGCACACTTATGAAATTTGGCATACTTGTTTAGAAGCCCACATAGACTAACATATATAAATATTGTGTAATTCCAACAATACGCATCGAATTGATAACCTCCTTTTTTTTGAAGTCAGTTAATAATAAAATCAGAAATGTAAAATGTTAAAACATGCGACGATGATGTTGTAATTACTATTTTCATGAATTTAGTAGATATTTAAAGTGTATTTAGAAGTTATAATCTAGTATCTCGATGTGTTTTTTTTTTCTTCACCCTTTCAGTCCGAGATCTTGTTTCCTCCTGTGTCTTTTCACTTTCTTCCCAAAATAAGTGTGGTTGGCTTCTCCAAAAATTTCGAAAGCTTTGGAGCATAAGGAGCAGCCTACATTTGCGTGATGGAAACTTAATTAAAACAGACCTCTTAAACAAAAGAAGTTAAAACCTCAAATTCAAACCATAATTGTCTCTCATAATGGAATTGAGCATTTAAATTCTTTTTATTTTATGGATAAGATCTCTACAATTTCCTCAACTTTTAATAGATACTTAAATGTGCAATTTCAACATATTTGCTGGTTTTTTTCCCGTGCTGAAAGTGTTTTGTCATAATTATGATTTCCAAAGATTACCATAAAATAGTCTAACCTTATAAAAATTTAAATTTTACACTTGGATATCTTCATTAAATTTATATGAATAAAAGTTACGAATTTTTGGGGATTAATAAAACTTTCATAGGATTTTCTTATGACGAAATTTATATATAAATGATATTTACGATAATTTCCTTCTAGTGCACGAACTTTTTGTGCACTAGAAGGAAAATATCGTAACAGGATCTAAAACTTTAGCTCATTAACGATTTACCAAACTTTTCGTAACAGGAGTGGTGGTGAGGAGGTGGGGGAATGGGGTCGAAAGCAATAAGATATAGGAAGAAGAAACAGAAGACGGAGGGGATGGCTCATTTCATCCTTTTCTTTTATTTTCCTGAATGTGGATGAGAAGGCGGTTAAGAGGAGGGGGTGTTATTTGACGCTCGATGGGTGAAAAAGTCACGTGTACAGCTCTCCTCACCTGGGCTCAGCTGGCGATTGCAACAGTCGGAGGGAGGGAAGAAGAATAAATGAAATGAAGGAATCGCCCTTCCCTATTTTATAAGGGATTCATAATTAAGTTACGTGCTAAACACACAGCGGCATTAGTAGTTGACCACGTCATATTCACAGGCGAGACCAAAGACAAAGCCAAAACACTACACCCTCCCTCTTCTCTATCTCTCTCAAACTCCCCTTGCCTTCCCCTCACAAAACCCTTTCGCACATCACAAATCTACTCCTCCAATGATAAACCCAGACCTTAGACCCTCTATCAGGAAAATGTGAAATGAAGTGATTGTATAAAACTGATCAAAATTCATATGTATTATATAAATAGGATACGTTTACATTTTTTAAACTCTCGCAAACACCGATTTACGAAAGCACTTTGCCACTGCCCGGATGAAGAAATAAAAATAGAAATACATTATATTCTTTAAAAGCATTAAAAAAAATTTTTTTTACAAATAGCCATGCTCCCAGCGAGATCCGAACTCATGGGATTTGATAAAAGAGGATCTATCATTAATTTAATTCAAATTAATGTAATTTCCTTCTTACTTGCAATGGTTTGGAATTTGAAATGGTTCATACGAGATGATCTAATTGGCATTAAAGTTTTACTTTAAATCAAATAACTATTTCTAATTTTAAAAATTAAGGTTGGTTGATTTGGCCCAATGCTTAATTTTTTTAAATTAATTTTTACTGTTGGAACCGGCTTTTATCTTTTCAATATCATTAACATTCTAAATTTTCGTTCGTGAAAAGCAGGGCCGTGCTGAGGTTGAATGAGGCACTCGCCTCAGGTAAACAACTTGCACTAAAAGAGGTTATTGCTTGATCCCTTATGATTTGAAAACCAGAATCGTCAAACGCAGAGCGGCAATACTGTAAAGGTTGTGGCCCCACTAGCTAGCTACTTCCTTAAAGACGAGCAGTGTGAATATGGGCGAGTATGGAGAAATATACAAGGGTTTACAGACCATTATTTGCCAAATAAATGATGAAGCCAAATTAGCCTCTAACCTATTCCTTACTGTTCGCTCATACTCTTAATTTGGTATGTATTAATGTTCGCTCATACTCTTAATTTGGTATGTATTAATGTATTAATTTGGTATGATAATCTTTTTGGAATTGTGCAGTGGGTCTGTATATTTTGTGTAAATTCGACGAGTAGATGAGATGCACTCTGTCCTTTGTACAAACAACATTAAAAGGCTTATACGGGCACACAATGGGCACCAGGCGTAGTCAAAGAATTAAATTAGTAGATATAAGCTATTAAAGATATGGCATCAAATCGTCGGTATACTGGAAAAACTGACCAAAAAATCCGAATTTTAGGTAAACAGACTTAATGTGACCAAATACCCTAAAATTATCATATCTGTACAGGAAAAAAAGATCTAGTTTAGAAGATAGCCTCCAAGTACTTGAAAAATGTTATTCGGGTTGCCCAGTATCTCATTTATCAGAGGGAATTTAAGTTTTAACTGCCTTTATCTCAGATTATTAAAAATTGGACCAAAGTTTTTCCAGTATACCGACGAAATGAGAGATTATTACAAGGTGCTGGAATTTAATATAGCAACGTAGGGAAAAAAACTAAATGAAACCTCGTAATCACAAAGTAAAACCATACATAAAGCTCGCGTTCAATAGAGAGTTTATCTCTTTCTTTAAAACAGATGAGAAAAAATATTTTTTAATAAATGTAAAAGATTTAACTTTAAAGATTATTATTACAATTATTAAACAGAGCTGCATCTCTCTAGGGATATAGTGCTCAGGACCAGGAAACATTAAGGCAGAGAGACCTGTTTATACAAAACAAATCGGATAATAATTCATCGGTCATGAAAAGTATGGTTATAGCAGTTCTGATAGTAGCAGCAAGATGAACATAAACAGAATTTGTAAAGAAACCGAAAAGAAAGACAGAATTTATTTAGAACTTAATAATTATTAATCTATCATAACAATCCTCTTCTTATATAATAATATTTAGAAATTAGATAATCAAAAATCAATTGATGAAAAAAAAATCAAATTTTCAGACAGATATTTATTCAGAGTACAAATGAAAGAGATAAGGTATGAAAAGTTGAAGGTAACCTTCCAATGTCCAATTTCTAACTGGTGAAAAATTAATATCAATGGATTTAGAAAATTTAATGTAATCTTCTTGGCTGGAGTTTCGACATTCTCTAACAGACATTTCTTATTTTTCTTAGTGTGCTTGGAAAACATCTGTGTTTTGGTCTTCACCAGATTTCGTTTAAAGATTTATCCGCTTTCATCTATACAATTTCCATAAATTTCTCCCTTCCTCATTTGACGAAATGGAATACTAAAATGAAGGAGAGAGAGACAGAGAGAGAAAGCGATGCGAGTATGATGTCATCCGCTGGGATGAAGTTGTCACTTGGTCACGGACGAAGAGAAGGGAATAAGCGAGTGAATGAGTACAGTCTAGGGAAAGCGGAGGGAGAGGATGCAGAGAGGAATTGAAGGGAGGGAGGGAGGGAGGGAGGAAGGACAGGAGAGGGTAGTAGAAACGCCATTGTTATCTGATGAAGATAAGGACGAGGAAAAGAGTGCGAGCAAACCGCACAAGCCATAGGTTCCCTCGAATGGGGACCCCGCGAAAAACATTGTAACCGTAATGGCAGGCGACTAAAAAACGAGGGGCGAGAATAGATGGGACTGAAAATCCGATACCCATACTTCTCTTGGAATAATATCTTATTTATTACATAAATTTCTAAAGGATAGAGAAAAAAACCATAGACGTGAGTATCATTCAGATTGATAGGATTTGGCAATAATAAAATTTGAGGGTTTTTTTTTTTTTTTTTTTTGTTGTTTTTTTTTCCTTCAATTGGGAAATCACCAAAATACATTCTTTGCAATTTCATGCAATTTCATGCAATTTTCTTGTTACTCAAAGAACGGTTCTACGACAAGTTGTTATAGACAGGCCGTAAAAAGATTCTATGGATTACTGCTATGGAAAAAAAATCACGCACCTGTGTTATCATTCTCGTCCGAAAATAGAAGGATAAATAGGTGTATAATAAAGATGGAGGATATAAAGAATGCAAGTATTTCGTTTTCAATATGAAAGCTTAGCGGGCTTGTTTTGTGAGCAGACATTTTTTTTGAACGGCGGTGTTAGGTAGGGAGGAAAAAAAAGCACCTACGGTAAAATGTTCAAAACGAATCACTCAAACTCGAGACTGTCGTCAAAAGCAAACAAAGTGCTTTTTGTACATTAAAAATACTTGCTATTGACACTTGAGCTTCAATTCATGTGTTTTGTTAGATTTGGTTTACCTTTTAGTAACCTTAATATACGATCTTAATAAATAAATAAATAAACGAAAAATAAATTGAAATTATAACAGAAGTTGTTTTTCCCATTAATGTTAATCAGATTGAGAAAAAAAGTATTTCGAGTTCCAAGAGAAAAATAGCAATTTCCTTCGTGCAGTGAAAAACTAACAAAATGACCCCAGACAAACGCATTCGGAGGCATTTCTTGCCAAGAAAACGTGAGCCAAGATTCCCGAGAGGATTTCCGACCCAATCGCTCGCTTCTCATTGGCTGAAATATTTCCGGTTGCTAGGCGACTGTCACCTTGGCGACGCTCCAGGGGATCCCATCTCGTTCATCACGTTTTATCGCTCGCGATTTATCTGCATTAGGCGGCCTTTCAGACCCAATCATGCTACGCCTTTAATTTCCCTGGCTCTAATTTTCATTAGGTGGCGGGTGCTTCGGTTGCCAGGGTAACGCCTGCCCTGAGGCCTCATTGGCACGCGCGCCACCATACACTCCCTGCCCCACCGTACACCCTCACTCATCTTTCCCGGCAGCGATCGAACGAGCAGCGGCAAAAGCCGACCGACTCTCCAAGGGGTTGTTTTTACTCCACACCCTGGACGGGTGGCTCGGTTGGGCTCATCTCGACTCAGTTCGGTTCGGATCGGTCACTGTAAACGCAACAACGCCATCCATCAAGAATATTTGCACAAGGATTATCGTGCAACGCTGCATCACAAGACACCTATTTAGAGTGCTATTATTTTAGTAGTAGGGGAAAGGGGTATTAGTATCCTGCTCTTATTTCCTAAAATAACAAATGCCGCTTAGAAATTTTACATATTTTAAACAAATATAGGGTTAAGATATTGCTAGAAATCAAACAGAATGGTATAGAAAGGGAAAGAGCGAAATATTTGAGGTAACAACACTGTAAATGGGCAACCTTTTGCACCCAGAAGCCGAATTATAATTTTCGAAAATGGTCGCGGGCCGCAAGACTTAAAGTAAACCGCAGGCCTCCATTAGGTATCAAGGATCAAGTAATGCGTTTTACAGCGGCTGTAGAATTATATTTTGTTAACAATTAATCTATAATTAAAAAATCCAACATAATAATAATTATGATTATTAACCATTGATAAGCAAAACAAAGTGACCTACATAATTGATGTCTCCATCCCCAACACACACAATTTACAAAAGACATACACTGACAAAATGACTAAATAAACGGATCTTGCACACGAAATAAAACGCCTTTGGGGAGGTACCAGAGTACACAATCTTCCTATCGTTCTTTCTCCCATTGGAGTTATTCCACACTCAATTACACAAAAGCCTATCAACACTAAATTTAAACCCACACAAACAAAACCTTACAGAATTATAACCCCACATTCCTAAACACATTTGTCATATACAGTAGTAAGGAAATTCCTACATCCAAACATCAATACTCCCACGAGCGCGTAATTTTTCCCCTTCCTTGTATTTGAGTCCCTTGGGCTTGGCCCTCTCTTGGGTCCGCCTCTGGAACTTGGCTTCCGGACTTGATCCGAGTTTGGTTTCCCCCAAACAGTAATAATAATAATAATAATAATAATAATAATAATAATAATAATAATTTTTATTTATTTATTTATTTAAATATCAAATTACATTTTACTATTTTCTATATATACACAGGGTGAGTCTGAAACCCTATCACAAACTTCGCATGCATACTCCCCATGGCCAAATAAAAAACAAATGTCCTATCAACATGGGTCTTAAATTATCGTTAACGAGAAAATGGCGTCCAAATGTGGTTTATGCACGATGGCGCTCCAGCATATTTCAGCATGGTTGCAGTCAGTTTCTGAATGACCGCTTTCCGCGCAAAATGGATTGGATGTGCGGGGCCAGTGGCATGGCCTCCTCGTTCTCCCGTCCAGAATGCGAATGACCTATGGGAATGCATTGTCGCCGAATTTGATGCCATTAGGAGCCGCACAGGAGTGTTAGAACATGTTCACCGTTCGTTTCAGAGAAGTCTGCATGCCTGTGTTGAAGCACATGGACGTCATTTGGAACAATATCTGTAAAACAAACCTCACAGGGGCACCCGCATTTGGACGCCATTTTTCTCGTTAACGGTTCAGACCCATGTTGAGAGGACATTTGTTTCTTATTTGGCCATGAGGAGTACGCATGCGAAGTTTGTGACAGGGTTTCAGACTCACCCTGTGTATATAATAATAATAAACTAAGAACATGATCAAAATTCTAAGGATTCCCCGAAGCCTAATTGGCTTGTATGGGGGAGCCTAGAATTTTACTTTACAGTTTACTATACCTTATTAATATTATTACTTTAATTCAACAATGATTAATAATATTTACATACTATAATTGCGCTTTTTTGATCATTCTAAAATAATAATAATAATAATAATAATAATAATAATAATAATAATAATAA
>JAHWFO010101664.1:0-10048 GCA_023313115.1 Rhysida immarginata | reverse complement strand
ACAGCAGAGACTTACTCAAGATCAAGCAAGACATGCTGTTGCTAGAGAAGCCGAGTCTCAAGAACAACGACAGCAAAGATTAGCCCATAACCAAGCAAGGAATGCTGTTTCTAGAAGACCACCAGCAAGGACCCGTTTCATGCACCTGGAGCTGCCTTCTTATATAACCCTAGGGTTGATTATGAAGCAGACAATGTTGCCCAGATTGGTTATTTATCAGTTGTTTGCCATTTCTGTAGAGCCAAAAAGTTTCCAGGAGAAACTCAAGGAATGTGCTGTTCAAATGGGAAAGACAGACTGCAAAGACTGGAGCCTCCACCACAGCCTCTAATGGAGCTTTTGGAAGGTCAGTCGCGAGAGGCTAAACACTTTCTGGCAAATACAAGGCAGTATAACTCTGCATTCCAAATGACATCATTTGGCGCATCTCAAGAAGTTGTTGAACCTGGATTTATGCCAACATTCAAAGTCCAAGGCCAGGTGTATCATCTCATCGGATCACTTTTGCCAGCTCCAGGAGAAAATCCTCAGTTTCTGCAAATTTATTTTATGGGAAATAGTGAAGACGAATGCAGAAGACTGCAAAACTTTCAAAATCTTGACACAGGAATTCTTTTACAGCTCCAACAGCTGCTTCACATGCACAACAATTGGTGAGAGGTTTCAAGACTGCAATGGAACAGCCACAACAGACAGCAAACTTTCGTATTGTCATCAGCGCAGACAAAAGACCATCAGGAGAACACGAGCGAAGGTTCAATGCCCCAACTGCCAATGAGGTAGCCATTCTTAAGGTTGGTGAGCCTTCAAGTAATCGAGATATTGTCATCAAGAGCAGAGACAACAGACTACAAAGAGTTTCTTCCACACACCGTTCTTATGATGCCTTGCAGTACCCCCTGATTTTCTGGAAAGGTCAGGACGGATACTGCTTCAACATACCACAAGTTCAGCCGGATACTGGCCAGCAAATTCCCAACAAAAAGGTTTCTTGCAACGACTTCTATGCCTACATGCTGATGATTAGAGATGGTGAAGCGAACCCCTTACTATACTTAAGAGACTTATTTCATCAGTTCTTGGTGAACATGTTTGCCAAGATGGAGTCAGAACGATTATTGTACATCAAAAACAATCAGCAGAAGCTGAGAGTCGAAAACTATGTTCACCTAATGGATGCTGTTGCTGGTGATGAAGACATTGCCAACATGGGCCAACTGGTTATCTTGCCATCCAGCTACACTGGTGGGCCACGATACATGCATGAAAGAACTCAGGATGCCATGACTTATGTCAGAAACTATGGAAGGCCTGGTCTGTTCATCACCTTCACATGCAACCCACAGTGGGATGAAATTCAGAGAGAGCTCTTGTCAGGGCAGAAACACTATCATTGGCATGACTTGATTGCACGTCTTTTTCAGCAAAATGTGAAAACGTTGATGGCCCTTATCACCAAGCACTTCGTATTTGGTCCAGTCATCACCTTCATTTACACCATCGAATGGCAAAAAAGAGGTTTGCCTCTTGCGCACAGTCTGATCTAGCTACAAAACAAAATCCACCCTAGTCAGATTGACTCCATAATAAGTGCAGAAATACTAGATCAGGGCTGTGACCCAAAACGTTTGAAACGATTATTAAAAACATGGTACATGGACCTTGCGGAGCTCAGAATATGAACTCACCTTGCATGACAGATAGCAAATGCAGCAAACGTTATCCAAGACAGTTTCTTGCTGAAACTAGAACTGGAGAAGATGGCTATCCTAGCTACAGAAGAAGAATGCCAGGACAGGGAGGCTTCAGTACTGTCATCAAGACAACACATGATCGAGAGATTGAGATCGACAACAGGTGGATCGTCCCATACTGTCCTTTGCTATCCAAGATCTTTAAAGCACACATAAACGTTGAGTACTGCAACTCAGTCAAATCAATTAAGTACGTGAACAAGGGCTCTGATATGGCCATGTTTGGACGCCAAGATGTTAACAATAATGATGAGGTCACGCGGTATGAGATGGGTAGATACATCAGCAGCAACGAAGCAGCCTGGAGGCTTTTCAAGTTTCATCTCCATGAACGAGACCCAACAGTGGTTCACCTTGACGTTCATCTCGAAAATGGCCAGAGAATTTACTATGATCCAAGCAACCCACAGCAGCTTCAGGAGCAGCTAGCTACTCCAAGGGCAACAAAGCTGACTGCATATTTCAGTCTCTGTCAACAAGACCAACATGCTGCAACATTTCTCTACAGTGAAGTTCCACCGCACTACACATGGCAGCAGGGGGCCAAGAAATGGCAAAGAAGAGTCAGCGGAAGAGCATTGGGACGAGTGTACACTGTTCATCCCAAAAATCCCGACTGCTACTATCTTCGCCTCTTGCTACACAATGTTAGGGGACCAACCAGCTTTCAAGTGCTGAAAACCGTCAATGGTCAAGTCTGTGAGACTTTTCGCCAAGCATGCCAGCTAAGAGGCTTTTTGGAGGATGATGCCCATTGGAACTTGACTTTGTGTGAAGCTTCTGTTTCCAGTTCCCCAACTCAGCTTCGGAATCTCTATGCAATCATGCTCACAACATGTGAAATGTCCAACCCACGACAGCTTTGGGAAAATCACAAGGAAGCAATGAGTGAAGACATCTTGCTCAAGATTCAGAGAGAGAATCCTGGAATGGATATACCTTACTCGGATGCCATTTTCAACAAGGCTCTTATTATTTTGGAGGACAAAGTTCTTCAATTGGGAGGAAAGAAGCTTGACACGTATGAGCTGCCAGTTCCTGCTAGAGACCAAGATGCTGTCTTGGATCAGGAAATGTTGAGAGAAACAAATTTCATTGTGGATGAACTAGAGGCATTTGTTGTTGAAAATGGGCCAAAGCTACTCGATGACCAAAGAGCTGCTTACGACAAAATAATTGATGCTGTCAGAAGAGAGACTGGACAACTTTTCTTTCTTGATGCACCAGGAGGTACAGGAAAAACCTTCCTGATCAACATTCTGCTCGCAGAGACCAGGCAGCACTGCATAGCTCTTGCTGTGGCATCTTCTGGCATTGCAGCAACACTTCTTACTGGAGGCAGGACTGCACATTCAGCTTTTAAGATTCCCTTGAACTTGGCCAAAACAGATTCTCCAACATGCAATATTTCAAGGAATTCAGCCGGCCAAAGTTTTGCAACAAACACGTCTCATTGTCTGGGATGAGTGCACCATCTCACATCGCAAGGCACAGGAAGCTGTTGACCGTCTCATGAAAGACATCAGAGGCAGTGACAGTCTCATGGGAGGAGTGACTATGCTACTTGCAGGAGACTTTCGACAGACCCTTCCCGTCATCCCAAAAGGCACAAAGGCTGATGAGCTGAATGCCTCTTTGAAGACCTCTTTTCTCTGGCAACATGTTCAGAAACTGGACACTATCGATGAGCTCAAGGCAAAAGTCTTTTCTAACATAAACAATCACTACAAAGACTCCAGTTGGTTGTGTGAGCATGCGATTTTGGCTCCAAAAAATGACGAAGTCGACAAAATCAATCTAGATGTGCTAAAAATGTTGCCTGAAACAGCAAGTTCTTTCCGCTCCATAGACACTGTTGTCAATCAGGATGAAGTTGTAGAGTTTCCGACTGAATTTCTAAACTCTGTTCAGCCACCTGGAATGCCACGGCACAACCTTATCCTCAAAGAGGGAGCTCCAGTCATGCTGCTGAGAATCTTGGACCCTCCACGATTTTGCAATGGAACAAGGTTAATCATCAAAAACATGAAGCCCCATGCTATCGAGGCTATGATCATCACAGGGACATACAAAAATGAAATTGTGTTCATTCCAAGAATCCCACTGATTACATCAGACACAGATTTGCCATTTCACTTCAAGAGACTGCAATTTCCTCTAAAGCTCAGTTTCGCTATGTCAATTAACAAGTCTCAGGGACAATCTCTTAAGGTTGTTGGACTTGATCTAAAGTTTCCTTGCTTTTCTCATGGTCAGCTGTATGTTGGTTGCTCACGAAATTTTTATATCTACTCTAGCCAAGAAAGGCTTCACTAAGAAAATTGTCTACCAGGAAGCTTTGTATTGACTAATTCCATGTTTTGAAGGGGTATGTGTTTAACTTATGTTTCTTTGCTTTGTTCAACAGAATAAGTTCTTTCAATTAAAACTATTCTTGACAAGTGTTTTCATTTACATTAGCTTTTACTGTTTACTTTAGGGCTTTTTTTAAAAAAAAACCCGAGCAACGCCGGGTATTAAGGCTAGTTTAAAATAACTATAAGCATCCTCCAGGGCGATGTGCTTTCTCCTCTATTATTTGTTATAGTCCTTGACTATGTTGTAAGAGAAACCTCATCCAAAAGCAACTTTGGACTACTATTACCTCTGGACACTCAACAAACTTCAGTTGAACGCCTCTGCTTCGCAGTTGATATTTTAGCAACTGACAAGGACATTAACATAGCTCAAGAACACTTCAATGCCATAATACAAACAGCTTCTACAGTTGGGCTAAAAATAAACCCGGAAAAATGCAGAATTATATTAATCAACACTGTAGGTACTAAAAGTCAAAATCAAAATTCTGTGGACAACATTATTTTTACGTTAATGGTTTTCTTTATTGAGCTGTAGATGAGTAATTATCAGACCTACAAGTATAAAATACATAAGGCGGATTGTTTATTCGAATATCATGCTTGATATAAAAAATCAAAAAATATATTAAACACAACTTAAAATAAAAGGCACAAAATAATCGAAGCTTGTGTCAAAATTCTGTGGACACAAAAAATCAAAAATCATAATACTGTGGACATTGCTATTTTAGCTACACAATGCACACTCCGTATTTAGTGGCATCTCCA
Source organism: Rhysida immarginata (assembly GCA_023313115.1). NCBI lineage: Eukaryota > Metazoa > Arthropoda > Chilopoda > Scolopendromorpha > Scolopendridae > Rhysida > Rhysida immarginata. The sequence continues at coordinate 5,166 of JAHWFO010101664.1, read as the reverse complement.
TGTGCCTTAAGAAGTGCAGTTATTCTTCGTGGCATGGAGGATATCAGCTTGCTGCATATTATTGGTGTTATTTTATTCGTGCATTCTGCACCTGAATTCTTAATTCATCCATTGTTGTTGGTCCAGCTTTCTTTACTTCACTTTTCAAAATTCCCCAAATATTCTCTATAGGGTTCACGTCTGGAGAATTTGCAGGCCATTCCATATCATTCATTCGTTTTCTTGCAAGCCATTCCTTGGTTAACTTGGCTGTGTGGCAGGATGCTCCATCGTGCTAAAAGATGCTGTTACGACCAAGGCGAAATGAGGCGATTGATGGAAGAAGGCTGGTTGCCAAAACACTTACATATTTCTCAGCATTCATAGTTCCATCAATAAAATGTAATTTTCTAGTCCCTTTGGCACTTATACAACCCTAGACCATGCATGATGCTGGAAACTTAACACTTCATTATTTCCAATTAGAATTATTAGCCTCATTCTTTTTTCTCACTACTTTTTCCCACTTTGATTACTCACAGAAAGTTGAAATGTGGATTCATCACTAAATACCACTTTGTTCCATTGTTAAATAGACCAATCGGCTCGCTCTTTTGCCCACTTCACACGTTTATACTTTTGCACCTTTGTGAGAAATGGTTTTTTAGGAGTATAAAATTTATACCCAAGTTGATGATTACGGCGATATGTGGTTGATACTGATACAGTTTTCCCGATGTTGGCTGACCACTGTTGAGTCAATTTTGGTCTTTGAGCAAATCTGATTTTCTTGATGATAGAATGAAGCATTCTATCATCACGACTAGAAGTTGTTTTAGTTCGTCCTGTTGGCTTCTTAATTTCAACATTGCTGACTGTTTTAAACTGGTTCACTGTTTTGTGAACTGCACTTTTTGATATTCTAAATTTTGTAGCAATTTTTCTGATTGATTCTTTGTGTTTATGGCATTCAATAATATGTTCACGAATTTCGAGTGGTGTTGCTTTTGTTGAAGCCATTTTCTTAATTAGGTAATGTTAAAGTATGAACCTTATACCTATAATACGATATTGAACTGATCCTTATGCAAATTATCTCATAGAGAATAAATTTTACATTAAAAATAGCATTGCCCACAGTATTATGATTTTTGTTTTTTTGTGTCCACAGTATTTTGACACAAGCTTTGATTATTTTGTGCTTTTTATTTTAAGTTGTGTATAATATATTTTTTTGATTTTTTATATCAAGCATGATATTTGAGTAAACAATCCGCCTTATGTATTTCATAGTTGTAGGTCTGATAATTACTCATCTACAGCTCAATAAAGAAAACCATTAACTTAAAAATAACGTTGACGACAGATATTTGATTTTGACTTGTATACTTTTTAATAATAAACCCTTCCAGCAAGTTCAAGACTTTAAATATCTGGGATCTTATATCATGTCCTCGGAATTATAACATAAAGCGACGAAAAATTCAAGCTTTGTCAACCTTGAACCTCCTTAGTAATATCTGGAGATCAAAGTTCATTAGCAAGGATCTAAAAATTCGACTTTACAAAGCCACAAAAAAATCCCAACAATTGATAAACAGTTTTCAAACTACAGCTCTACAAAGAGTCCTAGGATTCACTTGGAGGGATCATATTAATAATACCACCATTTTAGCCATTGCTGATGAAACACCCTGCTTCAAAAGTTAGAAAAACTGAACTTAGATGGCTTGGCCATCAGCTAAGTCATAATTCTACAGAGCATTTCAAGTCCTTGGCATTCTGTAATCCACAAGGCAGAAGGAGAAGGGGACGACCCTGCATGCAATTGCATGAATACATAAGCAATTTACTAACTAACTCTAAAAGTAAAATGCCCATTGAAGAGGTCTCAGAGCTCGCCCAGGACCGAGAACTATGGAGATTTCGCACAGATATTGCAACCTCCTAATGACTTTTCATTTATTCATGTATACCTTGTTGTTATTATTGTATTCCTGAACACGTCTATATCTTTGTTACTCTATTTGCTTTCCTTCGAAGTAAATAAAACATGATGAATATGCAAATTTCTATACACACGCTTCCTGTGAAAGCTAGATTGTTGAAAAGGAAACGTGCCTTTTCCAAAATTAGACCCAAACATTAAAGGCAAAGTTCAGCAGCTTTTACAAAGGAAATGGTCAACTTCACAAATAATTTGTCAACTAAGATGCTTAAGTCAGATGAAGATCGCAGGAACAATATCCAAGCTGAGAAAAGAAGCCAAAGAAACCACAATACCATAAATGAAGAAAAGATGCAAAGCTAGACATCATATTGAGTTGAGTCCTTGCAAGTTAAAACGCCTCAGGAGTATGCTAAAATCTGAAATCCCACAAAGCCATAGAAGTATGGCCGGACTGCTGAACCTTCCTAGGTCAACAATCAGGTATCGTATTTCAAATACATTTAATGAAAAAAAAAATCAAGTTCATGGTATCTCAGCAGCCAATATTGAGAAGAAGCACCAGAGATCATTGCCATTGCAGATTTCTTCTGAAAAATTTGAAAAACATTATTACCACCGACGAGGCATGGTTCTATTTAACGGGCTGCAGAGGAGAGAGAAGAGTTTTTACAGTTCACGTGGGAAACCATCTTGGTGTGGGGAGAAATTTCGTACAATGGCAAAATACGTTTGCAAATTATCAAGCCTGAAACTAAGATAAACACAGATTATTATTTCAACTAGGTTATCAAACCGTTTTTAGCCACCAGTATTCAAAAGTTATATCCGAGAGGCGATCACATTCTCCATCAAGATTATTCCCCTGGTCATGCAGCCCACAAAACCCTTCTCTTAGTCATGACTTCTTGGGGGGGGGGTAAAATCACATTCACCCGACAAGTGGATGACCCAATCTCCAGTAGCAGCCCCCATGGTTTTGCTTTTGCTTTTGGTTACTTAAAACAGAGACTGAGGGATTGCAAACTGACTAGTCTATATGGGCTTAAAAAGGCTCTTTTCGATGAGTGAGTGGGAGATATGCATTCTAGATTATTTCTAGTTAACTAAACTTTATGGTGGACATGATAAATTAAATTTATTAACCCTGTGCTAATATAAATAATGACAACACAAATTACTCAGCCATCCAAAGAAATCTTCAAACCAATACCGTAATTTTTGGGGATAATACGCACCCTTGTTTTCTCATGTTTTTGGAAAAATTCCCAGCCCATAATACGCAATCGCGTAATATATGCACATTATGCACCTAACATAGCTATTCAGCATCAGTGAGTGCTCTGCCATATTTGTTCAAACACGCAGTGCATTATAGTCGTCTGATTTTTAAAGGCTTTATACTTTATATATTCCTGTATAATGAAGAAATAAACATTCAAAATAAATGATCATATAACAGAATTTATTCGTTACAGTTAAACTTAAATTTTATCTGAAATTAATGTGTTTAAATTCCTTCAAAATCGGAATCATCTGTGTCTGAGTTCTTTGTTAGGCCTAATTACCGATTCTTCTTCTTCCCAGTCTTCGATTCTCATGATTCTCATGAATGAATCATCCACAGGACGGGTAATTCCTGCTTTCACGGGTAATTGTATTTTCTTGTACTCTCTGTCATGCTAATGAATGATTGATAGATAATTCAAACGTTTTGTCCCCACATCTTTATAAAGATCGATTAGTAGCTAACATTGGTAAAACTACGGAATAGCGTCGCCTAACTTCTTTGATTGATATCATCAAAACTGGTTGCATTCATGTATTGCATTTATTATTGTGTTTTCCGTTCCTCAGGAACCCCAGTTTTCCGTTCCTCACAAGGGTGGCCCTATGCTAAGCCCCTTACGCACCTTGTTTTTCCACACAACAGGCTTTCCGTGACACGCGATCTCTTCGCACCTTGCTTTATCACTATATTGATAGACTAAATTTCATTATTATCTAATCTTAACAATATATACGAAAATAGCAACAAAGTTATGACAAACAGTACAGTCATCATTGGAGAACGTCCAATTCGTTCTACACAGGTCATAAGCATTTTCCTTTACGTATTGTTTTATAGCGACTAATACAGTTAAGCGCTTTTCTAGAAACTTAAACCACAACACGCACACTTGGGGGCACGCTTGTGAACTAAAACCGTTCAACGATTCTGTCTTGACGGGACCCAATCACGGATACGAAAATACAGGAAAACAAACTCACCCCGCTGTCAGGTCATCTTATCGCACAGGCTGCGGGGTTGCATGCCCCGACGATAGCACTTACGAACAACGCTGTCGACGCAGAACGGAGAAATTCCATCTAGCGAGAAGATATTAGCACGGCTGCAAGATGCTTGGAACGTCGCATGGAAATCCACTGATTACAATCATATATTTTAAAGGAGTGTGGGGTTCAAAGCAATTAAACATATTCGGATTTAATTGCTTGGCTACACTTCATATCGCTGATTTCGAATTTCCCAACATGGCCGCCGGCCATTCCATAACATCGTCTTAGCAAGAACAAAACATCCCATTCCGTGAACGTCCGTTCACTCTCATGATCAAAAATCAACTCTCACAAAATGTAAACAAAAATTCTCAACAATAGCAGAAAAATATTGCCAGTTTTTCGGAACATATGACTGATAACAATACGACACAACAATGCCTGAACGCTGTCGAGTCGCAATGAGCGACAGCGGCCTGGCAATTGAAAGTTTCTTAATAATAAAGAAATAAAACTTACATAAACTTACAACTAGCCATAACACAACCACAGATAAGCGAACACTAAATAATTCACAATCCACACATAAGATCAACACACGCAACAACTCTGTCACCCCCCCCCCCCCCTCCCCCATTCATATCCCGAATAAAGCACACATTTGCCACACAAATAAAATTTAAACAAACGACAACAGCATTCATCAACATTCAGAAAATGATCTCCATTGACGTACAAACCACTTGCTCATAAACATATACACAAAACATAACTTGGGGAGGCCGTGGCCTGCTAGGCTTCCACTGAACGCACAACTTCAGATAAGTTAAGCAACATCAGGCACGGCTAGTCACTGAATGGGCGACCATCAGTGAGATACGATCTTCACCTCCCCGGCTGCTGAGACTATCTTACAGCATCGTTAATCCAGGTCCATCCAGGGACCCAACTCGTCGGCC
>JAHWFO010101634.1:673773-684364 GCA_023313115.1 Rhysida immarginata | reverse complement strand
CCCCCTAAATGTATTCGTTGTGATGGTCAGCATACTTCAAGTTACACCAAGTGTTCGAAATATCCCCAAGTCAAAAGGATCAAAAGCACCAAAGTGGTTGCTGGCAGAACCTATGCTTCAGTCGCATCCAGCTCTTCTCATTCAGATGCGGTCGATCCAATCCAATTGCGCAGCATTTATAGGGGTCTGGGTAACCTTCTAAACCTCTTTAAGGAAAGTGGAAACGTACTGCCACAGGTTGCGTCCCACGAAATCAAGAACTGACCATGGACAGACACCACTACAGAACAATTACCCACGGAAAGCTTCGTTGCAATATATGGAACGCCAGGGGAATCTATCGGAAGCGCATCGAATATCACAATTTCCTCATAAATTGGAATATTGATATCGCTTTCGTGTGTGAGACGCACCTGAAATTAACTCAAGCTTTTAACTTGCCGGGTTATCATGTTTATCGAAAGGCAATGCTATCAACTTCTGGGTAACAACGCCAGTCAAGCATTTGGTGGAGCAGCTATCATTGTCAAAGATGGCATTGATCATCGTGAGACTGTCACTCCGAATTATGTAGGAATGGAAGCTGTTTCCGTGATAAGAAATGACGCCGACGCAAGTGAAATTAAATTCACCTCTCTGTATAATTCACCTAGGCACAAGCTTGGACCGTGCGAGCTTGATGTGCTGCTCTCTGGGCCCGTTCCAGTGGTTATGGGCGGGAGACTTTAATGCTAAGCACCCTGCATGGAATTCCAAATGCTCCAACCAAAATGGCAATATCCTCTATGGATACACTCTAAACGAGATTGACACCTTTATTGCTGGACTCCTTGATGACACGTACTACTGCGACCACTCTCCTGTCAGCGACGTGCTGGACGTTGTAGTTCTTAAAGGATTCTTCAAGCCCTATAATATATTAACAGTCGACGATTTATCCTCTGACCATCGTCCAGTGATGCTTATCTTTGAGAGCTTGAACATCGATGTTAAGATTGGGCTTCGCTCCAAACAAGACTGGAAACTTCAGGGATATCCTTAGAGAAAATAGCATTCTATATAAGGAGGTTATTGACAACGAGGATATCAATGCAAATATCAGTTCTATTACTCGTGTTATCAATGATGCTACAGCTTCCAGTACTTCCACTACTGATCGAAAGCGTCCTGAACATCTCGACCTCCCTACTTACATCAGGCGTCTCATACTTGAAAGAAATTCCTATACGAGACTATGGCAACGCAAGCGACTACCCTTTTTCAAGACTAAGTACCCAGGTCCAGGAAAAGGGTAAAGTTCCACGAACACAGAGGTGGAGCGAAAAACTGAAGTCTTTGTCCATCCAAGACAATTCGCTCTGGGGTACTGTGAGAGCCTTAAAGGTTAACAGACCCATCCCATTGCCGCCACTGCTCTTAGGCAATGGCAACGTTGCCACCAGTGACTGTATGACTGGAAGTCATGAAATTTCTTGTTTGGTTTTATGCCCATATTTTTCCTGTAAATGGTTTATTGTTAAAATGGATGTTTTCCATTAACTTGTTGTTACGTTTCTTTGATCAATCCCGTTTGAGAATGTAGAGTTGTTAAAAGTCACTTAGTGAGTATAAATGTTTGTTTTTTTTGTATCATCGCTTATTTGAATGTTTGGATTTCATTATATTCTGTTATCAGAATATGAACGAAAGGTGCTTGTACACCAACGGTCTTTGGGCGATGCTTATGCACGTTTCAATTATTAATTATTTCAATCTCCCCAGAAGCGCGATCAGGCTAAACTTCGCTCTTTTTGCCTTGTTGAGAGTGGTCATTTCAGTCTAATCTAGAATCAGTTTTAACGCCAATATACGAGGGTAGCCCAGAAAATAATGCACCACAATTTTTTTCTTCAACAATTATTTATTGAACACAATGAAGCTTATAGACACGAAAGAATGATGTTTCTTCTACACTCCCTATTTTTCCACATACACTCCGTCCCGTTCTATGGCCTTCCTCCAGCGAGACACAAGGGCATGTATGCCCTATCGGTACCAGTCCTTGTTCTGTTCACGCAGCCATGTTTTCACTGTGCGAATCACCTCTTCGTCATCCTCAAAATGTCTTCCACGAATGGCATTCTTCGATGGCCCAAACAAGTGAAAGTCTGAGAGCGCTAGGTCAGGGTTCCGACGTCCTCAAACTGGTGTGTTCCGTCCGTCCTCAAACTGGTGTGAAGGCAAGCGTTATTGCGTTGAACCAAACAATCAGCTGGGTTGTTATGGCGTCCAAGTCGCTGGAAGCGCTTCCTGAGTTGGTTAATGTGTTCACATATGGCTCGAATTGATGGTGTTTTGGGACTGTGATCATGACCTTACCAGCAGAAGCAGTTGCTTCGAATTTTTTTTCTTCTGTGGAGATGTGGATGACGCCATTCCATCGATTGTCGTTTTGTTTCGGGCTCAAAGAGTGCACTCAGGTTTCATCAGCTGTCACAAGAAGGCTTCCTCTCAGCTTCAAAACGTTGCAGCAACTCAGAAGAAACGTTTTTTCTCAGAGCTTTGTGTTCCTCCGTAAGACATCGTGGAACCCATCGTGAACACGTTTTTGTGTAATCAAGAGCATGGATGGCTTCACCCATAATTCCTTTGCTGATGAGAGATCCAGCGCCAACTGCCAAGTCGTCCTGCGTTGGTCCTGACGAATGAGCACATCAGTACGCTGCATCTTTTCATGTGTGACAGCCGAGGATGGCCGCCCCGACCGCAGCAAATCTTGGAGCTCCACCGAACCGCTTTCTGGTGGCCTCATCCTCTGTGCCCAGCGACTAACCGTACTTCTGTCGACTACTGATGCTCCATAAAGTGCACATAAACGTTCGTGAATGTTTCTTGCTCCGCAGTGAGAAATTCAATGACGACACGTTGCTTGTAACGTACATCATTTACAGATGCCATGTTGTTCCATTGCTGCACGTACGCTATCTGCCGAAAGAAACGGAAACTTTGCGCGCGCTCTCCGAAAACTTCAAAGAATGCATATCTCTATTTCGCATTCGTACCATTATTGGGGACGGAGAAAAAAATTGTGGTGCATTACTTTCTGGACTACCCTCGTACTTGTAGTTCTTAACCCAGTCAAGGCTTCTACCATATAGGACGAGGGGCCCTAGAGGATACCTGCGTTTTCGAGTAATGAACATGACTTTGCATTTGCCAACGCTGAGCTTCAGCTGCCATTTGTCAAACCGTTCTTTGCACTGGTGCAAGGCCTTTTGTAAGCGACTGATGACGTGGGCTGGGTTCCTCCCGCATGTCATGATGGTCGCATCGTCAGCGAACAAGTACAGATCACACTTAATGAACTCCGGAAGGCCGTGGATGAAGAAGTTTAATAACGCCGAACCCTAGGGAACATCAGCGTTAACGTCACATGGGTCGACAAGGAATCGCCAACCTTGACATGATAGGATTTGTGTGATAAGAAGGAGCGAACCAGAGTAATCAGCTTGTCAGGGAAACCGCATGCTAGACTTGGTCGAAAGCCTTATGCACTTCAAGTAGTTGAGAGGACTGTTCAAATCCCCAACCAGCCTCCATATCTGGAGTTGGCAGGGGTGATTCGGGCGAAAGCCGAATTGCTCATTGCGAATAAAATTGTTAGATTCACAAAAGTTGTTGAACTTTTTCAGGATAGTGCGTTCGAAGATCTTAGACAGCGTAGTTAATAGACTAATGGGCCTGTAGCTGACGGGAGAGCAGGATTAAGACCCGGCTTAGGTACAGTAAGGATGACTGAGTCCTTCCAGGCATTGGGGAAGTAGCCGTGATTCCAGCAGTCATTTAAAATCTTGGAAATAATGCAGATAATCCTTGGTGGTAAATTCCTGAGTGCACCATTGGTGATGGAGTCAATACCAGGAGCCTTGTTACTCTTTAGACAAATTATGATGATCGAGACCTCCGTGACGTCTATGGCACGGAGAGGATCAAGTACACGATAAGTGAGATTGTGATTTATGCAGCCTTCTTGGACTTGACGGGTATTCTCGATGCCTTCCAGGCAATCTGTATTGGGGGTGGTGAAAAGGCTCTTCAGTGCGTTGGCAATAAATTGAGCTTTTTCCTGGGAGCTGCCAACAAAGTTACCATTATCCGTAAGCAGAGGAGGTAGATCAGCGGCCTTTTTGTTTTTGATCTTGTTGTTCCTCCTTTGGATTCGCAGCTCCTTGACCAGTTCACAAACCTTGCGAGTTAGCCTGTTGTACTACTTGGTCTTGAAATGGAGGCACCTAGTACGTTGCCACAATCTTTTGAAGGAGTTCTTTCACGTATGAGTAGCCTGATAGCTGGAGGAAGATAGAGATGATCGGGTCGTTTTCGGTCGACGGCAGTGGCGCTAGTTGAACGATCATTCTGACATGCGCAGTAAGTGTTCTCATCAGTTTGCTTTGTCTAGGTTTTACCCATGATGCACTTGCTCTACTATAGTAAAGGCGGAGATATCGTTGAAACGTGGAAAGCCTATTAAAAGTCATAATATAAAACAAATTGCCTTCGAATCGACTATTCTGCGTCATTTTTTTATTTATTAATTTATTAATTTCATTTATCTATTTAAAAAAAAAAAAAAATGGATACTAAATATAAATACGAAAACAATGTTTCGAAAACGTAAGCGGATGCTTTCATGGAATAACTAAGTATTATGAAAGTGGCTGAGTCGATCGATCGAGTGATATCACAAGTATTACAATCAGTGTCATTGTTGTTGGCAGGTTCCTTATATGAAATGTTGGTTTCCTTGAGTAAATCTCTAAAAAGCTTCCAATCTTGCTTACGGCGTAGACTTACCCTCATCGCCTTCGAAGTCGAGTGCGAATGGGCGATGATCAGAGAATAAGGCATTCGCGGTAAAGATTTTAAACGACTTGAAAAGCCACTTGAGGACAGCGATGTCATGTACGTTGCTGACAGGCGAGTGGTCGCGATAGTAGGTGTTGTCAAGAGGCCCGATGACGAAGGTATCAATTTCATTCATCATGTATCCATGAAGAATAGAGCCGTTTTGGTTTGTACATTTGGAATTCCAGTGTGGGTGCTTGGCATTCAGATCCCCAGCCAAAATAACTGGGATGGGACCATTTAGAAAATCATCAAGGTCACAGGAATCAAGCTTATGCCTAGGCGAGTTATACGAGGGCGTTTTGAAAAGTAATGCCTTCATGGCTGTAGCTTTTTTATTTGGTAACCGATTTTCAAAATTCTTTTTGTACCTGATATTTGCATTTTTCTTCGATGTAATGCACAATTCACTTTTCGACATAGTCCCCATCCCTTTCCAAGCATTGCGCCAATGCGTGACTAGTTGGGTGAACCAGTCGGAGGGGAATTCTGGGAGTGTTGTCGGCACCAGGATTGAATAACAGCGTTACCTCGCCGTCAGAACCAACTCATGTCCCTTAAGGTGGTCTTTCTTCTTTGGGAAGCGGTAAAAGTGGCAAGGTGCAAAGTCTTTCATCTTTGAACTTCATTCTTTCATTTTTGAACTGTAGGCGCTGCAACACCTCTTGTGTGTGGCGACTCGTGTGCGGGCGGACGTTATCGTACTCCAGAAGAGGGTTCATAGCTTCCATTCAAATCCGGATCCCACTTCAAATATTATTTCAGTCCATATTGTTGTTCATAAAACTTTTTATTAAATTCAAAACAGTTGTGGGTTTTTATTATTTTTAAACTTGTTATAATATCGTCTATTATATTTCTTTCCACTTTATTTATTGTTAGGTTGTTTTCTATTATTTTGATTGCTTTGTCTATATTGGTATGCATATTTTTTTAAGATCACAGCAGACTTAATTAAGAATTAAAGTACGTAGAAATAGCCTCGGCCAAAATTTTTATTTCCAAGGTACAAAGCATTTTTTTTATAATTTGTAGATCATTTTCATTGAGTTTTTTCCTCTTATAAGTTTGCTCAATAGTAATTTTGTAACAATGTAAAACAATAATAATAACAAGAAGTTAATCCTCCCGAGGAAGGTATAGGAAAGTAGCAGTATAACCAAGTATGAAGAAATATTAAAGATTTTTTTTTTGCAGTTTTATTCTTCTTATTCTTTTCGTTCATTTTATAATTTTTAATTTCACTTCCTATATATCTAATGATTCTTACTTCATTATATACATTTGAATTTTTATCTGAAAGCCAGGTTTCATTTCTCTCATTTTTCTACAAATACTCTCTCCCCTCTTTGCCTTTCTTGCATCTCTAATGTACTTTTTGGTTTTGTATAATTATTTTGTTCGTTTTTTATTAATAATTATATCAAATTTAATTTTGAAAATAAAAAAAAAATTGCCGCATACATTATTATTATTGTATAGAATTTTAAATAAATAAATAAATAAATAAATAAATAAATAAATAAATAAATAAAAATTGATTTACATTGTTACATTATTAATATTGATCAAACTTATAAGAGGAAAAAACTCAATCAGTGCTTTTACTCTGGGGGTTTTTCTCTCCCTTGCACTTTAAGGCTGGGTTTTTTTACCGACGGGTTTTATACCTGGGTGTTTTGTGTGGTGGGAGTTTTGAGTGGATCCCTTGTCGAACAGTCACGATCATCAGTTATTTCCATGGTCTCCAATCCATGCACTTTGTTAGCAAAGGAGATAGACTGAAAATTATTTCTTACCTTATTTTCTTCTATAGAGTTCGCCGCCTCCGGAGCCCCCGGAACATTTTTCAAAGGCTCCTTTAAGTCCACTTATCTTGTTAATAACATCTATACGAGGGTTTTGAATTTCTATGTTGATTTCATTGAACTTCTCAAAACTTACACGTACGGATTCGACCTTTGTCTCCAGTGCACTATACTTAGCATTTATTTCATTCTGGAGAGATTCTAACATTTCATTAAACACTAGATCAAATGCAGCAAACCTAGCACCCAAACAGGCATCCCGGTAGGCCTTGTCGCAGGACACAGTTTTACCATCGGCCACTAGCAAAGATTCTTTTGCCGACTTTATTTATTGCCAGGTCAAAAGCACTAAATCTACCATCCTTACAAGCGTCAAGGTAAACCTATTCACAAGTTAGTTTTCCTGTCAGCCAATGTCAAGACAACATTAGCTGCATTTAAATTAGAAAAAATGGATGTAGCTATCCCACAACCAAATGAATAAACGGTAAATAATAATTGAGCCCGTTAAAGCCAAAGTGGTGTAATTCCACTTTTTAAAAAAATCTGAGTTAACGCTAGAAATGAAATCGAATATGTCAAACTACCTATAGGAGTAGTGGTGTAACTCCTATTTCCCCAAATATCTTCACAGATGGCAGTGCAAATCTAACTACTATTCTACTAAAATTCCTTATATCTCAAAACTGTTGTTAATGCACTTACACCACTTTGGCTTTAACTGGCTCAATCATACAGGGTGATTCAAATCGTGTGTAAATCGTATTATAGAGGTCAAGGTAAACACAAAAAATCCTATGAACATGGGTCCGAATTTGAACGATAACTGAGATATGAACAGAAATAAAAATGCCGCCACCAAGATCAACAAGTTAATAACTCAGGCTCTGTAAAGCCTAGATTAATGAAATTTGGAGGAATATCAGGGTACGTAAGACTGTGTAGACCGTTAAAATTTGATCGAATTCCAACAAGAAGTTTCCGAGTTACTCATTCAACATCATAACATTTGTTCATTTGTGAATACTAACTAGCGCTTGTTACAATTTTGACTGCGAACTGGAATCAGGAAAAATTCTTCGACCTGGACTCGAACCAGGACCCTCAACTGTCATGGTCAACGCCTCTACCAATTGGGCTATCGCAGACACCCGGACAGCCATGCTGTCACAAGGTGTTTTAAAGACAGCCAAGAATAAACGGTACTTAACAGAGAGGAGAGCGCAACCAACAAACTAGGTGAAAGCCAAAAGCCGACCTAAGAAGGACACACTTAGCTGAAAACAAGTACAGTGGAAGCCGGATAATAGGACACATCGGGACGGTCCTAATAACCGATTGGTCCTATTTTCCGAGCTAACAATACAGTATAGATCGGAATTGGGACCTGGAGTTTTGGTCCTAAGAAGCGGCTGGTTCTTTTATCCGGCTTCCACTGTATTTAAGCAAAACTGACCTGGACGACGATGACAACGCACAGAAGAATTAGATCCGACGCTGGGAGGGGTGAGAGATTCAACAATGAGCCTTAGCAACAGGGCAAGGGTGCTTCATCCATCAAGGTTGCCTCCCGTTCCGATACTCACACGAAATGCTCATCGACAATCGAACAGCGCAGGGAAAAAAACGAAACGAGCGATCGGAAGGAATGCTTTCACTACCATACTCGTCCAGGAAATAACCAGGGGAAGTACACTGAACTAGGCAAGAAGGAATCATTCAGAGGATATAAAAGGAATCCTTTCCTATCAGGACGATAAAGCTGATTGATGATTGATGATTGATTGACCAGGGACACGGAGGAGCTAGGAGATCCAGTAGACTGGAAAGATGGCCTTCGGATGTCGTCGAAGTTGACGTCCAGGACGTGATGAGGCCTGCGACGCCTGAGGAAACTTCTAAAGGTGATTGGGTGATCCAGAATATCTGCAACCAGAGAATAGGGATGGTCCTTAATCTTCGTAAGCAGCTTCTTCAGCGACTCCTGGACGTGGTATATCGAAATCGTCATGCCGTGGAACTGATTTTGTGACGTCATGCAAAAAAAAATTTAAAAACAAAATAAGGATATTTAAAATTTAAAATAAAGTGATTTGTTATAAAAGTAAATGACCCATGCTTGGCATTAATGCATTTTATTATACTGTATTTACTTAGTTATCTAAAATACAAAATTCATATTTCAAAATATCCCATCGGTTTTTGTGACGTTTCAACAAGTGACATAGTGCCATGGCTTTGTATAGATCGCGTCGCCTTCCACTCTACTCTGGCGCAGGTCCTTTCGAATCCCGCTGTGGGTATGGATGTTTTTGTTTGCCCTTGTCAAAATCAATTCTACTCAGTCTGGCAGCCAATGCATAAAGTTTGGCACTTTTAACGACTTGGCCAATCATGGCGCTGCAATCAGTCAGAGGGAGATGAAAGCATAGAAGATAATTTTTCCAGAACAATGTTAAGAAGACAGTTGAAAATTAATTTTTTTCTAACATTATTATAAAATTTCTTTTTCTCTATACTCACTCATTATCACAAAGGCATACAAAGTGAACAAAACGTTCGTTTTATTAATCAAACTGTTTTGACAGTTTTGCATGTTAAATTAATTCAACTTTTTAATACAAATTAAATATGCTGTTTATTTTAATATTATTAAGTAAATTTTAAACAAAATAAAATAATAAATTAAATATTATTATTTATTTATTTAATCTAAAGGAAGATACACTTCGTCCACCCAGTGCCCATATGGCACTAGCGGTTAAAACCAACACCCCCTGAAAGATTAAGGAACAACACTCTTTCAGGGGGTGTTGTTAAAACCCAACGCATCCCATCGCTTCAGCGCATGCGCATTTAAGGTGTTGCTAAAAGGTGATGATTCTGTGGTGATTTTAGCAGCGGGAAAGCAATCCCTTCTCACTTAAGAGTTTACAATATTTTCTTTCTTAAATTAATTTGCCTTTTATGCGGTGTCTTTTTTTTTTTTTTTTTTTTTTTTTGTTATAGATTTTCTTCTGCATTTAAAAAAATAATAAAATCAATATCGTTTGATTCAGAAATAAATTAAATTAAAATAAATAACAACAACTTAAAAAATTAAAGAAATCATGACCACTTCAAATTCCTTTTGAAATTAAAATAAATTATCTTTGATGTTAGAATAACACAAAATTTTTGATAAGTACTGCTTTTTTTTGTATAACTAAAGTAAATAATTTTCGATTGTTTAAATAAGTTATATTTTATTAATTGAACAACTTCCTTTTGTTTTATTTTATTTTTGAAAGCGTCTTAAATTCATTTAAAAACGTATTAAATCTATTTAAAAATGTATGAAATTCATTTAAAATTGTATGAAACCAATTTGTAAAAACTGTAAAAAAAAATGTAATAAAATCAATAACGTATTATTCAGAAATAAATTATATTAAAATAAATAACAACAACTTAAAAATTAAAAAAAAAAATCATGACCATTTCAAAATTCCTTTTGAAATTAAAATAAATTATCTTTGATGTTAGAATGATATCACAAAAGTTTTGATAAGTACCGTTTTTTTTTTTTTATAAGACTCTCTTCTATACGCTGTGACATAACTAAATATTATTCTATTGGTATAATAACACGATATAGATAGGGGAATCGCTGTCGAAGAATCAAAGAGAAACACGTGTCTCGCTTCATCTCCCTAAGAAATATTCAGGCGATTTGTGTGTTTTAATTCTTTGAAATAAGTTATATTTTATCAATTGACCAACTTCCTTCTATTTTGTTTGTTTTTTTTTAATTTTGTATAATTATTTATGCATTAACTCGGCATTCCAATAAAAGGCAAGAATGTCTTCTGAAAATGCCAATCATTTTGTATGTTTCAACAATGAAAATACGAAATAAA
>JAHWFO010101634.1:651226-663773 GCA_023313115.1 Rhysida immarginata | reverse complement strand
GTAACAATAATTTTAGAGAGGAAATATGTAAATGCCAATTTAATTGAGCATCAAAATTCATTCCAAGGTATTTAAAAGTAATAACATCGTTTATTTTAGGACAGATACATTCGGAAGTTCTATCGCAGTATGTTTTATGAATATAAATATTATCTTTAAAGAAATCTATATAATTTTTGTGTGGAATCTTAAATCTCATTAAATGAGTTTTTTTGAATATTTAAGCTTAGCATACTTTCTCTATAATAATTCATTTCACTGAGATTTCGTTATAAATCTTCACGGTGGTGTAGGCCATGGAGCATGGTTAATTGCTCCATGATGTAGGCTGGCCTGCATGCTATCAGGTTTTAGTTGCACCCAAAAGAAACGATTGTGCACAACCATGTTCCCTTGAGTGCCATCCCTGTCGCACCGCGCTAGTCATATGGCAAGGGCCGAGGAGGTAGGTCTATGGGCGAGGAGCAAAGAAACAATGTTTGATGATTAAAAGTTAAATTTTAAGGAGGGAAAGGGTGAGGAAAGGAGGGAAAAATTAGAAATAAAGTCTGAAATGTCACTTTTTTAAACGATATTTTTTTCATTTCATTATCAACAGATGAAGTGGAAAGAATACGGTAATTTAAAAAGTAGTAGTAGGAAGTTATGAATGCAGATCTACATTGGATTTGCATAAACAAGAGCCTTTAGGATTTCAAATGTTACAGATTACTCGATTAAGCTGTTTGTTAAACACTAATTAAAAAGCACAAATCCTAGTAGGCATGATCAAAACTTTGAAAATAGTATTTCTTCAAAAGTGATAATTAAACGCATCTTAACTCCTGAAGGACACGAACGTGGACATTCATGGAAACTTTTTTTTTTCATAAAGAGCTCTCAATTGGACTAGAGGAAACTCGCCTGGTCCGACGAATCACGTTTTTAAGTCCATCATGTGGATGGTCGAGTGCACAGCTGGATGGATAATACCGATTGGTCATTTTGCTTTAATATATTTTTTGTTTTATTTCCTAACGTTTCTTAGCTAAAGTATATTCGATTTATCCAGAATTAATCAAAAAAATACTTAACGGACGAAATTTGTATTATAAATTCATTTAGGGGAGGGAATTTCAAATTTAATTCGATTTACAGGGATTATACTATAATGCTTTTTACTATCCACACTCATACACATCACTGTTACAGTTAGTCCATTATAAGAAAGCGGATGACCTTGTTTGAGCAATAAACGTCATAGTTCAAATTCAGCCAATCACGTTAGCCACTAGCCTCCAAATGACAGTGCCTGTTTTTGACAAGTAGAGATTTCATTAACAGTAGTAATAATTCCCAACGCATTAAACAGGTCTTCCAAGCGAAAGAGTATGTAGTTTCCAAAAGCAGGAGTCAAAGCCTATGAGTTAATCCTCGCCTGTTACCCATGTTAATATGTTAAAGAATGGAAAGGAAGAAGGGGCTTAAAATCCTATTACATTCAGCAATACTATTTAAAAATGCTAAATTTAATACACTAAAAAAAAAACAGCAACCAAATAAAAATTTTGATGCTTTAAATCAACAGTTGAGTCACATTATTGTGACCTTGTCCTATTTGTGAAGTCTGCATTAAATAATCAATCACAGAAGGCACTAAATAAATGAAGTATCATCAGCAGATTGGGTGGGTATACAGTGTGTCGTAGGCCTATGAAAAACCTTGTTGCAATACAGAAACTGAGATTTATCAGACATCAAAATAGGAATGATTATTGGCTTTCGGCCAACGATGGCAGCCTTTCAGAAACTGCAGCGTTCATTAACTGTTTGCATGCTGCTGTAGTAAAATTGTATACAGGCAAAATGGCACTATAGAAAGTAAGAAACATGGAAATTGTGATCTCCACGAGCCATAGACGAAACGGGGGAACAGCGGCTGCAGCAGTGCATTTGGGAGAATCTGCGCGATATAGTGGAGCAACTTACTGCCCAAACGAACCAAGGGCCTACCATAAGCGTGTCCAGAATGACAGTTCAGCGGAAGTTGCTGCATATGGGGCTCTGCAGCCGATGGGTGATGACAGTAACCTATGCATTGGTAAATGGCAACATGAATTTACTTAAGTACATATCGTTCCTTTCTGACCATGTACACCAATACATGGGCAATTTTTTTTCCGGGCATGATGGCATCTTCCAGCACGACAATGCAATGTCATAAGCTGAATTGTAAGCGAGTGATTAGAAGAGGACAAGGAATACTGTACTGTACTTCCCTGGGTCCCAAATTCCCCAGACCAGCATCTATAAGACCACCTTGATTGAGTTATTCGCTCCATGGATACTCCACTTCTCATCCTCCAACAGCTATCAAGTGAACGGCTGTGAACACTTTCTAGAACCTCAAAGTTTCTAAGAGCCCACCTAGTGTTTTCTGAGCTGCATATGATGATTATTTCGGATTTTGACAGGTGGGCCGCAGTGGCGCAATTGGTTGGCGCGTTGGCGGTCCGAGCCAAAGGTTCCTGGTTCGAATTCAGGCTGCGGAATTTTCTTTCCTATTTTTTTTCATCATAAATTATTTACTGTTAAAAAAAAAACCAAACAAACAAACAAAAAAAAACTTTTGTGTTGCAAATAATTCTAGTTGGTTCATAGTCTAAACCAGGGCTGTCCAAGATTTCTGTCCGCGGGCAGCGCCCATGCACACGGGTAATCTTCCCTTACCCCCCTATTGCACATTACGTTGATCAGTTCCTTAAAAAAAGAGGCAGTTTACCATTTTATTTCCTTCGTTTTAATGTGATAATTTTTTGATGTCAAGATAGAATTGTATTTTTTCCCCCGATAGGACACTATTGCATATTAAGCATTTCGAATCCGGTCTGTGAACAATGAAAAAAAAAACGTTCTCCCACTCCGGTTTAAATACTGGTTCAGTGATTTTATGCTCTTTCGTAATGTGCAACATGTTCTGCAAGACTGCAAGACGAAAAACAAGCAAGTATCAAAAACTAAAAGAAGTAATGCCTCATTTAATGCAATCGCTCCCTAAAGTCTGGCAACACTGCATAGGATAAAGTATACCCACTCCCCTCCTGAGTTTTGGACTATCTCCTTGGCTTTGCCAGTGAGCTTTGTCCACGAGCATTTTATGTTGCATGCGGACGACGTGCACGATTTCGACGGCCCTGGTCTAAACGAATGAGAAAACATGATTTGTCATCTATAATTTTATGATTGGTTCTTTTAGTATAAGCATGAGACGACCCCGATTGGTTTTCAGCGTTTATATAAACCAGGATTTCCATGCATCAATCAGGGTATGCACTATTCACAACCCTATTCCCTTTATTTTGATTTCCCCATTTCATTGTTTCATTACATTATCAACAGGCTACATCACAAAAGAGGAAACTCGATCATCTTACGCTGATCAGAAGTTATCAACCAAGTATTTGTCCGAAATAAACTAGCAACGATAATTTTTAACAATCTGGTACGAGGCTTGATTCATAACACTGCAACAACGGGGTTTCCTTTCATTACTGGATAATACAATCAAATTTTTGGTCCCCTGAGATTTGTAATAACGAGGTTCTACTGTACTTCCAACCTTACTATCCATCCATCCTTCCCAGTCACATTCTTCTCCTGCAGCTATGTTTGTGAGGATAGTTATGAAACTGTCTCTATAGGAAGCCATAACATACTGCAAAACAATTTTTAGCAAAACAAAATTAACTAGTGAACAAACTATTGATTTGCATTAATTCAGTTTTATTTTACCTTGTGCTCATTCACAGGTTCCATAAAAGCGTGATATCTTTCTGGTTTTATTTGATTTTTTTTTTTATCATAACTTTTTTAAAATTAACATCCTTGGTGCTTTTTATATTTTTACGTATAAGGGCCTTTTTTAAGTAATATAAAATGAGATTTTAAAATTTCCTTATACTTATAAATTATGTAGATTATCGCATACTTATAAATTCATCCATCCATCAATAACACAGTAGCTTTACTTTTGGATTTTTAAAGCTGAGTGGGTTTTACCATGCTCTAAAATTTAAATTTTCAGCTAAATATTTGTAACAATTGTAAAATAGTAACAAGGGGTTTCAAGAAAAAGATTCGTATAATAGCAACATTCATTACAAAAATAATATATTCTTGAAATTAAATAACTTTCATGACATTAAATAATTCTTTTTACATCAACATTGAAGAATATTTTTACAACTTACAAAAATTACTGTAAATGCATTAACTTCGTATATCACGTTTATGGTTGACGCAGACATCCTATAAATAATCAAGAACCTATTTTTTTTTTTTTTTTAAATAACCATTTAATTTTAAAGGATACTCATTTAATAACTTAAATTTCTAAATAATGCTTAAAATACAATTTATTGCAAGAATTTCTTCTAATAATAAACACTGAATACAACTCGACTTTTCTATTATATTAAATAAAATAAATAACAATTGGAATAAAGTTCAATTGCCTAGTCTCAGACACAGCCTAAGTAGGCAATTTTATTAACTTGAAAACAATGGATATTGCTACGTAATATGATATTAAAAACCTAAATGGAGTGATTATGCTATTTTAAATTAGCATATAATGAAAAATATAGCTTTAATTAATCCTTCTTTAAGGCTGGTTGCGGTTCTTTAAATACATAGTCTCTCAACAAAGTATATCCCACTCCTACAGTTAGAGCAGAAACTACAGCACCCTGGGCAGCAACACGAAGATGTATAAGAAAAACTGACGTAGACATTTCACCTCGATGCCTGTATTTGTAAATCCCATATAAGACAGACAAAAGGCCTCCAGCAATACCTACAATAAGAAGAAAAAAAGTTAATAGGGTTTGATCAAGTTATAAAACCATCTGACATACAGATTATAGGCATTTACATGAAGATAATTTAATAATTTAAGTATGATTTATCACATGCAATATCTGGTTACTGTTAATGGTCACTCTTAGAGTGTGTGCAATTGACTTGAAGAAATTCACAAAAATGCATGAATTTTCCAGCAGGAAAATTAATATTTTTTTTTTTTTTTAATATTCTTAATCCATTCTCTATTTTAATATTTATAATATCAAAGCAGCAAAATATACATGGTGTTAACAGTCAAAATGTTACAAACTTATAGTACTTATACAAACAATCGTGTACTTTAACTAGGAGCATGCAAATTAACTTCCAATTACTTCCAGGACTTCCAATTACTTTGGACACCCATCGCAAACATGTGGTTTCAGCATGATGGTATGCCACCCCATTTCACGCATGCTGTTCGGGACTATCATGGTCGAGGGGGGTCCAGTGGCCACCAAGGACACCGGATTTAAACCCAGTGGACTTCTTTTTGTGGGGACATTTAAAGAGCATCATTTATGAAACCCCACTGGAGTCAGAAGCAGATCTTGTAGCACGGTTGATGGCAGCCGCTGAAGACATAAAAGACACTCCACTGCTACTGGACAGTGTACAACAACTTACACCGCAGATGCCAAACATGCATTGAGGTTGGAGGCAGTCAGTTTGAACAGCTACTGTAACTGCAGTGAAGGCTGCATGTGTTCATTACTCATCAGTTATATATTTCCAGACTAATGTTTATAGGACATAAAATGATTATTATGATCAGTTGTATAAGTATTATAAGTTTGTAACACTTTGACTGTTACTCACTGTATAAACAAAACAAAACATTATACAATAATTAAAAAATAAATAGGAAACAATTTTCCACAAGATTTATTAAAGACAAATGTGCATTTTTGTACATGAAGATGACGACTTGGCGATTGAAATGTCTGGACAAATTTGTACAAAATATATATCTTGGGAAAATGCGTTTCCTGCTTATTTTTTAAAAGTGATGATATCCATGGCTTCTGGTGACTTATCACCAAAGTATTATACAATATTATGGAATTTTTCATTTATCAAGCCTAGCAATTACAGAGGCCAGCCAGCACACTCCTTCAAAAAGAACTGGGGAGAACACTGACTATTGTAAGATAATGAAATTAATTTTGCAGCCACAATTTTATCGAATTTTGAATTTTTTGTGTCATGTATTATCGAGTTTTAAGGCCATTCAGCAGTTCATACATTTTTGATGCGATCTGAATTCAGGGTGTCCAGCGATTTCCGTGAACAAAATTCCCGTACATTTCCCATATATCTCCCGTATTGTCCATACAATTTCCCATACATTCAAAATAACTAAATAGCATAAGAGAATATTGCATAAACTTATTTCAAAGAAAATAGTAAAAAATCTTTTCTAAATGTGATAATGATTTTTCATGTTGGTTGTTTTCATATTAATAAAAGTACAAATAAATTGAATCAGAACCTTCATTTCTGCAGAAGTTTTAATCACTTCAACTGTTTTGCCATTGCTTCATCATGTTTCTTCCTTTGGAATTCCTTTTTCTTTTCAAAATCACTTTGCCTCTTCATCAATGTACAAAGAAATGAGCACTTCTGACTAAATGTATCATATGCTTATCAATAATTACCTTTTCAATCCCTCCAGCAAATTTCACATGATTATAGCTAACTCATTAAGATATTAAAGATCTCTTGTTTTGATTTACCATCAAATATTCCGTGTACACTAGCATTTCCATGAGACATGATCAAATGCATCCCAACAAACTCCAAGTTGTTTAAATCAAGTTTATCAGCCTAGAAGTGATCAATCCTTTTTTCTTGAGAATAAAGTATCACTTCATTCTGATAAGCACTGTCATAAGTAAATCGCTATCTAGGGGACTATGGCACTGCTCAAGCATACTCTCTAAGTTCACGTTCAACTAAATCGGTTTCCATCCAAGCATTTAGTTATTATCAACCAGAAATTCAATGGTTGAGAGAGATTGGCTATAGCCAGTGCTGGTTTTAGGCAAGGGCTAGAGTGACAAAATTTTGAACTAATGGGTGCAAAAATGGAAACCCAGCCCTGACTATCGAAGATATCGAAACTAATTGCCTCAACCACATTGTCGAAGATAGACAATTATCTGAACGATATTTTCGTGAATATTTCTTCGAGTAATTAAAAAAAAAAATTAAAAACTAGATAGCAATAGCTATGTTTCAGTTGAAGATGCATCAAAAAACAACTTCCGGAAGCTAAGACTCTTCTTTTCAATGGCTTGAGAGTTAGAGCCTTTTTAAAGTGGTTTCAATCAGGTATGTCTCTTGCTCCATGCTTTTATCAAGAACTTTTAGCGATGTTTAAAAACAACATGGAACGTGTTATTGATTGATTGAAAAAAAAAAAAAGAGATCATTGCCAACAGTACAAATCTCTGTAAAATATTAATATAACCAAAAAAGAAAACCAAGTGAATTTATGGAAAACCACTATTAGAAAACAGAATGAAACTAGCTTGATTTTTCTACCTCTCATCAAAATTCCAGGATTTTTTTCTAATTTCCAGTACAATTCCCATGTTTCCCCCAGCACTAATGAATTCCCGTACTTCCCAGTTTCCCCGGGTCGCTGGACACCCAGGAATTCCTTTATATTAATATTTTCATTCAAAGTAGGACATTTTTCACAAAGGATAGGAGACTAAAAGCAAAACTAAAATTTGTAGGATAAATCCTCCTAGGGATGCTTGGTAACCCTATATGACATTCACAAGCATGATATTGAAAATAGAATTCGAAAAAATTAATCAGTTTTCAAGATATTGTGAAAATGGCAGACAGACAGATAAACATATAGACCAAGTGTGCATTCCGTAAGTAGCAAAAGCTAATAATGAATGTAGAAAATATTCAATATAATAATTTTTTTTTTTAAAAAAGAATGCATATTAATGACTGGAATGAAATTGTGTAGACTGGCAGAGAGGCTCAATTTAACTTTGTATTAAAAATCAAAACGCTTCATGGAAACTACAGTTCATTCCAAAAGTGTTTTCACTTGTTTGGCAGGAGTTGATCGGTTATAAAGCCTAGTAGTTTGAACGAACATCGTAGAAGTTTAAAATGGACTTGCCCATCCAGAGTGGAAATAGGGATGAGGTTTGTGACTGGTGTGGGCAAATTACAGTACTTTTAACTGAAAAGATTAATCGCTGCTTTTTATTTCAGTAAGATAGACTTTGCAGATGAAATATTTAACGCACTTAATAAAAACAAAGCAATAAATATTTAAGAATATATCAAGAATGTTCGATGAGGGTTTATCCTATGCCAAACTTCAGATATTTAAATTATTGATGAAAATAGGAACAAAAATTCCACAGCCTGAATTCGAACTGGGAACCTTCAATTTCGAATCCAGGCTGTGAAATTTTCTTTCCTATTTTTATCAATAACTATTTAGTTTGTTTATTTTTTCTGTATTTCGAACATTGATATTTTTACTTATTACTTTTTAAATTCTCTAATATTTTGATTCCGAAATTGCTCATGCTCCCATATATTATGCTCATATTTTATAAGATAACGAAAGCCATTACGACACCCTATAGTAAACAGCATATGGCGGAGGCCGTGGGCTGGTGGGCTTTCACTGAAACAACTTCTGTGAAGTTAAGCAACATCAGGCACGGCCAGTCACTGGATGGGCGACTCATCAGTGACTCACGGTCCTCCCCCCCCCCCCCCCCCGGACACGAATGGACATTGCAAATTTGTGCAACAGGAGATGACCAGATTTCCACATGGTGAGAGAAATGGTGAAGAGATGATATGGGCGCTTGTCATATCGTTGGCAGCGTACTGTGAACGTTCAGGGGACTACTTTGAGGCCCTTTAGAATGGATATGTGTGCTGTAATGATTCTGGAACATGAAAGTTGTAACGTTATATCAACTACCTTAATAAACATGAAGAGCAAAATATTTCCGTGTTGTTAAATGTCCATACCTTTCCTCCATTCCTTGTCCTTTCATCTATATATTTCACATTTTCCACTCACGGTCGAATTCTCACACAAAAAAAATTAGTTGCCATGACTTACGCCCCAACCCTCGTATATTGCAAGGAAGCCGAACATCATTCACCTAAGTGAAAACGCTTTAGCAATAAACTGTACATACTATCTCATCTCAAAGTCCACCACGAGTCATACCACATCCAAATAGAGTAAAACCTATGTATAACAAAAGTTGATATAGCAAACTTATCTCTATAATGTAATTTTTCTATGGTACCAGCAAAAATCTATTGATTTAATGCCTTTTCAATCTTCATATAGCAAAATCTTTATTGTGTTATTATCCCTGTAACGTAAGAATTTTTCGGTCCCAACAATAAATTTTAAGGTTTATTTTAGCTCTATTACAAAATTTGGTTCCTCCACTTAGCAATGACCTGACAGCCAACAAACGAAATATTGCAAACAATCAACAAGCAAAGTTAAAAACCGGCTTTTGCGTCACAAGCTCTGCCCAATCGGCTGCAGCTATAGCATTAGTCTTTTTGTTTCCCCCCCCCCCCCCTCTGGCAAAATTACAAAAAGTTCGCACAAGCAACATTATTGCACCAAACTACCCATAATGCAGTGCACATCTAAAATGGCGGCTTGTTAAGGAGTTTAAATGAACAAGTACAGTGGCCTCTTATAGTCACTATAGTGCGAGCACATTAAAAATATTTTCTACAAGAATTGGCACGAGAACCACAGTTAAAAAAGTTTTTGAAATTAGCAAGAATTATTTATATTACAAACTTTATGAATTTATCTTTGTTGAAAGTTTAAGTAAATAAATATTTTTGAAAAATACTAATTTTACAGAGGCTGATGAAAAAAAGCACTGGTCGGCCTTAATATAAATGCTTATATGGTATGTTTTATCGGTATAGTTCTGTAAAACACTTATTAAATTATTATTTTTGGTCTGTTCTGCTCTCAAATTATAATAGGGCATGGGCACAAAATAGTATCAGAAACTGTCACGAAAGTGGCGCCACTGTTAGGATTTAGGATATCTTCGCGAGTTGCTGTGTTGATATTACAGAATATCCCAAAAATAAGTATCCTGTTATAGTGAAATTGGACATTTTTTAAAAAACATTCACTTTTATTTATGTTTATCATGTTAAGTATGTGTTAACAGTGTATAAATTTTTAATTTTGTATATGCATTTTTTTTTAGCAGTGAAGGAGATAATTCCTAAAATGCTTGTGTGTTTTGCAATGCTAAGGGTAATTTGGATGGATACAAATAGAGCACATGTGTCATAATTGAGTTTTGTTTTTTTTTTTAATTTGCCTGATTTCACTGAAAGTTACTTTTGGGACATTTTGTCCCTGCATTGCTAATAAAATTTATCATACACTAAACACATATTTATCATAATAAACAAATAAAAGTGAGTTTTCTTTAAAAAAAAAAAAATGTCTAATTTCAGTGAATAAATGCTTATTTTTGGAATACCCTGTACAATATTGATTATATGTCGTATGCCATCAAGCTCTAGCAACCACAAAAGAGCCTCATTCATGCTATCATGGGTTTTCTAAAGATAAATCTAGAATAAAGCATTAGCACTATAAAAACACGGACCGATAAAAAAAATTTCCAACAACATGAAAGTATGCAGTGATCGCTTCATTCATGATGATTACACCATACCTAGTTAAGTAATTTCAAAAAACTAATGTTAAAAATCTTAAATCTTTGTCCTGAATTCAACCAAAAATGAAAGAAAAAAAAAATCCTGACGAAATTTAAAGTAATTTGATACAATGTATTGGTGATCACATCTAATTTTAGGTTGAAAGACCTAGTAATAAAAAGAACTTACATTCATAATCATCGGAATTACCTAGGTATGTAAATACATTGATTGGAAGAAAGTAATTGGACACTTTCAATTTTAGACGTTTTGTCGAATATCTAGAAAAATACTTGACAAATCATCCTGAAATTTCAGGGGTGTAAAAAGGATGTTACACCTCATATTTCAGCGAAGGTTTTCTCCCGAAGGCAAATAGGGGACCAGCAAAGAAGTGAACCAAAAAATAATGTTTGGAATTGCCCTGTAAAAAATAATGCTTGAAATGCATTGTAGCTGTAGCATATGCTTAAGAGGCTTGTTTTACTTTTCTGTGTTCATTTGTATGGAAATAGCACGTATATTCATGGAGATATAAAGGTTTCTTGAAAAAGGTCGAAATGTTTTTGTAAGTTTTTTGTTTATAACACGCAGGATTTTCAACCCAATGCAATGCCATTTACAGGAAACTTGACAAACTACAGTACAGACAACACCCTGCAATCAGAATAGAAAAATATTAGAAAATATTTTAGTAAAAATGGTAAATTTGCCTTCGGGAGAAAACCTTCCCTGAAATATATGAGGTGTAACATCCTTTTTACACCCCTGAAATTTCAGGATAATTCGTCAAGTATTTTTCTAGATATTCGATAAAACGTTTAAAACCGAAAGTGTCTAATTACTTTCTTCCAATCAGTGTACATTGTGAAATTTCTAATGTAAGATACTGACATAGCCTAATAATAACAAGTCTGTAAACTCGATGGCGGCATCTTTGATGTAAGTGTGACCAACTCTACGTCTCAGCACAATCGCGCACCAAGCAGCCTTGATGAAAAATCGATGCTAAATAACGTTTATTTAGGCTTTTTAAAGATATTTTATTATATTATTATTATTATTATTATTATTATTATTATTATTATTATTACATTTTTGAAGATAATACATATTATATTTTTGAATATATATTTGTATGATTTATACATTTAAATCAATTATGATTTAAATGAATCCTATAAAATACGTTTGCTCTTATTTTTGAAGATTTACATATAAGCACAAATTTAAAATTATTAAATTCATTGGAGACTTTAACACTTTGATGTAGTAAAGGCAAAAAAAACAAGAATGATTTTACCGCCAAAGCGGATAAAGGGAGCACATTTTCTATTTATAGCATCGTACATGGATATATAGAATTAACCAACATTTTAAAACACTTGAGAGTAAATAAATAAATATGAAAACTAAATTGTAGATGACTATTTAAATAGGCTAACGTATAGAGAGAATTTAAAAGAATAAACTTGAAAAATGAAAGGTAAATGGAGAGTGAAATTATTCCTCATACACTTAAAAAAATAAAAGTTCTTTAATTTGTAAAAATTCTCACATAATGTTAAACGAAGTGAGCCTCAATTGCTGAAGCGTTATGTGTAAGCATCTATTAGATTTTCATATTAAATTACGAAAGTCTTATTGAAGCAAGCGATTAACTACTAATAAATTAATTAGTAATGAGTTTTAAATACCATTAAGCCTAAGAGTACTATACTCTTGATTCAAATAAGCTATGGATAACAAAAGATCTAATAACGCGTAAGGAGTTGGTTGATATATTACACGCCATATCTTAGCATTAAAAGTTCTATAAATTCTGTATTGTACCATTAGGGCACGTGCTACAAAACCAATTGCCACTATCATTATTTATTCGTGATAGTCACTCATGGCACGTTGTTACGAGTCGTTTGATATATTACATGCCATATCTTAGCAT
>JAHWFO010101634.1:629255-651216 GCA_023313115.1 Rhysida immarginata | reverse complement strand
CAATTCAAGACATGATTGAATGAATTGTGAGATTGCAATACATGCAACGCAATGAATTGTGGGATTGTCTACAGACGGACGGACGGACAGCTGGACAAACCGATCACATAAGCACATTTCTATATATAGAAAATGTGCTAAAAAATTAGCATACATGTTTGATAAATAAATTGCCTCTTTCAAACTGGAATAAAAAGGAAATCTTAGATTTTTTACAATGATGTTTTATGTTTGTTATAGTAGTGATCCGTTTGGTTAATATTGATTCTATTTTTATGTTTTGGTTTTTGTTGTTTTTTGTTTTTTTTATTTTAAGTTTTTTTTTTTACCCGCTCTTCTAACAAAAATTTGAAATAAATACATGCAATAATAATTGCATAGATTATTGTCAATTTAGTAAGTAATTTCAACATAAATGTTTTAGCTAGTACAAGAAACTGGAAGAGAAAGTTTTTTCCTCAGTTAAATCTAGTTTTTATTACTTTTTTGTACTTCGTAAATGTATTTTTTCCTTAAACTGGGATTGAAATATAATTATACAATTGAAAATTTGTATTCGGCAACAAAGACTGTAGAAAAAAGTTTGTCGCCAAGATTGTAAGACGATTGGGCTCGAATGTGTACGTATTTTTTTTTTTTTAAATAGCTCTTCACGTTATTTTTCTTCATTTAAAATAATAACTTTTTTATTATCAGTAATTGCTATTATAGTGACCAGATAGTTTAAAAATCAGAACAGGATATTGCGAGATGGGGAGGGGGTAGCAAAAATTTTTTTGTGTAAATAGAATATATCAGATACTAAATATTACCTAATAGAATATTATTTTCAAAATAAACTTATTTTTACATGCTGTACGGTTCATTTTATAGTATCATAACATGGAAAATAATTCATTATTATAATTATATGGATTTGTATGATAAAGCAAACAAGTTTTTTTTTAATTATATTGAATACATCGAATCTACAATGGAAAATTAATTGCAATTTGATAAAATACTAATTTCCAAATCTATCGTCTGATATTATGTATTGTTTATATATAATCGGATGCTTTCATGTTGACTGGTTGATGGATGAGTACTTATGTACAATGAACCACAAAATATTTTATTAATTTAATGAATCACGAAATATTTCTACTGAAATTTCCAGAAATAAAAAATTCCTAATCGAATTTATCAAAAATTTTTATTAATTCAATTAAGTGAATAAAAATAGTGACCATCATAATATATGGATTTTTTTCTTAGGCTACGCTATTGCTATACCATTTAAACTGGCTTTAAACAGCTCACTGGTCGCTAAGGATTTTCGCGCATGCGTAGTACAAAAAAGGTCACACATGAAAACGAGACTTTACAGACTTGTTATTTATTAGGCTATGATACTGAGCTTCAAAAAAAGAATGCAGCAGTTTTGTGCAATGTAACATCAAAACAAAACATTGCTTATATTAAGTGGTGAAATGAGCATAATGACTACCATAACAGCAACAAAATGTTTATTTAACATATCACGTGAAATATCACAAAGTTTTTATGTAGGTATTTTTCGTGTATAATCAGCAATTCCACCACAGAACCGTCCAAGGAAAAAAAAACAAACAAACAAAAACCAAATAGCTGCAGGCAACTAAGAAAAAAAAATTACCAGTATTAGTGAAGCGAAAAATTACACTGGCCAAAAAAATTTAAGAGTTTTCTTGTGACAAAATGAAAGTGGGTGATTTTTGGTTGTATTTTTCTGCTGATTACGAATATAATTTTTAAATTTCTGTAGCACGCACAGCTTTCTTGTTTTACAATGAAATATTTTTAAATCATTCAGAGTTTGGGGCCTGGTAAATTTCCTTGCGGCCCCAAAATATGGATACTTTAACAATGTAGCCGCTTCTCTTCACTCCCATTACTTTAACATAGAAGTCTCGATGTGCATAACTTGGAAACTTCACGTGATAGAAAAAATCTAAAAGCAGATTCGGATCTACCTACAAATTACTACTAAGAACACTTGTGTGGTCTTAGTCACAAAATGTATGTTGACTAGTGTTATTGAACATTAATGCTCCTAAACTCGATGGTGGCGCACACCTGATGTCCACTTTGCATAGCTTTCCTGCACATGCTCTATTTATGAAAAAAATAATCACGATTCAAAAAAAAAAAATTCAGCAATGGCGACCTGCTTTAGATAGGCAGCAATGTCCAGTATAGAAAGAGTGACAGTGTCAATACCAGCCAATATTGCCAAGTTAGAGAAGGCCATCTAAGAGAATAGGTGCATCACATATTTGGAAATAGAGGCACCCACGGCATTATCAAGAAGCACCCTGCAGTGGCCACCTTAATATTAAAAAATATTCAATTTAATACAAATACTAAACTTTTATGTATAAATACGAAATTAAAAATGTACGTATAAATGCAATTTTTAACAGTTTATACATCAAAATTATAGAAATTTAAACACCACCTCCATGCAATGAAACATCTATATAATGAAATGATTTTGCCGGTCCCTTGAATTTCCTTATACAGAAGTTCTACTGTACTTCTGTAGATCAATGAAAAGAAGTAAAAATGCTGAAAGACTTTTCACTGCTCTGTTAAACAGAAAGGGGAAGAAAGAAGTGGTTTGGCCTCACCCATAACTATAGCAGCTGCCACATAAGTTGAACGACAGGATGACGTCATTTCTAACGCCAGCCAATAGACGTTAACGGGAAGTAAATCGCTTAGCTATTCCATGAAACTTTCGTTTTCGAAACATTGTTTTCGTATTTATATTTAGTTTCTGTTTTAGTTTTATTTTTAATAGATAGATAAAATTAATAAATTAAAAAATGACGCAGAATAGTCGACTCGAAGGCAATTTGTTTTTATATTAAAATTAAATTGAAATTAAATATTTTATGAAATGAAATAAAATCACACATTCAATAGGAAAAATTTTAATTTTTATTTCATTTACTAACAAAACACGACAAAATGTGAAGTTTTAAAATATTTACAATAAAAGATGTATACAATTATGATAGTAGTCTTGAAAGGAACTGTTTATACAATTATGTTTATTATTTCAAAAAGTTGCAGTTAGGCTAGGGGTATACAATCATCTTCTGATTCCGAATCTGATTCACAACTATTTGTATTATTTATAATAAATGGTTCAACTCGTTCTTCAATGATATGATCAGTTTCCAAATAAGAATTTTCCAATTTTATTATATGTTGAATACATTTCTGCCAGTCTCTTACTGTTACACTTTGAATAGCTGCTTGTGTCAGTCTGAGGACGTCAGCAAGTTTGAAACTTGAATTCTCTCGCCTCGCTATTTCTTTTACTTGGGCCCAGATTAATTCAATGGATTTAGTTCGCAATGGTAAGGTGGCAACCTTAATACTTTATGCCCATTAACTTCGGCGATGCTATCAATCACGTATCGTGCTTTATTTTCTCTGTCTTGTTTAGCCATATCGTACAAATCTTTTTTCAACATATCAGGTGAAGCTACTATATTATGGCAAGTAAGCCAGTTATATATTTCAGCCTTTCTCCATGCTTCTGTTGGTGATTTTTCTAGCAACATACTATGATATGGAGCATTATCTATACCTGACTGAATTTTTTTGAATATTTGGTAGTAGCTGTGTTTCAAACCAACTTTTGAAACAATCTCCATTCATTTCATCGTGGTAATTTTCAAAGTTGGTTTTTGATTGAAACAATAATACGTCATTCTGTACAAATCCATCTTCACTTCCAGCATGTAATAAAATTAATCGACGCCCTTTTCCTATTGGTATCTTTTTACCCATAATTGTCTTGCTATTTTTATCATGCCATTGCTTAATTTTAGCATGATTTTCATTCATCCAAGTCTTGTCGAGATAAACGAAAGGATATGATTGCTGTCTGTAAGTACGCACTTGTCTCAAGTAATGATGACGTTGAGCCACTACATCCGATCTTTCAGTATAGAACTTTCGATTATCAATATTTCCGTACTTTAAGTTTATCTAATAAAATTCAACGAAGAGAGGTTTTGCTACCTTCAAATTCAATTTTATTTCTTATTCGTTCTCGTATTTTTGTTACTGTTGGATATTGGTTATCTCGAAATATTTCTATGACTGGAGCGAATTACTGATAAATCAAAATCATCGATGCCTGTTATGGCAGATGAACGTTTTCAACTCTTTCCTGGGGATGTGAATATAGCAGTTTTGCATACAGAAGAATCAGTCATGTCAGATGTTTCCACGGAGGTAATGACTCTATGGATAGTTGTGTATGATACCCCTGTAGCAGTTTCTGTCTCTTTCAATGCAGCATGGTTACTCATTGATGGCTCCTTTTTTCTAATTTAATTGTAAACATCATTTACGATCGTCCTAGATTGATTTTTAATAGGCTTTCCACGTTTCAATGATACCTCCGCCATTACCGAGGCTTCCAAGATTATACACGCTGACCTATATCATGAAAAAAGTGGCAACAATTTATTACATTACCCGAGGAAAAGAGGCAAAATTACCCGGAAAACCATTGCCATCTGTTGTCATAAAACCGAAATAGCCACCATCATCTAAATCGAAATAGCCTCGCCATTACAAAAGCAGAACAAGTGCATCATGGGTAAAATCCACACAAAGCATATTGATGAAAAGTCTTAGGGCGTGTCTAAAAAGTCCGACTGGTCGCCAACAGGTCACGTGGTACGATCGGCGATCGGTCGGCGGCCGTTTGCTTCCGTTTGTTCGTTCATGGACAGCGCGGTCGTGAGCATTCTGCTTCAAAATGGCGTGGCAGCAAGTTTCCTCCTCATTTAAGTTACTACGAATTAAAATTGTGTACATACATAAATTTTCTTCACCCGTCTTTTCTTTTTCGTATTCATTTCTTGTTTCTTGATGCTGTCCAATGATGTATTTCTCTATCTCCTTTCTCCAAAATATATTTATTACGTATTGGCCATTTGAACACTTGAATTTTCTACTTTCGTCCGCCATTTTGATTCTACTCATCGAGGCAGCCGACCGGCGTTGGACTCCGGTCGCGATTAGTGCGACCGGTCGCGTTATGAAAACGCTCATCGCGACCGATCGTTACTTTATGGACAAGCTGTTCGCGACGGGCTTCGACTGGTCGCGACCGGTCAGACTTTTTAGACACACCCTTACTGTGTATGTCAAAAAGATCGTTCAACGTATGTGGCGGCTGCTATACATGACATTGATTGTCAAGCAAATGCACAGTGGAAGAGCTATCTACACAAATTTCAAACCTGCATTGTATGAATGAGGAGGTCCACAGTTCTCACAGTAAACTAGTGTATTTTGCACTTCATGATAATGTAAACTTGTACAGATATGCAAACAGCTATATTTGCAAACTGATGTCATGAAGCTAAAATATCACTCAGCTTCAAAATAGCACCACAATTTTATTGAGCACTGTGTTCATGGAATACACTGCCATGGTAAAAGGAGTAACAATATTCAATATTGGACAGATTATTACCAGTAAATGGATTCTTGATGCCATGTAAGTTATAGTTTTTAAACTCAGTAAATTCAGTGAGAATAGGAGTTAAAAATAGAAATTAAAATTTAATCAATCTGGTAAACTTTCAGGATTCATTTTCAAAATAATTAAAAAGAGGTAAACTTAAATTTATTAAATTAAACGTGCACTATGTAAAAATTCTCACCAGCTGGCATATAAGGAGCATCTTTGGCTTTACGCCAAAGTCTTGAAGACTGAGATTCTTCTTTAAAAGGTTCTTGGTCAAATATTTTCTGACCTGGTGTTTCTCTTGTGCGGCTAGTCATTTTTAACAAATTAAACTGTAAAAGAGAAGCAAAAATTAAGTCAAGGAATTCAAATATAATGAAAGGTATAAGTAAAAGAAAAAAAAAACTTAATAATTATTCAGGTATTTTCCAATGCTTCAGCATAAATTTAAGACAAACTCTTAGTTTGACATTTTTAACGATTTCAAAAATCACAGGGCATTCTTGAGGTTGACAACAAAACCAACTGTTGGCAAGAGCTTTAAACGAACCATTTTAAATTATTGATGAACCTAACCAAACCCTGATTTGCAGATTTGGGGGTTCAGAAAAATCCATATGGAGATAATGTAACAGCTTGGGGGTTCTTTGTCTGTGGTAGCTCAATGCATTCGAGTGGCTACGACGAAAAGCGTGGCCTCTAGTTAGAGTCCAGATCGCAGAATTTTTTCTTTCCCTTTTCTACTTTATAATAATTCCCTTATATACTCGTGCGTAAGCTGATCCCTGAATTTTGACCCCAAAAAGTGGAAAAACACCATGACTTGAGCATAAGCCAAGGAAAAAAGGCAACACTTGAGAGGAAAAAAAATTATTATAGAACACTACTATTACAAGCAGTTTTTGTGTAATTACAAGATTAACTATATAGTAAGAAATTCATGGTATGTGAAAGCCATCAAACATAGCTTCTTCATTTGACTCTCCAAAAAGATGAAAATCTTCATTCTCATGCTTGTCATCCATATCCTCTTCAGTCTCGTTTTCATCCGCCTCACTTTCATTATTTTTATTTTACGAAACGATACAATAATTATTAACTATATGTAATAATATATATTCGTATTAGCTTTCTTTATAACACGTTTTTGAATATTGTCCAAGAATGTGTTATAAAATGTGCTAAGGTCTGTGCCATCTTGTTTCCAGGATTGGACGTGCATTTGCTTTTTACAATGGAAAATTGAGGAAAAAGACGTGAAATAATGCACTGATTAATGCAATGGTATATTGTGTATATTTGTACAATGTGCTGTAGCATATATTAAATTTTATAAGTTAGTGCTTGGCAATAGTATCGATGATAGCCTATGTATTTATGTTCAAAAAATTTCCATTTGTTTTTGAATCTTCGATGTTCCATTTTGAATTCATTATCTATTGAACAACTGCTTAGGTTAATGTATTGATGCATTGCAATGAAAGAACACGTTAGAACATGTTTGAAGCCCCTCACATCATACTTTTTCCAATATGGCTACCACAGCATTTTAGAGATTCTCATTATGCTGCAAAGAGTGAATAATTTTATCATATCAGAAATTTATTTAAGCAATGGTAGGGTTAATAAATGAATTCTAAACAGATTAAAAAATTATTTAATTTTTTGTAAACTCCACTTATAAGACTGCTTCATTTAAGAGTGCTTTCATTAACTGACTCGTGCATAAGCCGAATGTCGTTTTTTAGGATCGTTACAGGGGACGAAACTTGGTGCTTTCATTTCCAGCCCGAAAGCAAACATCAAAGTCGTCAATGGAAGCATTATGGGTCACCACCCCCGAAAAAATCAAAAGCAGTCGCAAACAGCACGGGGAAGGTGATGTTGACAGTGTTTTTTGATCGCAAAGGCCGGATTTTCCTGGACTTTCATGAAAAAGGCACCACAGTTAATGCAGCACGATATGGGGAAACATTGAAGGCACTGCACGCGGCCACCAAATGCAAACGTCCTGGACTTCTTACTGAAGGAGTGCTTCTTCTCCATGACAACGCACGTCCTCACACCTCAAAAGCAACGGTAAACCTCATCAAAGAGTTCAACTGGGAAGCAATGCAGCATCCATCTTACAGCCCTGACTTATCCCCATGTGACTTTCACGTGTTTGGGGATCTCAAGAAACATTTGAAAGGCCACAGGTTTCAGTCGGACGATGAAGTGAAGGAAGAGGTTCAGGAATGGTTCCACACGCAACAGAAAGACTTCTTTCAAAAAGGAATTACACGTCTTGTTACACAGTGGGGTAAATGCCTTAACGCATTTGGAAAGCATTTTTAAATTCCTTGTATACACTTTGGATAAAATAAATAATTTTTGTTTTCATTTGTACGACCCTTATATTTGAAGAATATCATCAGTCTCATTATAATTTTCTCTGAGTGTCGTTATGAATTTATAGACAAGTTCCAAAATATATCTACTTTTACAGTATTAAGCAGGCTTCATGGCTGAGAATGATAAGGCGCAGGTCTCGCTACCGGCGAGTCATGGGTTCGAACCCCACTGAGCGCATGAATATTTGTGTTTGTCCCTTACTAACAAGCTTGAAAGACCAAGCAAAACTTCAGTAGGCTGATACCCTGCTAGATTAAATTTTAAACAAATCTAATGGTTATTTAACATCCTCGACAGCAAAAAGGTAAAAGAGGAATAGAAAAAGTTCAAATTTCATTTTTCATTTTCTTATTTGCAAATGATACTTGCCGTAAAAGTTATTGGGAAACATTTTCATAAAAAAATAATAAGAAATTTTATCCGATAAGATAACAAGAAAACTTATTACCACATCTTTTTACCAAATAAATTTCTTTAGAATAGGGAACATAATTTTAAATAATAAATGAGCTAGATATAAACTAATACTGAAACACCAGGTCCTTCTATGAATTTTGAGTAATTTGAAATTAAGATATTGCAAGTAGATTCCCAGATGGAGTCTGCTACTTAAGCTTTCATTTATATTAAACTTTAAATTAGTGAAATTAATTCCATTGAATTTATTCCTTTCAAACGTACTAAAGTTCTGGCTTTACAAATGGTTTTACAAAAATAACTTCTATTTTAGCGATTAACCTCAGGGATATTCAATTTAGCGATTAAAAAATAAAAATGATAAACTTATTATAATGAAAAAGAAAAAAAAAAAATTTCTTTGCATTTTTATTTCCATTGATGCTTCTCTTGTAGTTTAGATGAAAAATTGCCATAGGGAGGAATAAATTTCATAAAAATTATCTTCATTAATTTCAACTGCTCTAAATTGTCTTCACGTGGTTAGTGGAGCAGATTGCTCTCAGCAACTCTACTAAAGCTACAAAAAAATTTGTAGCTGGAATGCAATTTCCTTGTAAAACACTCATTCAGAAACTGCAGTTTCCTACCTTCATCCGTTCTGGACTCAATTTTTAAGATATTTTTTCCCCAATCAATTTTCCAATTATTTTAACCTACAAAGTTTTAAGCATAACTGTTATAAAACTGTTATTTTATTATGATGATATTTCCCCTCTCCACTAAATTAACCAAAAATAATTTCAACATAATCTAAATCCACTAAATCTAATTTTTTTCTCTTAAATAATTTCAACATAATCTGAATAGAATTAATGAACGTGAAATGAACTTAATATTATGTAATTCTAAATGTTTAACACGTTATATAATAACTCTCATCATTTCAGATGAGTGTAAATACATTTGTGATTAACATAAATTTGGAACATCCTACGTTCCAACAATATTGATAATATCATCAATCAGTGAATGATCTTAAAAGGAACGTAGAAAGTAAATTTGGTTTCACTAACCTGATTTCAATTCACACGATAGGATGAAAATGAATTACCGTCCTTCCTTATGATTCTTTTTAACACTGTTACCGGCACCAAGATAACCAATGCCAACAAGAGTTTCTGCGTCACGGGGAATTTCTTTCTCACCAATGCCCGCTGAACCTGTTCCACTCACACCGTGACCTCACAGATAGAACGGAGATGGGGACATATTCTACGAAAATTGCATCACTGGAAAACTTCAGTTAAGTGCCGCTAGTTGCAAAGGAGAAGTGACGAAATATTATGACGGAAGTGACGATTTTATTCAGGTGCTGGAATTCACGTTCAAAAGAAATGCAAAAGTCATGTGAATCTTCAGTGATGGGAGGATTTCCCAACAGATGATGTCGCAATTTGATTTTGTTTACTTCATGATAACTTAAAGCAAAAATTATTGTTTTTTAATTGGCTCCCGATTTTCAGTTTCAAAATTTAAGCTGTATAGAATTGGATTGAATACTTATTACTTGAATTGTATGGCGTACGCAGTAATTCTTGACTTGGTTGTTTATTATTAGTAATGAAAATAAAATTTCATATTTCATTGTACAGGAGAGCTTCTGAGTAAAAATTATACTCAGTAGAATTATAAAAAAAAAAAAGCTCTTTTAAACTAAACACAATTAAACTCAAATACTTGTATTGAGGCGTTTTCTCCATTCACAATCGCTTTTACGAAGAGTTCATAAACCCCTTCCTAAATTCACAAACAATTCATCAGTTTCCTTTTTTATTTTTAATAATAAAAATGAATCGGGCTTCCCAAGATCACCGAGCAATACATTCTAAAGCAATATCTCATTTAGTACGATTAGTTAAGAATAGCGGTAAGTATGAAAGTTTAAAGTTTATATCTGACATAAGTGTACGTATAAATTAGCTAACAACACGTCAGGGCGTTGTCATGCCTGTAATGGTTTTTGTGTTTATCAAACTTTATAGTTTATGAAAACGTTTATATTCAATCATTAAAAATTATTACAGCCTCGCCCCCCTTTTATAACAAGTGATTTTCATTTGTGAATTTAAAACTCCTAATAATTCATAATTTTAATAATTAGCATTTTGTCGTGCATCTAGGAATAAGGTGCATAGGTGATAACTTACGCATCACTCCTTTTTAAAATTTATTTTATTTATTTATTTATTTATTTTTATTAAAATCGACTTTACCAATTCATAGATTGAAAAGTGTTTGGATATTAACCTAAGATACAGTTGAGGTAGGTATGACAGGTAAATTTAAAACATACATTTGTCATACATTATTTTCCTTTCTTTTAAATATGTTTATGTTTATTCTAAAGTTGAGAAGCAAATGCATGTTTTAAATTTTGAGGAAAAGTTGGTAATATGGTCCCCTGCAGATAAATCCCCCCCCCTCCAGTATTATAAATTAACTATTAATGTCATCTAGATCAACATGTATTGGAATACCCAGCCTTTATTCAACAATATGTTTTATAGTATTCGGTTTTTAAAAGTTTTGTTTTAGTGGTACGTGATTGAGAAACTTTGAGAACCCCACTTTGAGCTATCAGTTAACCATTGATGTAGTGCTCTGTGGTCACAAAAAGAAGAAATCTCTTTTATAAATTTTATGCAATTAATTGTTTTGAGATGTGTTAAGTAATATATATACATTGCCAATATTTTTGCTTTTACATATCCATTTGGTTGGATATCTTTAAGCCACTCACCAAGCTTTTCAAAACCCAATTATACTTTTAAAATTTGGTCAACCTGTTCAAATTTTGTGAAACAATAACGAACCATCTTGAAGCGAGTCTATGGACATGAGAAGATTTGGCTTCATTTTTTACTGCATTAGTGTTTCTAAAATTGAAAGCATTTAAAAAATTTTTTAAAATGATTATTTAATAAACTTGAATTCATTAAAAGCTTTTTAAAAATTATTTTCTAAAATGAATATATTATTTGTTAAAATAGAAATATTGGCAAGTGAATTCTCAGTGTTCAAACTTTTGTGCCATCCTGTATATTAACCTCTTCACGACCAGCCTAAATTTTGAAGGATACCTCCCAGGACCAGATTTTATGTCCTATCTGACAAACCAATGACGAACGTGCGTTCGTCATATACAGTTTTGTAGGAATATTTCTCTTTCAGAATCAATATTTATTTCAAAATCAGGATCTTTGGCATCACAACTTGCATCAACATAATCATACGTAATCAAAAGCATTGTTGCTTACTGTACAAATACAACGTACAACAGTGTTGAAATTAGCAATCAAAGAATAAACTCAATGGTTCCATCTATCGACAGGAAAATGGACCCATAAAAGAATAAACTGTTCCAAATGATTTTACTCTTTCATTCCTGAAAAACCACGTTTTCATTTAGTTAATAGAATTAATAACAGAAAATGACGAACGCATGTTCGTCATGGTATTGAACAGAGGGTCTAACTTGACGAACGCACGTTCGTCACTGATCTTGAAGAGGTTAATATACATGATGTTTTCAAATTCTGTAAACAAACTTGTAGGGATGGTGCAAGACCTTATTTTGAATATATTTTGCCATAAACTGAGGGTCACAAATGAATCCTTGATACATAAAAAAATCGTCAAACATCATACATGGTCTTTGCCTGATTGTCTCGCTGATCAGTGGACTTAAGTAACAATGGCGCAGCCAGTTACTGGATGGGTGACCACCAGTAAAATTCCATCTTAAATCCCCCATGCTTCAGAGGATACATAAAGCCGTCGGTTCCGGCTGCTGATGACATCTTACAGCAGTCGTTACTTGTTTCAAAATCCTGCACCTGGTTATTGAACCCTTGTGCAGTATTAGCCCCAAAGCATATATCCACCCTCACTTGAGGAAGGTACCATTCATACATACAACTGTGACTTCCTCCTAATATTGTCTCTGGTTATCGATTTCCAGAAAATGGAGAAATTAGAAACCTTGTTACTGATGGTCATGTAAATTAATAACCAAATACAACATGTTCATAAAATTACAAAAAGCGTTCATAAAATAAACCCCCACTTATCTACACCCAGTTTATTGGCAATATACTCTTGTACTTCAAAAAAATAGAATATTCAGCTGGGTAATGATCCGTATTGTAGAATAGTCTCATATTAAGTGTGATTAAATTGGTCAGATGAAACAAAAATTTTATTTCTAAATGTAAACTTTATAAAGTTTAATTCTATACAAAAAGTAAAACAATTCATAAAAAATCAACATAGTTATGAGATTTTTCATCACTTCAAAATAATGGAATAGTGACAGCACTGCATCAAAATAATGGAATATTAATAAAAATAATAAAAAAAGAATGTAACAAAGAGTAAAACTATCAAACTAACACTAATACTTGATAGGGACACCATTGGCATCAATGACAGCATGGATTCATTTTGGAAGAGAGTGAATCAGTTGTCGACATCAGTGTTCAACCAAACCTTGTGTTTCAGTTCTTGAATTGTGAGTGATTATCGTTTGCCAGTTTGCGTTTCGTGATTTTTCATAGAACTTCTATGGAGTTCAGGTCTGGGGAGTTAGGAGGCCAGGGCTTTGTGTGAATATTCTGTTCCTGTAAACAGTTCTTAGTTGAGTGCGATGTGTGAGTTAGGGTGTTATCTTGCTGAAAGAAAAAGTCTGTCTCCATATAAATTTTTGGATGATGAGACAAGAAACTCATCCTAAATTTCCTATAGGCCAATGAATTAATCGTTCCTCTGACGATTACAAGCTCTCCCAAACCCATGGATAATGCTGCTTGAAACTTGATGTTTTTGTTCATGGTACAGGGATAGTGTGCCTCTTCTTTAGTTCGCCATACTCTGCCTCCTTGGTCACCGAACGTAGACAGAATCGGGATTCATCGCTGAAGATGACATTACTGAAGTTCTCAGGAGTCCAATTGGCATGAACTTTACACCACTTGAGTTGTGCTTTGATTGAGTTTTGTTCAACATAGGTGTCTTGTTTAGCACATAGCTGTTCATTATAAATTCTGGTAAGTGCCGGAGTGTTGTACTTTAAGGATATATCAGTTCCAACCTTACACCACAATGTGTAAATAACTTTGAAGATTTGAATCGATTATTAGGTACAACTTGGCGCACCCATCTATCTTCAAGTGTTGTCATTGAACGTTTGCGTCCACGTTTGTCCAGATTTGTTTAAAATCCATAGCCGGAATTTGTTTTTTTATCAAAACTTTGGAAACACCACTTTATGAGCAATGTACTGTTTCACTATCACTTCGTTTGTGACCTGATTTGTGCAATTGGAGTATCAGCTTACGCTGGATTAATGACAGATCTTTTTTGGGTGACATTTCTCAATAGATAGTGAATTGAAATTCTTTAGCAGCTCAGGAAGTATGTGAATGATAGTATAAAGTAACATAAAGTATTCTAGCTTGGAAAACCAAATGGGATATCCCATTCCAGACTATGTAAATCTGAATATTCCATTACTTTGACGCGGTGAAGTCAATATTCCATTATTTTGAAGTGATGAAAAATCTCATAACTTTGTTGATTTTTGATGAATTGTTTTACTTCTTAAATAGAATTAAAACTTTATTCAGTATACGTTTAGAAATAAAATTTTTGTTTCATTGGACCAATTTATTCACACTTAACATGAGACTGTTTTACAACACGCTCACTACAAAGCTGAATATTCCATTTTTTTGAAGCACACGAGTATATTCGAAATAAATTTTCGATCACCGCTGAAAGTTTGTACACAAAGTTCGTAACCACCCTGTATAATATTATATCTAATGATATATCAATAATATCGATGATTCTATCCAATAAAACAATGTTTTTGGAGAAATAAATTCACCCCCAAGTGCTTCAAAACTGTTGATCATAGATTGACCACTGCCCTGTAGTTTGGGACAGGTTAACCTTGCAATGAACGAACAGGTACAGTTGCAAGATCATTGTATCAATACACGAGATCAATAAAGAAGACTGGGTAGGTAATAAGAAATGCTTATTCCAAAGACAGGTCAATTGCCTGCTATAGAATTATTTGGATGATGTTCATGCAATCTTATGTAAATATTTAAAACAAATTGCTTCATTTGACTTGTTGAAGGTGTGTGACTTGAATAGTGACATTGTGAAAGCTGGCATGCTAGGAACTATATTTAATTATGTTTAAAAAAAAAATGCTAGGAACTATATTTCAGTTGCATATGTACATGGCCTTCTCACTCCCTGTACTTGTTCTTTAATTGCAAGGTTAACTTGTCCAGAACCATAGTTCCACTACTGTTTCTCCTAAATTTAGATTCTAAATTTTGTTTCTTTTGATTATAGGTGATAACTTGCTGAATGGAAACACAAAGCTAGCTTTGACACCCTCCATTTTAGCTTATATTAACAGTATGTTAACGGAAGTATTAGAAGATGGCTTTGAAAGATCATTTGTTGTTCAACAAACTAATTATTGCAAACAGTCAATTATAGAAGATTTACAGTTTTTATACGATTTCATTCAGAAATCGGCAGGTGTGAAGGTATTTATAAAAAGCTTTTTTATTCTTAATGACTAGTTTTATTCAAAAGAGTAGATATGGAAGAAATTATTCAAGGGACTCTTTGGAACACTGTAGAAAATAGTTTGACAGAATACGAATAAAGTAGAAACTTCCATGCTGCTAATAATAATTTCTTATCTCTTTTTGCCAAATCAATATTTGGTAATATAAGTAAAGAAAAATAGTACTTATACATAAAACAAAAATGATACCGTGTCATATCTTTCCTCCTCTCCTATTTATTATTGATTATCATATAGAGTTCATGCTTGATGTGTTGCCTGATAACCTCTCTTATTTTTGTTTTTTTTGTTACCTGATAACAGTAGGCTAGCAGAAATAAATAATAGTTTCTCAGACCATTTCTTAACCAACTTTGACTATTAAAGATAAAATATTCTACACGTCAACCATAAAATTATAAAATTAAATATCCAATATAAGGACAGATTAATACTTCATATAATTAAAAGTTT
This sequence comes from Rhysida immarginata, assembly GCA_023313115.1. Taxonomy (NCBI): domain Eukaryota; kingdom Metazoa; phylum Arthropoda; class Chilopoda; order Scolopendromorpha; family Scolopendridae; genus Rhysida; species Rhysida immarginata. The sequence goes on along the minus strand of JAHWFO010101634.1, from coordinate 635,773 downwards.
AATGAAACAATTAATTGATGAACATCTTTATAACCTTCATTCACTTCAAAGTTAAATGAGAGATGCAGGAGGCAAAGATGAGTCCCCTGTTAGAATATAAAGATAGAGTAGTAGTCAAGATTGGAGATAAATATGAAATATCATCTATATTAATACAAGTTTTTCATAGATTTATGTTACCAGCTTTGTGGACTGAATAAATATTTGGGGAGATGAAAAAAAATCTGCTTATTAGGGTAAGCTGCCCAGTTGTTGCCACCCTAATGGATAAAAATTGCCTTTTTGATTCTGAAGTGCTACTGTGATTAAGTTTGCATTTAAATATTCAATGCAGGACATAAAGGAAGGTTCGGAGAAGATATTACGAGAAAAAAATTTCCAACTTATTACTATAGTGTACAGTGTTCTCCCCAGAAAATTTTATCAAGTGGGCGGTAAGCTAAAATAACTGGGTGGACAAAAATTAAAAACAAAAACAAATAAAACAACAGTATACAGGGTGATTACAAAAGAACTTCACACTTTTAAAAATTTATTACATCAAAGCTATTCCGAATATTGTGCTACCCACATGTGGGGGTATGACCTCGATGGGGTCGTAGGACTACTCCGAACCTTCGCACGTGGCAGCAAGGGAGGGTGGAACTCGTATAAGGTCAATAAAATGAAATTCGCTCAGTGTGTGTCAGGTGAATAAACAACTTTTAATTGCCTTAAAAATTAATTGAAAAAATGTTCCATAAAATTATAATACCATTAAATATTACATTACAACAAGGGGGCCCCATCTAAGATACATAACAATAATTAACTAATGCTTTAATAAAATACAACTATATTTCAGAATGCTCTCTTCATAATCATAACGCTAAATGCGCTTTACGAACATAAGTGCCCTGCTGTTATTATTCTCTATGGTACAAATGTACCTGTTACTCACTCCTTTCGAGTTCAGTAATATAGGCCATTTTCTTATTCGACGCTGGAACGCGTTGTGTATCCCTTTTATTAATGGAAGGGATACAGTAACCCGGAGATTCTATTAATCTGTGCACCTCTCCTAGGCCGCTCTACTCTCTTATGAACAACAGCGTTACTGAGAGCCACTTATATTAGCTCGCACACATAGATTTTAGGTAGCATTTTCTTAAACTAATTAATTGCAACTCAGCTTAATATACAGTACTAATGTTACAATCTAGTTTAAGTTCCAAATAATCAGTTCATTATCGCCGCTCACTATGAATCGGTAAGTTTTGCGCGATCTTTTCATGAAACAAAAGAGCGTCTACAATAAATAGCCTTCATTGCTTTCGCTAAATAGCGCTAATGTAATATACAGAAACTACAATGTCGCAAAACGGGGATTGACGGGTTCAATTGCCGAATAGCATATGTGATTCGAAATGTATTTTAATCACAAGCAAAGGGAATTTCCGCCGACGAAATAAAAGAAACGATCTCACTGTATTTTGAGGGCAAGGTGATTTCTCAACTTAGAGGAACCTGGAAAACGACAGAACATCGACGTTGTTCTCGACTGTCCTTGGTAATCTTGTTTCATCTTTGTAGGTGCCAAAATTACTCAGCCAACGTATACTGATGCTTTATATTCATCATAACGATCCGTGTAAAATTACTGCACCTTCTCTCTATTTAATCGCTTGCAGGCATTGGACTTAGGCATAAGCGCCATTTTGGAACATGACTAAACAGTCGCTTACCCTCTCTGCTCAACACCAGCATTTTACACACGTCCGTCGCTTACGGATACATTTTACAAAAAAAAAACTTAACAATACCAAAATTATCTTAGAAAACACGCAGTTTTTCAAAGAATTTCTCCCCGCTACAACAAAGCCCAGCCCCTTTTGCCGAGACATTGTTGTACCGGAGGAAAATTTCTATCTCCTCTCAACAATCGGCACTAAAAATCTATTATTTTTCACTATAAATATATCATTAGCCATTTAATACACACTCTTACTACGACTACCACCTACTCACGAAAAATAAACAACACGAACAAAACAATTGTAACAAATTTATGGAGCACATACCCACACACACTATACACACATACACGGGAACACCTCCCCCACCAAACAAAACTCACACTGACTCAGTCACAACATAAACACACCACACATGGATTGTGGAAGTTTATTGTTACACGTAGCATTGTAAGACAGAGGTGCGGGAATTTCTTGATGCTACTCTCCCACAGCGGTGGATTGGTCGAGCAAACAATAACCTGGAACTTGCAAAGTGGCCACCGCGGAGCCCCGACCTCACACCTTGTGATTTCTTTTTATGTGGGTGTGTAAAGGAAAAGGGCTTCACCCTACCCCTTCCCCGTGACCTAGACGAGCTGAAAGAACGCATTACGGTAGCGATACATGGGATTGATGGAGACATGTTAATGCGGGTTTGGGACGAATTCGACTACCACATTGATGTATGCCATTTCACGACAGGGGCATATTGAACATCTTTAACTGTGTCACAATAAACTTCAAGAGTTTTTCTTTAAGAATCCGTATGTGATGTGTCTATATTCTGAATAGCTTTGATGTAATAAATTTTTAAAAGTTCTTTTATAATCACCCTGTATAGTATGAACTTGAGTATGGTTTAAAGGGGTTCCTGTACACACCATAGTTCAGATATTCATAAATTATAAATAAAAATAGGAAAGAAAATTTCACAGCCTAGGCTCGAACCAGGAACATTTAACTAATTGTAGGGATGCTCTAAACAATTAAGCCACCATGGACATTGAAAACATTACACTATTTACATGTTCCCTTTAATCTCTTTTTAAATACGAGTTTTCAAGCGGCAACTTCAGTTGCCGACCAGTGATGGGGATTAATGGCACAATGATTGCTAAATGCCTGCTTTACTTTCCTTTCCATTGGATGTTTTTTGTGTGGTTAAATGTACACAGTTTCACTATCTGTAATATCTCCCTTCCCCATGTTTTTTTTTTTTAATCTGTGGAAGAAATTCAAAGAAAACTTGCATTGTTCTTATGATGACTGAAATAATTCTTTTAATGCTTTTCAATATCAGTTTTGTCTTTGTTAAAATAATAATATAGTTTTGTACAATGACATTTATCAACGATAATTTAAAAAGTGAGCTCCAAAAAAGAAGAGGACCTCATAACTGACATAAATAATTTAAAAAAACAAATAAAACGAATAAATTATGACCCCTTTATGTATTATTTATATAATTTAGCAACTGAATGTGATTTCCGAAGTTGAAAAAATATTTTTTGTTGCCGTTCACTTATAAAACTCTCCAACTCTTGATATGACTTGAAACTTCTTCCTATTCAACATATTTTTCCAGTTGAACATTTACAATATGTTCGTTCACTGCTACGGCCATCTGCTGCACGAAAAGTGCCGCGAAACAACTCCTGGCAATAACATGTGATGTCACTCCTTACTGTCGTGAGCTATTATGCCTTCACAAGGTAGCCATGAACGTAGCCATTGCGACATTAAATTTTTGATTTATTCACTTTAATATTATTCAAATTTAAAATTTTTTCATTTACTTTAAAAAATGGGAGAAATTTATGAGAGCATGAATTATTTTATACTTAATTTGATTGAAATGATTTTCAATTTCTGTTTAATTAGATAACTCATGGACAACAAACTCTTCAAGGAAATGTTGATATATCACACTTTCGTTCGCTTAAAGTTTTGGAATTAAGAAAAATTCCTATTCATTTGGTGGTTGGTTTACATTCTCTTGGAGATAAATTACAAACGATTATATGTTCCAGATGTCTGCATCGATTAAAGGTGAGAACATTTTGGTTCATCATGCAATCTTAGAAGTAAAGTTTAATTTAACTGTTGTGATACAGTAAAACTCAAATGTGGCATCAATGGGATCAGGGTACTGCTGGATTTCACAATTTGCTAGATTTCTTGTCGAAAATAGAAGAAAAACAAGATGACAGCTCCATTTCCCTGTGTATGTATACACTATCTGCCCAAAAATTATCAGACACTTTCGATTTTAGATGTCTTGTTGAATATCTAGAAAAATAATTGACAAATTATCCTGAAACTTCAGGGGTGTAAAGAGCATGTTACACCTGACATACTTCAGTGAAGGTTTTGTCCCAAAGGCAAATAGGGGACCAGCAACAAAATGAAACAAAAAATATTGTTTGGGATCACCCTCTAAAAAAATAGTGCTTGAAATGTGTTGTAGCTGTAGCATATGATTAAGAGGCTTCTTTTACTTACCTGTGTTCATTTGTATGGACACCAGTATCAACTTCTCCTTATGCTGATATGAAGTTAATATGCCTATGTAAAGTCTGTATTTTTTGCTATCTTTGCAAGAATTTGAGGCGAGGTTTCAAATATATAGCTTACCTCTTTTCATCATAAATGTCCCAAGACGAAAACATAAACCGCGAAGAGAAACTTCTTTGGAAAATTTTAATTAACTGTATCTCTCCTCTCTTTTCGAGCTAGCATGCCTTTCAATGCTAGCTACTAACTCGAAAAACTTAAACCAGCAGACAGACGGACATTGTAAAACCAATAAGTAGCTCCATTCTTCCGTTACCTAATAAATTAAAGATAATTTGTAAGTGGAAAGAGAAAAATACACTCCAATTGTGCAGATCACTGAAGAAATATAAAATCATTTATTGAAACTTAAATTTTACATCCACATGACATTGTAGCAATCTTTTGTGATGGCTGACAATCATTGTAATTGTGCAAATTGAAACTGAATGTGAACATCAAAATTGAAAATCAATTTTGTTCTTTGAGAAAATTTAGATAAATTGGGAAAATATTTAAACATAGCAAATGATAAATGTAGTTTCGCCTTGTCAATCCTGATTGATCACGAGCGACTTTTTTGAAGCAGGCATACACTTCCAATTGGTTGTTTCCATTTTGCTTTGCGAAACTTTGCTATTTCACCAGCTTTGGTGACGAAAAGTGGACAGAAACTTGGTAAAAAAGTGAATTCTCTGTAAAGTTTAAAACGTGCAGCATGTATACATATATCATAAATGCTGTGAGATGAAAAATAAATGATCAAAAATCACAAAGAGAAACCTTTTGAAATTTTTTGAAAACCTGAAGTAGAATTTGGGAGCCAAGTCAAATATTCTAGATTTCTGGTTATTATGGATTTTAGGATAGTGGATTTGAGGAGTTTTACTGTATTAACATTTATCTAGATTTCAAACCTCTTCTTAGTTGAAATAAAAATTATTTGGTAAAAGATGAATTTGTCTATGAAAAAAGACAATTCATTTCATTTATATTTGAAAAATATTATTTCTTGTATTGTTGCAAGAATAAAATGAAGAAATAAATCATAGATGACATAAATTTAAATACACTAGGGAAAAATTCTACAGTGGGTGATCGTTTAATGAACACTTTTGCAAAAGATTTTTACGTTTGGACAACAAACACCTTACAGAACAAACGCAAGAGGGAACAACACCATTTCTGGCAAAAACAAACATCCAAGCATATGGTGAAATTTTAATTCACAGCCCAAAGGATTTAAGATCCGGGAAGCTTTATTGATCACAAGGTCGGCATTTGAATTTTGATATTGTTTTCTAGGTAAACTTTTCCCTAGATTAATAGAGCTATCCAGCTCAGACTCTGAAGTCACCACTTCACTTCTTACAGATCCTGAGATTTTCTTCCCGCGCATGGGATGACGTAATACCGGAAATCTCAAGAAATCTCGTGAACGGGCAAAAGGCCCATTGCTCTTTGGTTATGGTACAATCGGCTTTCATGTGTATGACGTTTTCTTTTTTTTGTTTTTTTTCCTCCACATTATGAATACATAAAAATATAGATTTACTAAACTGTAGTTTATTTCATAAGAAAAGTAATTGAAAAATTAGTATTGAATGAAAAATAAAAATAAAATTGAAAATCGGATTTAAAGTGTTTTTAGCCTGGTCAAGCTTAAACCTATGATCCAGTCATTCATATTATTTAGTCACTCTCTTCTGACCTAAATTAGTTTAGCTTTCGAACATGGGGGAGAAGCAATGGTTAAATCCGTGGTCAAATCACACGTCCCCTACAAAGTGGTCAACTCTCGTGCCCCCCCCCCCCCTTTCGTCAGTCGATGAATATGGTTCATGGCATGAACCAGTTACAAATATTATCTAAATCGGTTCATTGGCGAGATATATTAAGTAATATATCAAACAAATCGTAATGACGAGATAGAAGCGGATATAAATTACTATTTTCGCCAATTAATAAATAAGGTTCCGGGAATGAACCATTTTGAAAATGGTTGAAATCGAAACAATGACACGTGCTCTAATAGTACCCTTATGACACCCTCAAAAATTTTCAGTGCTAAAATATGGCATGTAATATATCAAACGATTTGCAATGATGTGTCAAGAATGAATATAAAGTAAAATTAATGGTAGTCGAAATTGTTTTCAAGGAACCTGGTTTAGTGGAACCATTATGGCT
>JAHWFO010101634.1:589775-629245 GCA_023313115.1 Rhysida immarginata | reverse complement strand
TCCATTAGAAACTTCCAATGTTAACATAGAGCGGTTTAAAAATATAGTTCCGCGAATGGTTTAGTTTAACCTTTTGGTACTTGGTTATGTCATTCCTTAATGGTTTATTTATTTATTTATTTATTTATTTATTTATTTATTTATTTATTTATTTATTTATTTATTTTTAAAATTTCTGTTTCTTTTAAGGATTTATTTGAACATTGTGGTGGTGACATGGGTAACCAAACTATATGGAAAAGCTTAACAGTGGCAGTTCTTAGCTATAATACCATAGATGAACTTGATGATTCAGTTGTAAGTAGTTTATAAAAAACTATGAGCTATTATTTACATAATTTCATACTTATTGGCTTAAAAAAAATTATATGATTAAGAAATACATAGCCACAGGTGAAATGTAAATACTAAAACAGATTTTTCCAAACCTTGGCATTGTTTTTATAGAATTTATTGCCAAACCTGGAAGTGCTTGATGTAAGCCACAATTATATTAGGAAGCTAAATTATACTGAGGTAAGCATAATTTCTTATATACATATATAAGGGTCGTACAAATGAAAACAGCCATTATTTATTTATCCAAAGTGTATACAAGGAATTTAAAAGTACTCTTCAAATGCGTGTAATTCCTTTATGGAAGAAGTCTTTCAGTTACGTGTGGAAACATTCCAAAACCTCTTCCTTCACTTCATCGTCCGACTGAAACCTGTGGCCTTTCAGATGTTTCTTGAGATCCCCAAACACGTGAAAGTCACATGGGGATAAGTCAGCTGTAAGGTGGATGCTGCATTGCTTCCCAGTTGAACTTCTTGATGAGGTCTACCGTTGCTTTCAGGGTGTTGGGACGCGCGTTGTTGTGGAGAAGAAGCACTCCTTCTGTAAGAAGCCCAGGACGCTTGCTTTTTAATGTTTCCCCATATCGTGCTGGGTTAACTGTGGTGCCTTTTTCAAGAAAGTCCAATAAAATCGGGCCTTCGCAATCAAAAAACACTGTCAACGTCACCTTCCCTGTGTTGTTTGCGATTGCTTTTGGTTTTTCGGGGATGGTGACCCATAATGTTTCCCATTGACGACTTTGACGTTTGCTTTCGGGCTGGAAATGAAAGCACCAAGTTTCGTCCCCTGTAACGATTCTGTCAAGAAAACTCTCTCCTTCCGGTGCATAGTAAGTCAAATGTTTCAGGGTCATGGCCATTCGAACACCAAGTTGTTCTGATGTCAAATGATGCGGGACCCCTTGTGCACAGATTTTTCTGTAGTGCAGATGGTTCCTGATAATGGATTGAACAGTTCCACGACTAAGGGCAATTTTAGCAACCACGAAATCGATTGTCACTTTTCTGTTTTCCTGTTGACCGCGTCAACTTTGGTTTTGGAATCATCCGTGATGGCACGGTTTGCTTGTCCACGTCGTTGATCATCTTGCAATGATGACCGTCCCTCCAAAAACTTCTTGCTCCATGCCCAAACACGAGTGAAAGTTAGTCAGTCATTTCCATAGATGTTAATAAATTACGCCGATGAATTTCAGAAACTGAAACTTCCTCACATTTTGTTGTTTGGACGAAGCGATCATGCACAGAGCTTCGAAGCGCGAGCTATTGTTCTTTCTCACGTGAAGCAACATTTGTAACCTATTGTTCAATCTGCACGTGGGGTTTGACAATTGTTGAAAACAAAAACTTACGATCCTACACGTCGTCTTTTTTTTTTTTTTTTTTTTTTTTTTTTTTTTTTTTTCCCCAACACAAATTTTCATTTTCATTTGTACGACCCTTAGGTATAGTGCACTTTTTGTTTGTTGTTTGTTTGTTTGTTCCTCCATAACTTCTGAACCGGGCAACCCCCGAGGCTAAAATTTTTGCACAGAGGACCTCTCAGACCGGGGGAGTGTTATAGGCTAGACCCGTTCACGTCTGACCTCCTGTTGGTCTCCTACGCTCTTCTAATAGATATATGTTTCTGTCTTATACAAATCTACAGTTTTATTCTGATCTTGATGAAATTGTGCACACTTGACCTTCAAAGCAAGAGGAAGATCACAGTCTACATGAAATTTCGAAAAAATAATAATTGTTCCTTCTGTCCTAAAAAACTACGTATTAATAGTAAATCGGATAACGTAGCAAGATAAAAGTTTTTTCGTGGTGCATCAAATTGTATTGTTGCTTCAGCAAACAAGCACTCATCAACTCCTTCATTGTTGCTACATCCAAAGCATTTCTCTTCGTGGACACATATCGTTTTGCTGCAAACAGGGAGATTTTGTTCCTAAATACCATTATGATATGATTACCGCTATCACCATTGTGACTCAAATAACTCATATATATACTGAAATATATCGTCACATATAAATATATACAGAAAATTAAACACATGAAAAAAGCTGGAATTAATATAGTAAAAATTTATATTGAAGAATCGAAAACTTTTTTAAAATACTCCCAATGGATAGCCTTCTAACTATCGTCCTTTAGCAGTTCTACAGGACTTCACTCGCTTTAGAATGTTGAGTGAGTTTGACTCAGTGCCGAAGAAAAAAAGTGGATAATAATGTTCTTTTTTTCTGTATATTCACATTCAGAAATTGCAGAATTTCATCCAAAAAGAGCCCGAGCAACGCTGGGTATATCGCTAGTATTAAATATATATGTAAAAATGTAGATGTTTGGTTAGCATAGGAGAAGAGAGACAACTGTTGTGAGGATTCAGGAAGAGACAAAGCAACAGGATTGGCCACGTCTTACAAGGTAGTGGAGTTATAAAGGTCATGCTTGTCGTCGTCTTCTTCCGTCCATAGCTTGGAGCTGTATGAGACGGTTGGCCTCTATGGCACATTCTTCCATACTTTACGATCCATGGCAACAGTTCTGGCCTGGTTAAGGTCGAGATGTTGGTTCTTCAGGTCGTCTTCCATCAGCTTGTCCCATGTTTTCCAAGGCGCGGACCGTTTAATTCTCCATTGGGTGCGTCGTTGTCTCCAAAGGAGTCTGGGTGGTATTCTGTTTGTGCCCATTCTGCACACGTGGCCAAACCATCTTAGCCTTCACTTTTGTCTGGTGAAGGCTATTTGCTGTTGATACCTTGCACAGATGGTGTCATTAGTGATGCGGTCATGAAGTGAGACTCCCAAGATCTGCCCTAAACATCGCATTTGGAATACCTCGAGTTTGTTTAAATCTAGTTTGAGGCAGGTCCATGTTTCCAATTCATAAAAAAGAATGGGCAGAATTAGAGTCTGGAAGAGCCAAATTTTGGTCTTCGTAGACAAGTTGGTCTTCTTCCACAAGCACCATTTGAGCGAAGCGAACGTTATGGCTGCCTGTCCAATTCTGCTGTGGATCTCCGCAGTGGATGGCACTTATTTTCTCCAGGACCTGCGACCCAAGATATATTAAGTCTTGCACTTGCTCGATCTGGATGCCTTCGAGATAGACGGTGGCCTACAACCCATCCAAGAATGGCCTCCAGGAAGTGAGTGACTCCAAGAAGTTTAATAGCCTTGGGAATGGCAAATTTGCTGTTTCGAGATTAGCGGATCACATTCTAGACCGGAAACATGACTACAGAGCAGAAGATTTTGAAATCATATACAGCACAAGTGACCCGAGGCTATTAAACTTCTTGGAGTCACATGCTATCACCAGCGAAGACCCTGCCAGGTTACTAAACAGTGATGCAGGCCCTTTGGACATGACACAACTAAGGAAGTGGCAAAACTTCATCTTCCCAAACTGACCAATAAAATGAATACAGGAGCCACAAACTACGAACCTAGATTGGACTGACCAATTGGGCTTTATCTGCTATTTACTTATTTTGTAATTGGATCGTATTTACTTTTGTCTCACTATAAATATGACTTTGTAATTCTTCTGCTTCATCTGAACAGAATTTTCTGTACAGATCAATTCCTTGTATACGATGACGAAGGCAGCTTGGCTGCCAAAATGCGCATTCGTTCGAATAAAATATTGATGTGGATTAGTGGTTTCTTGCTATTCTTGTCAGACGAACACTCTTAATCGATTGATATGAAAAAATATACAGTAGAACCTCCGTACAGCGAAACTCAATGGACCGGCAAAATCATTTCGCTATATAGATATTTTGTTGCATGGAGGTGGTGTTAAAATTTGCATAATTTTGATGTATAAATTGCTGACAATTGCATTTATATATGTATATATTTTAAATTTAGTATTTATATATAAAAATCTAGTGTTTTATATTAATTTGAATGCTTCTTAACATTAACAAAACTTTTTCGATACTTGACATAGCTGCATATCTACAGTCATCTAGGCTGCCATTGCTGAAAATTTTGTTTGGATCGCGATTATTTTTTCTGAAATAATTAAAATTTGAAAGCAGAACGGGGAGAAAATAATATTTTAATATGTATTTTTTTCGGAAAAATACCGATAGAACGTATCCATAAGCCTGTATGTTAAGGCCGACTAGTGTTTTTTCGTCGGCGTTGGTAAAATTATATTTCACAAAAATGTTTATGGGCTAAAATTTTCAATAAAATAAATTCATAAATTTGAACAAATATTAAAGTTTTTAATATAAAAAATCTTCCGAGTTTTGAAAGCTTTTATAGTTGTTCTCGTGCCGATTCTCATAAAAATAAATTTTTAACATGCTTGCACATTTAAACTCCTCAGCAGGCCGCCATTATTGCTGTGCAGTACATCATGGGTAGTTTGGTGCGATAACATTGTTCTCGAGAACTCTTCGTAATTTTGCCCACTGACCTCTAAAAATTCACTGTTATAGTGGTCAGTGAATTTTGCCGATAAAATAAGCCTAATTCCATAGCTGCAACCGACTGGGCAGAGCTTGTGACGTAAGAACTTGTTTTTAACTTCGTTTGCGATGATTTCGTTCGTTGGTTGTCCGGTCATGCTAAGTGAGGGAACCAAATTTCGTAATAAAGAGCTAAAATATACCTTAAAATTTATTGTCTGGACCGAAAAATCCTTGCGTTATAGGGATAATTACGCTATAAAGATTTCGCTAAATGGAGATTGAAAAAGCATTAAATCAATAGGATTTTTGCCGAGACCACAAAAATTTCGTTATAGAGAGAATTTCGCTATATCGATGTTCGCTCTCCGGAGGTTCTACTATATCACTTTCTGGAAATATGTGCAGTACAGCAAGACCCCGACTTACATAATTTCAACTTACGTTGTTTCGCACTTACGTCATTTATTAATTTCCACACTGTTTCAGTGTTGTGACGCTTGTTTCGCACTTATGCTAAAAATATAAGATTCCTTTCCCCCCCAAAAAATATAAAAAATGCATCAGTGTTCGGTTATTACACTGTGTATTGTGAATCATGCAAACTAGCCGTTTATGGTAAACAAAGCTCTGGGTATTTTTCATAGAATGATCCCTACTTTGAACGCAGTTCTCGTGTAAATAAGCCTAGAGGAATGAGAAATTTGCATCAGTGCTACAGTCAACTGTACAACGAAAAAAATCAGGCTTCTGTTCAAGCATCTCTTAACTGTTTTATTAAATAAAGATTACAGAAATAAATTCATTTAAAATCCTTGAAAATCGGAATCTTCTATGTCTGAGCAAAATAATTCCATTATTTCAGTAAGCAATTCTTTATTAGGTCTAATTACAGTTTCTTCCTCGTCTTTGATTCTCATGATAGAATCATCCACAGGAGTGGTAATTCCAACTTTCACTAAAATATTTCGAACTGTATTTTCTTTTACTCTCTGTCATGCAAAATGATAATTCAAATGTTTTGTCTCGACATCTTTATGAAGGTTTGTTAGTGGCAAACATCGGTAAAACTGCGGAATAGCATCCCCCAACCTCCTTGATTGATATCATTAAGATTGGTCGCATTCGTGTATTGGATTTGTGACTGTTAGCTTTAGTTAATAGTTGATTAATATGTCTTACGTTTTGAACTTTATTATTACAGATTTAACGCAGAATAACATTCGTTAAAATTGTGCTGACAGATTTAACTTAAACCATTGTGCTGACAGACATCTCAGCTTGGTGCCCATCTTGAAAAGCGGCTGGAAAAACCTGGGATCTTAGTGCTAAGGGAAACCAATATCCCAGGTTTTCTTAACAGCAATTCAAAATGCTAGGCTTTGCCTATTAAAATTTTAAACTTGTCCTGGTTTTATTATCGGATTATTATATGCAATTTTAGGAAATTGAGAAAGTGAATAAATGTACTGTAATATGTTTTAAGCATTAGACATAACTTCGTTTGAAATGCCTCCCCCTTCTCTATCATATTTTCCCTGGTTTATTAAAAAAAACTGGAATATTATATGCAATTTTTTATAATATGCAGTAATAATTTTTTAACTTTTATTTTGCATGATATGCGTATTATATACCAAAAATTATGGTATTTATTATTTCTTGCAGCTGTTTTCTGAAAATAAATATTTCATATAGGTGTGTCTGGAAAATAAGGTTACAACTGCTAGTATTCTTTCAAAATATATTTGACAAAATGTTCACTACAACTTATTTCGTGATACAGGGGTTATTTTTTAATGTAATTGCTGCCATTGCCCCAACTCTTGTTAAGTCTAGGTACTAGCTTCTACTATATCCCACAGTCATAGAATTCTGGTGCCTGCTGCTGGAACCACACACAGTTCAACCTCATGCTTGACCTCTTCATTGTCATGGAAGTGTTATCAAGCAAGATGTTTCTTCAGGTCAAGAAATAAGTGCAGAAATTCATCAGATACCACAGACTGCGTACTGCTCTTGTGTTCATTATGAACATCGGTCCTGCCTCCAGAGAATGCTTGACACCACTATGTTACATGCTGTCGACTCATAAGAATTCCATAAATGGGACCAAGTGCTTTGTAAATATCCAAACTTACCTTGTGCGTGGAAAGAAGTTATGACGAAACATATTTCACATTTGGCAGGATTCTGAATCGTTACAGCCATTTTAAACATATGTTACTCAAACTACGAGGGGAGATGAAAAAGCAAGTTGCACTTCCACGGTATGGCCATTTATTACACCACCTATACAAAAGAAACACTGCTATAGCAGCATACAATGTAGGTTCACTTTTCCACATAGTCCCTAAACATTTATCCGAATGATCAACCAACTTTTCGATTCCGGATGCATAGAAATCTCCTCCAGCGTTTTGTAATCACACGGTGACAGCCGCTTTCACCTCCTGATCGTTTCGAAATCGTTGTCCACCGAGTTCAGTTTTGAGCTTACCGAAAAGATGAAAGTCGCATGGCGCTAAGTCGGGACTGTATGGAGGATGTTGCCAAACCTCTCACTTGAATCACTGCTGCCAATCGATGTTGGCGGGCCTTGTGAGGTGTTGCGTTATCGTGCAACAAAATCACACCAGCGCTCAATTTCCATATACAGCAGTGATTTCACGATGAATGTCCGTGCAATTCACCCGTTTGGGCCATAGAAATCGGATTGCTGCTCGCACCTCAAGTTTGGAGTGGACATCCAGTTGACGCGCCATTGCTTTTAGCTCGCTAGTCACTCAAAACACGACGGGAAACCACAGCAACCGTCCTATCCGACGTCTGCGCAGTTAATGTCCCTTTCTCTGCTTTGCCTAAAATTGCGACACACAGCACGCTCCTGTGGCGAGTTAGTGCAACTTACTTTTTGATCTCCCCTCGTAGAGTTCACATAACAATCAGAAACAGTTGCAAGAGGAAAATGGAAGGCTAACAGTTATAATCAGTGAAGTTTACTTACGCACTGAAATATTATTCATTTACAAGTAACAAGTTGTAACCTCAATTTCCACGCAGGCGTCATACAAGGTATGAATTCACGAGGAAAGATTACTTATCCACTGACAAGGGAACCAATGAAACCTGTAACTTAAAGTTTCCATCAAATTGAAATATTTTACTCACCTATAGCTACTATTGATGCTTGCAAAATAAGAAGTCCAGACATTTTGTTTCTTTCAAAATAAATCATGAAACTGAAAAAATTTGAGCACACATAGCCATATAAAGACTCCATTGTATAGCCATTGGTAAAACGGTGACGGTGTATGTATTAATGTACTTGACGGAACTTTTTTCCTCCACCACTCAACAATACCATGAATCCACTTCACATGAAAGCAATAGAAGTACTTCCTACAAAGGAGGAGCAGACGACAATTGAATAGATTTTGAACTTTCTAAACAAAATTAATTTTGTAAAATTATTACAATTAGCTAATTGCCATCCAGTAAAATAAAAATCTGTATAGTAATTAATAACCATTTCCTTAATTTATTAATTTGTTTTATTAATTTGGTAATCTTTATAAATTTTACGGAGCTACATCATATAGCTATGTTTGCGGATGAAATGAGGGCATGATTGTCGAGTGATCTAATGGGGCCAGCAGCCATGAATATATGAATACTTGTTGATGAGGGTGTATATGTATCACCAAGCTTTATGATTTTAAATATTCAAAGATGCTTAACTCGTAAATTATTTTGAGACACAATTGTACAGCAAAATTAAGGTTTTGTGCTTAACAACACTGCTGTAACACTAATTCTTTGGCTAATGATTTTTGCTTTCCCTTTACCGCCATGCTTTTTTTTTCTTCTCACTTCCAATTCTGCCATCACGCAGTGCCATAGCTTCCAAGGTATTCTTGCGTGCAAACAAATAGTTCAGGTATAGGTTCAGATGGTTCCCTTGTGAATGGATACTTGGTTTCTTGTAAACAGGGAATCCATTGATATAGATAACTTTAGAACATATAAAATTAAAGAAAAAATGTTATACCTTAAAAAGAAATTAATGCAGAAATTTTTATTCAATAACTTTTATTTTTACAGAATTTTCCAAAATTAAAATTATTAAATATCAGCTATAACTACTTGGATGAATTTACATTATCTCCTAATGACAGCGAAAACCTAAGCTTTCTTAGATGCTTGATACTTCGAAACAACAACCTGGAAACTTTAAATGGTAAATGTTAACTTTAATTATCAAAATATTGTTTTGCAAGTTTGAAATTAAATTTGAAGAATATTTTTAGAGATTCATTTCTCACTACCATTAAGCGATCTTCATTTCCATTTTCGTGTCAAATGACTGCATTTTTTTTGAATAATGGCCGCATTCACCTTAGGCTACAGCCACAAAATTCACAACTGAACGGAAAAATAACCTGCTGTATTTACTTGTGTATAAGTTGAAGTTTTTTTTTGTTTTTTTTTTTCCAAAACTGACCCCTAAGACCAGATTCGACTTGCACACGAGTCAGAGTTGATAAAAGTTCTTAAAAGCAGAGGGCTCTTATTAGTGGGGCGCTTTTATAAACAGAGTTTACAAAAAACTAAATAATATGTAAATTCGTTTAGAATTAGTTTATTAATGCTTTTACTGCGTAAATAAATCCCTTGGTGTGAGTTGAATCTGATTTCTGCATCACATCTGTGGTGGCCGTATTGTAAATATTATCATTCTGTTCTATAAGTAAATTCGCAACAGTAAAGGTGAAAAGTATCATAAAATTGGTCTTGTGTGAAGCTACAAAAACTGCTTATACAGGGTGTTTCAAAATTATGTACAATAAATTTAGTGACATATTCTTCAGGTCAAAAGAAGGCGAAAATGTTCTATAGCACTTTGTCTGGAAACGATTTGTTTGCGAGTAATCCAATATCATACAGTAGGGAAGCACTGTAGTTAGCGGACGATATTTTAGCAGTTCCAGCGTTTCGACCCAACACTAGGTTGAGTGGTTTGTTCCATTTAAACCTACTTTAGGGTTGTTCCATTAGTTGTGTACGGTTGTTTCCATTACTGTAGTTTCACTACTGTACATCCACTAGGAATATCAATTTCAGAACGTTTGCGTGCTTTGACATACACATTACGATTTACGTAAAAAAAAAAGTCATGTACACGTATTCCAGTGCAGAATACACTGACATGCACCTAATGTATGGTCTTGCGAACGGAAATGCTGTGGAAGCAAGAAGACTCTACCAAGAACGCTTTCCGAATAGACGTTTGCCAAATAACCGAACATTTGTATCTGTCGACAGACATTGAGGGAGCGTGGTTCCTTTGGCCGTCAAACAGGACAAGGGTGGCCTGTAGCACATTCTCCGGATGAGGAGGATGTGATAATTGACATCATACATGATGAAATACAGACAAGCACCCGTCGTATTTCTTCCATGGTACACATTCCGCACTCATCTGTTTGGCACATTCTTCATCGTCAGCTTTTGCATCCATACCACCTGCAACTGGTTCAGGCACTGAACCCAACGGACTATCCACACCGACAACGATTTTGCCAATGGATACAACGTCGTCATGCTGTAGACCCTAGTTGTCTCAGTCAGATACTTTTCACGGACGAAGCAACCTTCACCCGGACAGGAATCGTAAATTCTCACAACCAGCACCATTGGGCAGATGCTAACCCGCATGTTACCAGAGCTCGAGCGCATCAAGAGCGTTTCTCCGTGAATATTTGGTGTAGAATTGTCGGAAATAACTTAATTGGCCCTTATGTGTTGCCGCCACAATCGACTGGGCGAACATATCTTTTGTTTCTGCAGAATGCATTGCCAGAATTACTGGAAGATGTTCCTTTTTTGATAAGATCTAATATGTGGTTCATGCATGATGGCGCTCCAGCACATATCAGCCATGTTGTGCGAGCACACCTTAATGCTGCATACACGAATCGGCGGATAGGTCGAGGTGGACCGGTAGCCTGGCCTGCAAGATCACCCGACCTTAATCCCTTGGACTTTTTTCTGTGGGGTCATGTGAAAACGATCGTCTACAGCACAGAAGTTCCTAACATTATAGATCTGTGACAACGAATTGAAAATGCATGCCAAACCGTTCGTAATGCTGGCGACGAACTCTTCCATGACATCAGACGGTCGCTCATGCAACGAGCCGAAGCTGTAATTCCTGTAATTTGGAGCCACGGGTTTAGTTGGCTCTATCGCGTAAATAAATCGTTTCCAGACAAAGTGCTATAGAACATTTTCTGAAGAATATGTCACTAAATTTATTGTACATAATTTTGAAACACCCTGTATATGTACAGGGTTGGGACACATTAATATGACCACCTCTCCTCGAACATGTTGGAACATCCCATGGTATGCAGATGAAAAATCATTGCATATCATTAAAAGCTGACAACAGCAGACATGTAGTAGCATCTGTTAACACAGCAATTGTCGCCGTCATGGGCAGAGCTAGTGACCTGTCGGACCTCCAAAAGGGGATGATCATTGGCTATCGTGCCAAGGGGGGCAGCATTTTCGAAATGGCCACCTTTGTGAACTGCTCTAGGGCTGTCGTTGTGAAGGTGTACAGCGACTGGACGAGCCAGACAGTTTCGAGCAACCGAAGAGGTAACTGTGGGGCCCCATGAGGCCATCGTAATAACTGGAACTTGGAAGGAAAATAGATTAAGTTTGTGGCCACTAATTGGCATTATAATCAGGCTTTGGTATTTCCCACTTCCTGTTTGGAAAAAAGCCTTGCTCTATTATGTCTGCGATGTTTCCAGTTGCTCCTCCATGGTTCCTGGTTTGAATCCAGGTCGGAATTTTTTCTTCCATTTTTGCCAATATCATTAATAGTGGTGTTTATGCACAGCATTTATTCATTCATTTTCAATTTTAGGACAATATGTATTCATTCATATAGGGTTCTGTAAAGCCTGGATTAATGAAATTTGGAGGAATAATAGGGTACATAAGACTGTATACCGTTAAAATTTAATCAAATTCCAACAAGAAGTTTCCGAGTTACTCATTCAACATCATAAACACGTGTTCACTTGTGAGTACTAACCAGCACTTGTTACAATTTTGACTGCGTAACTTGGAAACTTCTTGCTGGAATTCGACTAAATTTTAATGGTACACACAGTCTTATGTACCCTGTTATTCCTCCAAATTTCATTGATCTAAGCTTTACAGAACCTGAGTTATTAACTTGTTGATCTTGGTGGCAGCATTTTTATTTCTGTTCATATCTCAGTTATCGTCCAAATTCGTTCACATACGAACTTTTTTGCTTAGAATCACCCATACTACATCTCCTCCAAGTTTGTGACAGGGTTTCAGATACACCCTGTATATTTGATATTTATTTTATTAAGGCTACACATCCTGTTCGATGCCTCAGAGGTAGTAATAAACTGAGTAGCAAAACTACCGTAATTTTCGGCAGTAGCGCCGTGGCGTTTCTGTTAATAAAAGTGAAAATTTTGGCGTGTGCGGCGTATCAGCCGCCGCGGCGCTACTGTCGGAGATTTTACAAAAACAAAAAAAAAAATAAATAAATAAATAAAAAAAAATTCTACCCACGATTTTAGGCCTATTTCACATCGTTCTCTCAAAGATATAAAATGAGTAGTGACAATATATTCCTTGATTTATATTTATTGATGAATTTATCGATGAATTGACATCCCTATTAATTAAAAATTCACTCAGATAGCGATCGAGTGTGAGCGTCATCGACAGCGACGGATTGAACCACCGAGTCACCGGGAAAAAAACTGGTGGGCTGGACGGATGCGTTTGTTGTTAATTTTCTTTAAAGTTTTCTCTTTCTCGTACGTAGATTTTTGCGTTTTAACGCTCGGGGCTGGTCTATCAGAAAGATTCACAAGTGCGTGCGCGGAGCTAAACGGTCACGAGAGCGCTTGAGGTGTTAGAAACACCAGTATTTTATTATATATTTATTATTATTATAAGCAAGGACACGGTGGAGTATATCTTCACCATGAGCAGAGTATGTTTCAAATTCGCCAAAGCAACGTGCAAGCTCTATAGCAGCTTTTAAACTAACAGCCAAGATTGAAAAGGCCTAAGAGGCAGCGAGGCAGTTAGGACTCGACGAAAAATGTATTCGACGCTGGAGGAAATGTATGCAGAAATATATTTTACGTAGGAAATTAAAAAATTTTTCCCACTCAAATGCGTATTATTGTATATACTTGCATATAAGTCGAGAAATTTATGTCTTAAAATTCATCCTAAAAGCAAACTCGACTTATCTGCGAGTCATACCAGTTTTCCATAGAATTTTGGCAAAGTCACCTAACTCCGTATAAAAATTTACACATTTACTTTAAGAAACACACATGATTCCCGAATAATATACATATTTTAAGATGGGTATTTATCCATAATCAGTTTTATTCATCCATAAAAGGAGGTGCAATAAACAAGGTAAGTTGAAGGGTCAATGGAGCTAAACAAGACTGGAGATGGGGGGGATAGAGTGGGAGGGAAGAAGAGTAGAGGAGGAGTGAGGAGAGAGTAATTCCTAAGAGAATTAGAGAAGAGAGAATAAAAGAAGGATGTAAAGGAAAATTTTTTCTGTGGGAAGTGAATAAAGTTTATTTAAGATATAAGAGGAAAGGATCAGGTAGAAGAAAGAGTAATAATTAATAAAAGGCATATAAAGTAAATGGTATGGACCTTAAATTAAGTTGATAATAAAGCATTAAAGTAATAGTGATGCTGAAAATTAACTAGAAATATAAAAGAGGAATAGAGAGAGTGAGGGGAAAACTGATAGTGTCAATTGCAAGGGCAAAGTAAAACAAGCCAAATCTGAACCAGATGTAAAAGAACACCAAAGAAGGAAAGAGGTGGGAGGGGGAGGTATTCACAGAAGTAAAAAGAAAAAAGAGATTAGCAAGGGGGGGGGGACTGCCCATATAGCATTATTATAAATTAAATGATTATAATATTGATATGTAATATCTAAGTGAATCTCATGCTACCTGAACCTTTCCTCTTACATCTTAAATAAATTTTATTTTACTTCCCACAGAAAAATTTTTCCATTTCACCTTCCTTTTATTCTCTCTTTAATTCTCTTAGAAAATTACCAGGTACAATCTTCTCACTCCTCCACTAATCTTCTTCCCTCCCTCTCCTGAACAACAGCTTGAATAACAATGTTTATTTAATTTGTGATTACTTAAATTAATAAATGATAATTCTCCTTAGGTTTGATTTCACTTTTATAAAATTCTACATTTACTAATAAAAACCATAATTCTTCAGATTATAAATTAAATAATTTATTTATGTAATTATAATTAATTTATATAACTACCAGTATAGTATATTTATGCAATTATAATTATAATATGTAATTACTTATAATAAATGATAACTTTCCTTATAATTGATTTCGCATTTTTAAAATTGGTCATTTAGTAATAATAAAATGATTAATGATTAAATGATAATAAAGTTTAGAGTAATAGTTAATTGTCAAACAAGCTTTACATTATTACCCATGCAAGTACAGCACGGTTTAAGCATTGGTAAACTATGGCAACTGCAGTGAATTCAATTTCATAAGCACCTGAAATTTCACCTTCGACTTATCTGCGGGTTATAGCAAATTTCAAAATTTTTTGCCCAAAATATGACCTCGATTTATACCTGAGATAGACTTATACGCGAGTATATACAGTACTTTTATTGAAGCATATAAGAAAACTGTTTTTAGATTACCGATTGCATATGTGGTCGGGGGGAGGGCAGCGGCGTTACTGTTGGAGATTTTATATTTACGTTAAATTTTTGCTGCTGCAGCGTCAGCCGCTGCGGCGTTACTGCCGAAAATTACGGTACTACTTTTAATTAAACGTCTTAAAGAATTATTAAAATCTACATTGGCATCCAAATATTTAAACTATCATCATAGGAATAAAATTAATGTGTATGATTAATTGAGTTTTCTGGCACATCTGCAAGACATCACTGACTCTGTTAACGACTAGCAAGTCGCATGTTTTCAGCACTTGCTTACAAGGAAAAAGACGTTTTTATCTACAACAGGGAGTTGGCTAATTTTTACTTAACTAATTTTCCAGTAAATAGCCGTCTCTCCTTTCAAAAATTGAAAATACAGTTGAACCTCTACATTTTAGGAAAAATTCTCTATTTCTCAAAAAATTTTTATTCCTCAATTTTTTCACTAATAATTCTCTCATTATCTCAAAACATTTTCGCTTCCAATTTTGGCGCCTTTAGTATTACAATTTCTTCTTGCATTAACCTAAAATTCTTGATTTTAATAACTTTAACCTCCATATCTCGAAACCTCTTTATCTTCCCATAAAATTCGTGATATCGAGGTTTGAC
Source organism: Rhysida immarginata (assembly GCA_023313115.1). NCBI lineage: Eukaryota > Metazoa > Arthropoda > Chilopoda > Scolopendromorpha > Scolopendridae > Rhysida > Rhysida immarginata. Next base: position 614,050 of record JAHWFO010101634.1, on the reverse strand, counting down.
TGTATAACTTATTTTTCCTGTAAACAGATAGCATGTAAATATTAAAAGGAAACTTATTGATGTTTGATTCCCTTTAGACCAAAAATGATTAGCCTCTTTTAAGCAAGCTATGTTCTTGTACCTCATAAATTTTTGAGATCATAAATTTGGGAAGTAAAAATTCACATTGCAATATATGTGAATCAAAACAAAAACTTTTAAATTAGCATTTGTAATTTTTTATGATAGCTAATGAAAGCAAATTCAATTTATTAATTCGAAGAGCTAATGCATAAAAGAAGTTACTTTTGTTCTGTAGGACTAGCAAATTATCATGCAGCACGAGGGCTTTGATTACCAAGCACGATCTTTTAAAACAATATAAATAAAATATGTTTTAACTTCTGTAATTCCTTGAAAACAGTATTCCAGTGATCACTCCCTTACTGCAGACTTTGTGTCTAGCATGTTCATCTGGACTCCCTCCCCCTTCCGCAATATTGGGTAACTGACATTTTTTCCATATTGTTGTCCGAGAAACCACCGCCAAAGAATTCTCAGCATTCGGGACTACACTGAGAATTCGTTTTTTTCTTGAATTTCCTTCCACTTTTTCACTCTGTGAAAGCCATTAGAAAAAGTATATACATGTATGACCAATCAAATTTTGTCAGTGAATGCATTGTAAAAAGTTTGTTTTTTTAATGAACGTTTTTAATAGGTTGTAAAATTAATTTTTACATTTTAGTTTCTCAATTTTTAAAATATCTTCTTTGCATTGTTCAGCATTTCCCTGTATCTTTTCAGGTTTTTATTAATTCATCACTCATTTGCTGCTAAGATGCTTATAAGGCATGCCTATCACCATTACTGAATATAATAGATATAAATTTAGAAAGAATTAAATGAATTTCCGTTGTCTATTAGTAATTTCAGTTAGACTTTAAATTCTTAAATTTAATATTACTTCTACTTTACAGCTAAAGCTCCTTACTAGTACTGATGCCGAATTTTTTTTTTTCCCATCTAATCATCTGTGTTCAATACATGAGTCTGCTTTAATGAGTCACCTATATTCCAGCCAGGGTCATTCCACGTCAACTCATCCAGGCCGTTTCACCCACTGACTCAGATTTTTATGAAACTTGGTCCAGGTGTTCTATGTATAGATATGTAAAACACCACCAAATTTTAATTTTTTATCTCGCATAGTTTTTGAGTAATGGCACTTTAAAGTTTTGGCGTTTTTAAATTTCCGAGCCTCGGATAAGGCCAGATAAAACGTGTATTGGAGTAGAAAATAATTTCTCATTCACTTATTTAACCTCCTATCTTGTTGAAATTTTTAAGGCATGTTCTTATAACTATGAGGAATTGTAAAAAAAATGTAAAAAAACGCCAAGTAAAACACAAAATATTTAAAAAAAATTATATGTTGGACATTATAAAATTTTAAAATTACAAACAAGGTTTAGCGTAAAATGTAATATCTCGACAAGGGAATGAGATAATCAAGAACTTTTTTTTTCCTAAATTATCTACATGAAATGGGCTTTAATTTAATAATATAAAAGTTTTGTGTATTTGCCTCCTTCTATTTACTAAGACCACTGCAAGTTACAACACATTAATTATGAGCAATATGAGATTGTACCAGTCTCAATGGCTGAATATTGTTAATAATTAAACATTTTAATATTAAATAAAATATTTTTACCTAAGAAACTGTGCATGAAAAGCATAAATTAATAATGTCTAAAATTTAACAGAAAAAAACATTTTATTAAAAACAATTATATCTTTTAATTTAGTTTAATATTAAATGATCCCATATAAATTTTTATCAAAGTGACGAGCAGTCACGAGTTTTACCAGGTATGAAAGATGTAGTAAGCCTGGGAGGGAAAAAATATGAGAAGAAAAGATTAATTTTAAGTAGTCTCAACGAAATGTTTGCAAACTTCAAAAGGGAACATCCTGACATAAAAATAGGGTTTTCCAAGTTTTGTACTCTTCGCCCCAAATGGTGTGTTCTGGCTGGTGCTAGTGGAACACACTCTGTGTGCGTGTGTACCATCCATCAAAATGTGTTGCTCCTAATAAATGCTGCACAACTGGAAGAGACTCACAAGGATCTACAAAATCTTATTTTATGTGAAACCCCATCTCAAAACTGTATGTTTAGGCGATGTGAAAAATGTCCATCGAAGGAAAGTTTAACAGCATTCTTACAAACAAAGTTTGAAAACTATGAGGAAGAAGATAGGATCGAATTCAAACAGTGGGTAGCTACAGACAGGACACAGATGATAACTCAAACTTCAACCATTGATGAATTTATTGATGAACTAACAACAAAAACAGAAAAATTGATCCCACATTCTTATATTGCAAAAAGTCAGTCGAGCTATTTTAAAAGTCTAAAGGATAACTGCGCGCCAAATCAAGCCATTATATCAATGGACTTCAGCGAGAATTTCTCTTTTGTGATTCAAGATGAGGTACAGGGTTATCATTGGACCTCAGACTCCTGCACTGTTCACCCAGTAATAATTAACATGTGTGTTGATGACAAAAAAATAGTCTCATCATATTGTATAATTTCCGATGACTTAAATCATGATGTTTGTATGGTTTATAAGATTCAAGAAACCCTGTTAGAATTTGTTAAGGAACATTTTCCTAATGTCACGGATGTTCACTATTTCAGTGACGAATGCGCAGGACAGTACAAAAATAAATATAACTTTATGAATCTTTCACTTCATGAAAAAGACTTTAAAATCAAAGCCCAGTGGTCATTCTTCGCTACAAGCCATGGGAAAACGGAATGTGACGGTATATTGGAGGAACTGTTAAAAGGTTGGCGAGAAAAGCAAGTCTCCAAAGGCCTCTTCAAGATCAAATACTGACTGCAACTACCTTTTATCAGTTCTGCATATCCACCATTTCAAAAATAAATTTCCACTTCATCTCTAAAGATTCAACAGATCTCATTCGCCGCCAGCTTGGAAAACGCTTTGAAAACTTGAATACACTTCCAGGTACAAGAAGTTTTCACAACTATAGACCACTGGACTCTTCTGGAACATTAGAAGCAAGGAGAATCAGTACTGATGAAGAGCCTAGTCTAACATACAATTTAAGAAGAGGGTTGACTTTAAATGTAAAAGAAGAAGATTTGTACCCCTCTCGCTACATCGCTTGCAAATACGACAATCTCTGGTACTTTGGAATAATAACGAATGTTTCCAAAGAAGATGGGGACGTAACAGTGAAGTTTCTTCACCCAGCAGGACCATCCTCCTCATTTTACTGGCCAAAACGAGATGATATCTGTGATGTGCCGATTCCTCACATCCTTGCAGTAGTAGAGCCACCTCATACCTCAACGGGAAGGACATATCAATTTTCAAAGGAGTGCCTAGTATTAATTGAAAAGCTGATGATTCATTAACAATGCCTTCACAGAGAACTATGTTTTCCACATATTTAAGTGTAGTTTATTCTTCATTAAACAGCTGTACCCATTTACTGTAAGCAGGAGAACCTCATAATATGCGTAAGTATTATATTGTAACTTATAATGTTCTTAATAAATAGAAGGAGGCAAATACACAAAACTTTTATATTATTAAATTAAAGCCCATTTCATGTAGATAATTTAGGAAAAAAAAAGTTCTTGATTATCTCATTCCCTTGTCGAGATATTACATTTTACGCTAAACCTTGTTTGTAATTTTAAAATTTTATAATGTCCAACATATAATTTTTTTTAAATATTTTGTGTTTTACTTGGGGTTCTGTTACATTTTTTTTACAATTCCTCATAGTTATAAGAACATGCCTTAAAAATTTCAACAAGATAGGAGGTTAAATAAGTGAATGAGAAATTATTTTCTACTCCAATACACGTTTTATCTGGCCTTATCCGAGGCTCGGAAATGCCAAAACTTTAAAGTGCCATAACTCAAAAACTATGTGTGATAAAAAACTAAAATTTAGTGGTGTTTTTCATGTTTATAAATAGAACATATTTAACAATTTTCATAAAAATCTGAGGTGTTTGGTGAAAAAATTATTTTTTTTGGTTGAATTGATGTGGAATGACCCGCCAGTAAATTGTGAGAACTGCAAATCACTGTATTACCAAGGAAACTAGCTGCAGTAAAATTTATTAAAAGAATTACTGTTAAATTGGTGGCCCTTAAAAGGGCCTTTTTACTTAATTTTCAAACCCGGTTTTCCGTTAGGGTCACGGGGGCAGCAGCCCTATGGAGGATCTCCAGCGATCGCGATCTTCCGCCATCAGGCGCATGTCCTCCCTGGTAATACCCAAGCGACTCGAACCCAGATTCTCCATGTAGTCTAGCCACCTGGTTCTAGGCCGACCCCTTGGTCTCTTACCTACCGGCTTGGAAAATAACAACTGCCTAGGAAGACCAGTTTGCGGCATCCGTATCACGTGGCCATACCAGCGCAACTGAGATCTCTCAATGCGGAGAAGTAGCGACTCAACACCTAAAGACTCCCTTATTGTGCTGCTGTGCACTCTATCCAGTAGGGTAACACCTGCCACATCTCAGAAATCTCATTTCGGCCGCTTGTACCCGCGATCACACTCTTTCGGTCATTACCCAAGCCTATGACCGTAGGTGACAAAGATAGATTTGAAGACTGAGAGCTTGGCTTTATTACCCAGCTTGCATTTCGTTACCACGGATCGCCACAGTTCACGTCTGACACAGCTTGCTGCACCGATCCGAGCATCCAATTCTTTCTCCTGCCGTCCATCACTCGTGAATGCAATCCCGCGATACTTGAATTTCTCCACCTGTCTCAGTGAGGCTCCCCTAACGTGGAGGCTGAGCAGGCTGTCTTGAAAGGACCAGAACCTCGGTTTTAGCCACACTGATCTTCATCCCAGCTTCTTCACATTTGGCTGCAAGCCGGTCTAGTGCATGCTGAAAGTTCGTGCGAGAAGATACAAGGAGGACAAGGTTGTCAGCAAAGAGCAACCTCTCCACCAGGCAGTAACCCACACAAACACGCTCATCGCCTCAGCTGCCCCTGTCTGTCCAGTCCATAAAGATAATGAACAAGAGCGGCGACAGTACGCACCCTTGGCGGAGTCCAACACCCACGGTGAACAGTCTTGACTTAATGCCATTTATCCGGACACTCATCTCAGACCTTTCGTACAGAGACATGATAGCAACCAGTAATTGCCCATCCACTCCATACTCTTGCCACACTTCCCAGAGCTTCTCCCGAGGAACTCTTGTCATATGCTTTTTTGAGGTCCACAAAGCAAGCGTAGATCTCTTTTGCATATTCTCAGGATTTCTCAAAGATTTGCCTTAGAGCAAAGATGTGATCTGGCGTGATTCGGCCAGGTCAGAAACCACACTGCTCCCCCGACAGTTTGGAGTCTACTATTTCCCGACTTCTCTTCTCCAGACACTTAGCATACACTTTCCCAGGAACGCTGAGCAAAGAGATGCCTCGATAGTTGTTGCAATCTCTCTGATCTCCTTTTTTTTGCAATTAATGTGATTTTATTTTCCTCCGAAGAATAGACATATTTTATTGTTTGGCATGTTGCTTGAGCATTTCTTGAAAAAGTGCACGTTAAGCAGGAAATATGGACATTAAAAAAAAGGACCTGTGCAAAGACGCTAAGGCAACTGCTGATTGGCTGATGAATTTAGCCAACATCATGACCAAAAGATCTTTGGCTGGAAGAGAGATTCTCTTGACTTGTCTGTTGAACTATTTATCTGAGATATGGCAAAACAAAGGCAATTTTCTCTGTAGTGGACATCAGAAAGGTGGGATCTAAAGCAAAGATAAATGCTGCTTACTATCATAAAGATATCACATGGTTATATGGTCCAAGGGCGAAAGATGTGTGCATTCACCAGGACAAACTGTCTATCTAACACTCTGCTAAATAGACTATCCAGTACTGTGCTGAAACGGAACAGCAAACTGGGATTAAGGTTATCTCATTCCCAGACATCCCTGTCAAGTCCCTCGATTATTCTTCCATGGATTTTCATGGATGCAATCTCTGTATAGTGCTCTTCATGTAAGACATCTTGAGAACACTTTCTGGATTATGGAAAGCCTGCCAAGAGGAGTGGATCAGAATCGATCTCACTGTTCTTCGTAGAGTCCTCTTACAACGGAAACTAAAATGTCGAGCTATTGCCAGAAGAGAGGTCCATCACGTAGATCTCAATAGGTGGTGGAGAAATGGGTTCCAGTAGACTTTTAGTAAGTGTATTCTCGTCACCATAAACATGAAACAATCTTCCATAAATATGAAAATGGTTTTCATCCCAAAATAGAAGTGAATAAATAAAATCTTGCAACATTCCAAGAAGGAGCTTTAGCTGTGACATAGAAGTGAATATTAAATTCAAGAATTTAAAGTCTAGCTAAAATTACTAATAAACAACGAAAATTCTTCATTTAATTCTTTCTAAATTTACATTTATTTTATTGCTCAACACAGTACAATAATTGAGTGATTGAGTTATTGAGCCTCGACAAAGCGATTATCAAGTGCACGTGCCCATTGTCAACAATGCTTAAAAGATGAACAGAAAGTAACTGTGCATACATTTTTGACGAATCGAAGCACTTACACGTGAGTTCGACTTGAAGGGGCCCACGAAAAAGCCTGAAAAGTTGATACAGCCGAGCTAAGACTTCGGTGATCATATTTCTGAAAACAAAATTTAAAAAAGTAAATTCTTTTTCAAGTTGATCGTGCAAACGGCTGGATAAACGTACAGACTAAGCATGCATTCTTATAAGTAGCTTTTGGCTAAAGGTCCTAATAAAAAATAATGTGCAACAATCTGATAGAAAGGAAAAGGTCCATTCAGCAAAAAAGGAAAATCTGGACATGTCTATTTAAAATCTGATCTTGTCTCTACTAAATGTCCTTGTTAATTAAGTTAGGCAATTATATTTTGTAGTAATATCTACCATTAAATTTGAAAATTAATTACAAAATGTGCCAGTTTACATTCATTGGACTGACTGTAGGAACTTGCAGATTTGTGGTAACTGTTATGATAATTTATGAATACATTCATGAAAAGAAAATTAAAACACAATTTGAACCCAGTGATAATTTTAAATCCATATATTGTATATCTAAGCCTGTTAAAAACAAATTAATAAAAAACCCAGATTATATGTATTTATTCATTTTATTCCTTAATTAATAGGTGTATCAATGGTAACACAAAGAGCCAAAACCGCTTTTCCACAACAAAATACGTATCCAGGCGTAATAAATATTTTGTTGTGGAAAAGCGGTTTTGGCTCTTTGTGTTACCATTGATGTTATTTATCCACAGTTAAGGAATTTGGTTTTTATTTTGTTATATAATAGGTGTAAGTCATCTTCATTTATTAGAGCAGCTTGATGCTGGATACAATTGCATCTCTGAACATTCTGCATTGCATTCCTTGAAAAGCCTTTCTTCTTTAAAATTGGTAAGTATATTCTTGAAACATTGTCACTGATTTTCAACCTCAGAACTGTCAGCTACAGTATTCTTAACAGTAAAGTTGGAACTATAAAAGAGTCAAATTTAATGAATATTTCTTAAAGATAAAACAATTTTTAAGTAAGAAAATGAATAATTGATTCTATATACAGTATTGATGTGCTGAAAAAAAAAATTCTTAGGAAAATCACATCTAAAATCAACTATAAATGTACACAAATGACGGAAAATTAATGCTGCACAAAGTTTTCACCAAAAGCAACATTGCTTATTATCAGGCAAACATCCTAGAACTAATTTATCGTTCTGATATCTGATGTCTCTACAGTGCAGAAAAGAATCCTGTTTGACCAGGATAAGGCTTCAAACCGTATGTCAAAATTGATGGTTGCATTCATGAACAGGTTGACCATAGAAACAGGGCTAACAACTGAGTAACATTCTGGTAAAATCAACAGAAGCTGCTCTTATGGATTAGTGTACTTTTGGTCTACTCCAATGGGCCTTAGGATATCAATGAGCTTGAATATTAGAAGGGCTATGGGAAGCCTGCAATGAATTCAGCTCTGCTATTTAGCACACACTGTTGTGTGGAAATTCTGGTGCATAGCCAAGATGTAAGACTAATGCATAGAAAACTATGGATCGTAAAGAAGCATAGTTTTCTACATGCATTCTTAACAGAATAAATCAATCATAAAATATAAATCATTCTCATGAAAAAAATTTCTAAAGTTATTTTTTGGTTCATAACCTTTATGAAATTCTAATTTAAGATGTAATACTTGATCATTGTTAACTTTAATTTTCCATAATTGCTGCTTCTAGCAGTAGTCTTCTCTCAAGTGGATCCTATGACTTCATGTCTTAATAATGTCTTATAATAATTGTCTTGCACAAAGTGTACTCTGTCCAACGAAAGTTGGAGTGGGCGTGTCCAGTTAAACTTTCTATTTCAATTGTTAGACATTGTTGCCAAAGTAGAATCAACAATGTCTAACAATTGAAATAGGAAGTTAACTGGACATGCCCACTTCAACTTTTGTTGGACAGAGTATAAATTATAACAAGAAATCCTTGATGTTTCATAATTATTACTTGAAGGAGATTATTACTTATTATAGAAGGTCACTAGTTTCAACTTTTTTTTTTTTTGCAGCTTTGGTTGGATGGAAATCCAATAAGTTGTCATTCTCAGCATCGAAAATTAACTATTGAAAAGCTTCATCCATCTGCCATTAACAGACAGGTATGCTTACAGGCTTGAATTTGTTTAAAATAGACAATGCATATACTTTAAAAAAGTTGAATTTATTTGTAGAAGTTACAGTCGAACCCCGTTATTGTGATCTCTTAGTACAACTGTTCCCATGAATGTTATTTCTTTGTAAATACATGTAAAATCTTTTAATACGCTGCTTTTTTTCTCTCAGATCTGCATAATAGAATGCAAATATTAAGAAATTCATTCCGAGAAAGTTAAATTATTTGAGTTTTTTATTTTAAAAACACACACAAAAAAAAAAAAAAAAAAAAATGGAAACAAATCTGCTTGGTTTTCAGTGTAAATAAACAGTGAAACATGTGGGAATTGAGAACTGCGAATTTTGATTAGTTATCAGTTTACCTAAACAATGAACCATATGTTATTTGATAACTGCAAATTCTGACTGGTTCTCGGTGCAGAAAATCAAGATGGCATATCTGAAGAAGAGGAAGAGAGTATTGAAGATGAGATTATATAAAAATCTATGTCATCAAATCAATTGAGCTTTTTGTCGAATTCAGTCATTTATGTTTCATATGAGCTTTTACATGTGCATAGTTCTGTAAGGAATATACTTTTTAACCAGTTATATGCACGTTTTCGATAATGGAGTTTTTGGACACCCTGTACATTACATTATTTTAAAAGCATTCTTAGTAAATCCTAAAGATGCCATCACACCTGTGGAAAATTCGGAAATCTATCAATGTTACTGTGATTTTTGTGAGGAAAACTATATCGGGCAATGCTTTAGAAATATAAAAAGATGGAAAGAGAATTTTGCTCATGTAAGATATGGGAGGTCGGACGATTGATTGTCACCAACTTATTGTGTTTAGATAAGTTTTAGTTAAGTCTCTAGTGATTTTTTTAGAAAATATGTATAACCGGGTGCTCCAGTGGAAACACCGGAAGTAGCCCTAAAAATGGGACCTCCCAAAATACCGGAAGTAGTCCCAACAGCGAGACTTGCCAAAATACCGGAAGTAGATTTTGCCAGGTAATGCTTGAAATTTAATACAAAACCTGGATAAAAATACAAAGAGAACATATGAAAGTACATTCAACATTTTGTTGGACACGGAACCATAGGGTAACAGAGCTGTTCAATGCTCTGTACCGGAAGTATTAATCATGTGGCTGCGAACGACAGGAAACACGTGATCGTTGCGCACGGCTCTAGAGGAGGGAGGCGTTTAAGTAAAGAAATTTGTTTGTACAGATTAGTATCTATTACTGACTACTGTTTTAAAAAATGCCGGGCGCAACGAAAAATGGCCGGGCGCAACGAAAAATGGCCGGGTGCAGCGCTAGGCTAAAAACGCCTAGAAAAATCACTAGTCTCTCAATTCAAGAAATCATTTAGATTGAGAGTATAGAAATCTATAAAAGGGATTCTAAAAACTAATTAAATATTGGCTAGAGGCCAATCTCAGAGTGTTTGCTTAAACAATGGGATATGCTCATAACAATTGGCCCCCCCCCCCCCCCCGTCTCTATATTTCTCTATCTTTAAAGTTTTATTTTCTTTTTTCCTTTGTCTTTTGCCACTGAAGATGGGTATCTGGTACCCGAGATACATATCCAGTATTTCCTTTTTCCCTCTTCGTTGATTAGAAGTTTTCACCTTTTGACTGGTATTACTAATCAGTTTAAATAATTTTGAATCTCCAAAGGGGGACTTCGACCCAAATTAAAAGTTTTTTTTTTATTTTACGTGTATAAAAGCTTTTATGAAGTTGAATGCCTTTTTGCCCAAATTCACACACAAATAAAATTAAGTTGTGAAAGAGTAATTCTAAATACATATTCAGTTTTTGGGATAATTTTATCTTCCTTGATTTGAATGCATTAACCTTTCCTCAATTTTTTATTGATTGTTGGCTAATTTTGAAATATACACAATTTTTATAAACTGTCCAAATTTATAACTTCTTTTTGTATCTGTATGGCTATTCCTGCTACTATTCCTTTATTCCATCCAGACATAAAAGTTCTAGATTCCACTGAATTATAAAATAATGCTACTTGATATCATTTATATTAATTATTTGCAGATACATGTATTTTTATAATAAGTATATATACTCCTCTCCTCAATCCATCTTTCTAATCATTGCTCATTCATTAAAATACAACTATATTTTGCTGATGGAATAAATATCAATCTATCTTTTTTTTTTTTTTTTTTTTTTTTAATTTTATAGTTTAATTTAGATGGAACCATTCTTACAAAGACAGAAAAATTAGTAAGTATTATTTTAAAGTTACAAAATTAGAATTTGATTTGGTGCTTAGTTTATATCTTTTTTTACTTGAAATAATTACAATCATTCGCTAACGTTATGACGTATGGAGGGCGCTACGGTCGCTTGATCACGTCATCAACATGGTGCTTGAAAAAGGTACTAAAAGCACGTAAATAGCGGTGCAATGCATACTCCTTAGCAATTGGTATCGTGAATGCTCGATTCTTCACGATTTGCATAATCAATATCACGATTAATAACCTATTACATGTACTAAGCCTCAGAATCGATTATTTTACTAATAAATGTGCCAGCCTGAAGCTAACTTTAAATAAATATTTATTTATTTATTTATTTATTTATTTATTTATTTATTTATTTATTTATTATTATTTTTTTTTTTATTTAAGATGCCTTTGAAGTAACTGAACACCTAATATTTCATTAAAAATTTCTGAATTTGCTATTTATGGAAATAAAATGGTTCTCTTTCAATCAATATTTTTCTCCTTTAATGCCTAATTTCATGAAATAAATGGCCTGATTTAGGAACACTATGTTTTTGAAATGGTAAAAGAGTAACTTATTGGAAAAAGAAATTTTTTAAAAAAATAATGATTTATTTTATGGTATTCTTAATAGTACGAATGAGTAAAACTAAATTAGCCATCTGTTCCACATTTTTTAATTTTATTTCGTAGTTTTGTCAGTACATGTCCCGCATACTACAAAACAAAATGGGGTCTCACGTTTGATCAGTTTCCTCTATAATTTTATGGAAAATTGTTACATTTATGATAAAGCAGACTTTTTGTAGTTTTGTTTCTTTTTTGACTTCAGACGTTTATTTTGATGTCAGATAATTGTATTGTTATTATTAATGTCATTTTACAAAGAAATAAGTTTTGAAATTAAACTTAACTTTTATGCAGATTATTTATAGAGAGCCCATTGATATATCAGCGGAAAGATCTTTTATCTAAACTTAAAAAAAGTCAATATTATGAGGGTTATAAAAGTGTTAGTCGAATCGACTAATGATTAACCGTTGTTCACGTCAAATATGATTAGCCTTCTAGGGTTAAAGAAAAAATAAATTAAATAAAAATAAATCAATTATTCATTTATTAATTGATAATCCTCACTATATTTATCAAAATGTATTCCATGTATTAATAATGTATTAATAAATATCTCTTTGGCCACAGCAATAATAAATTGGAAAAATACAACCTTTATACTGAATTTCCAATTTATTATTGTTGTGGCTAAAGAGTTATTTATTAATAGTTACATTACAATTATCCACATAAGTTTTTGTCTTCATTTAAAAATGCATTCCAACCATTTTTATAACATTTTTTATTTCGTTATTTATTTCAAGCCTACTGGTCAGGGAGAAAATGTAAGCTGCATACATAAGTTGTATTTGTTGCTGGCTTTCCCAATTTGCTTGTTTCCCATGTTCTCCTTAATGCCTTATTCTTTGGGATTAAGTTCATGAATGTTTTTTTTGTGGTTAAGCTTGGATTTGCAATTTACCACATAGCAATACTTATTATTCTTCTTGCTTCCTCTTACACGATCTAAGGCAACTCTACCAGTGGTGTGCTGGCAAATGTTTAACAACCGGCTCCACGACTACTCGATTGGAACCGGAAGTGGTTACTGAAATATTTCAGCCCGGAACTGGAAGTTGTTACTGGATATCAGAATTGAGACTTCAAATCTGCAATAATTTTTGAGATTTTTTTTTACAGATTTGTAAGATTTGTGGGACGGTGTACGAGAATTTTCTGTATGACGGACCCCTTGGTTGTCTCTCAGTTGCAGTGTTACATTATGCGATGGAATTTTTTGACTAAAATGTCTTGGGTTTTTTCTCCTAACAATATGCAGGATGTATCTGAACGGACTGTACAAACTTGGAGGGTATGTAGTAGGGGTGATTCTAAGCAAAAAAGTTCATATGAACATGGTCCGAATTTGAACGCTAACTGAGATATGAACAGAAATAAAAATGCCGCCACCAAGATCGATAAGTTAATGACTCAAGTTCTATAACATCTAAAATGATGAATTTTAGTAAAACTACAGGGTATATAAAACTGTGTGTACCGTTAAAAATTGATCAAATTCCAGCCAGTAGTTTCAGAATTACGCGTTCAACATCGTAACCCATGCTCACATGCGAGTACTAGCCAGCACGTGTTACGTTTTTGACTGCGTAACTCGGAAACTATTCATTGGAATTCTATCAAATTTTAACAGACCACACAGTTTTATGTACCCTGTTGTTTTACCAAAATTCATCTTTCTAGATGTTACAGAACTTGAGTTATTAACTTGATGTTACTTGTTCTTGGTAGCGGCATTTTTATTTCTGTTCATATCTCAGTTATTGCTTAGAATCACCCATACTACCTCTCCTCCAAGTTTGTACAGACCATTCAGATACACCCTGTATACATGAATTAATGTATAAAAAATAATAATAATAATTTTTCAAGTCTTTGTTGAAATTCAACAACCGGCTCGCAAAATCTTAAGAAGTTCAACAACCAGCTCGCACGAGCTGGTGCGAGCCGGCTCCAGCACACCACTGAACTCTACCCTTTTCAGCAGCCATGATGAGTGATGCCATAGCTTCCAATGCTGTCCACTAGATGTCAGCCATTTTGGCCATGGAAGCGAATAGACGTTTGATCTTACTGAGAAAGGAAGATCTTGCAAATAAAAACCACAACAAAATCTTGCGCAGATAAATTGCAACCACAATAAAATCTTGCAATCATTCTAAGAAGGAGCCTTAGTTGCAACAAAGCGATCGTCACATGCACATCCCCATGTCAGCAATGCTTAAAAGATAAACAAAGTAAAGCGTGGCTCCCACATGCTTAAAAATCAATGACAAACCACAAAGCAGAAACAATTTATTACATCACTTCCTGCTTTCATGTTTCTACCCAACTAAAATCTGTTTTTTCGAGTTTGGTTGAATTCAACTTTTGAGCTGAAATTGGTTGCTCAGCCAATAGTAAACGATCTTTGCAGTGATGTCACAATGACATTCTCTCACACACAAAATAAAAATGCCGAACACTCAGCTCACGAAAGTGAAGAGACTGAAAAAGAAAATTGATGTGCAAGCGCTAATAGATGAGATGTGAAAGATATATTTATTAACACAATTGAATTAATCAAATTAAACTGAATATACAAATTCGATATGATGATTGATGAGGATTGAATGAACTGTTTACTATGTGCAGATCAATCAACAGCTTCGGTGCAATGCAGTAGTGTGGTGCAAAAATGCCAAATTGCAACAAGGTATGGCACTTGGATTGTAGACTTCTGCAAGGTCTATAAAAGCAGGTCAGAACACATAATGGAATTACCATTTTGGACTAAATTTGGCTTCCCCTGAACATTTTCATCTTAAATAAAAGTGATTTTTGTACAAAAAAATTGACTGACTTCATTGCAGACATAGCCTACAATAATAGTGTTACAGGCTATGCTTTAGTCCCAAAATGGCCACTTTCATAAATTATTGTGGGATTGTATCCTGACTTTCTTATATAGAACTTGTCTTCTGTTATCGCATCCTTTTGAGTTTGTCATGCAGAATAGAAAGTATATAAAAAAAAAAAAAAAAAAAAACAGAAAAAATACGCCCTGGTTTCTGCTCTCTTGGTTTTTGCTTGTGAGAACCATACTTCAGTGTATTCATTCCTGAGGAATTGTTAGTTAAAAGACATGCCTTTATCTTGGTATTTTTAATGGAAACTGTTGAAAAAATAGTTTTTATTTTTAAGAAAATGATTAATATAATCTAGTATTCTTCATCGAGAAATGTAGCATGAAAATAAAGATAAGAATAGTTTATTAAGCAACAGGCATCTGTTCTCTTTGCAGAAATAGACTCCTCCCCCTCGCCAATCTGTGCAGTGAGGGGACCCCCCCCCCCCCTCACACTGTGCAATTGTTATGAATTTCTTTAGAAATTGTCAGTTTAGTCAGCTCAAGGAGCTTTATAGCAACACAAATGTTCAGTCTAATGATATATATTTTCTAGATGACTAAAAACTTCATTAAAACAGGCATGAAGAAACATCGTCAGCTTTGATGCTGATGTAGGAGGGCTATGAGCACATGCCCAATGAGAATCGCACAGACACATGGCATGCATATAAACCAACACCTTCATAGTAGAGACGTTAGTGCATCGTACGATCGCTCAAACGCACAATTGCAGTATCGCATGAAATTATGCGTAGATGTAAACAAGGCTTAAGCGTCTACACGAGCGGAAATTGGGTCATCAATAAACCATTTATTAATAAAAATGCATGGATGGCTTTTGTTGTGAAGCGCACTATACTGCGACCAACCCCAACTTTGGCCTAACTCCTATTGGTCAGGCACATCGCCATGCGTAATAATACGAATGCGGCTTCATTGCTTAGCAACAAGCCACCGATGTAAACAAATGTTGAAGCATGAAGCGAAACTACAGTGACTAGAATAGAAACTATTCCAGCCACTGTAGCGAAACCATAGCTTCAGCCATTTTGGCAGGGTCGCACCACATTCCAGGCAAATACGGCATTCGTGAGGTTTTCCCCGCTAGTTTTTTCCCTCTTATTTTAAGCCAATAAAAAGTCAACAATCGAATGACATGAGCACTATCTCATGTTGCGCATTCATTATTTTCTTTGGAAAGCGTTGTTCGACTTCAACCAATAGCAGTTAGGCCAAAGTTGAGGTTGGTCGCTGTATAGTAATCTCACTGATAGTGCTAACCTTTATTATAATATCAAGAGAAGGAAATCGTCTTTTCTTACAAATGATACTAATGGAAATATACTTTCCATGTATTAAGGTTGTTTTGATAACATGTTTATAACTAGTTTTTAAACGACTCAGCATCTTCCTTTATTTCCAGTTCTCCGAAGAGAGAAACCATACAATGAGTTGTTTATAACTTTTATACAAAATTGTGTATAGTTCCTTATGGGTTAACGTCTTGTGCAGCCTTGTAAATAAAATTTTAAACTGTTTTAATTTGCCATATGAGTATCAAACCCAAACGTAGGATCTCATGTGCCACATTATTAACACAACCCTTACAAGAAAAACTACATACTTGGTCCTTAATATTAAGTTTGGAAAAAAAATCTAGAATAAAATGAAATTTATTAACATGAGTTAAAATATAACATCGTTTACTATTATAAGGACATAATGAATAGAATTAGAAAGTGTGATTACTTGCGTCGTTTTCTGGCGCATTCGCAAGCTGTCATTGTGTGCATTATCGCCAGCAAGTTGCAGGAAAAAAGATGAAACTTTAAACTGCAGTTTTAAAATTAATTTTCTTTTTTTTTCTTCATACTATTACTCATGTTTCTTAAGTATTTTTATCTATTACCATAACTAAATCTTGTTTTATTCATTAAATTATTACTGTATCAATAACCACAATCATTCAGTTATCATTTCTTTGATCTTTTAATGAAATTTTTTTTAAAACATTGTCTTAGATAATGTACTTTTGCCAAAAATATTTCGATGTTTATTTTTCTTTTTATCGCTTGTTGGGGGACATGGCTAGAGACTGCTTTCTTATACAGTGACAATTTTATTGCATTAACGTGAAATTAGATGAGGTGAGGTGTCTGCATCCTCGGCTTTGCCTGTGAGCTTTTTATGTTGCACACCGGCGACATGCACGATTTGGACGGCCCTGATCTACTGCATCACTACCGCTGTCATCGTCACTATAATTGTCACTGGTCTCCTCACTAAAGCAATGACTGACAAGAATATAAGGCAATTGCTAATTTTACTATTTGATTTTGTGCAAAAATAAAATGTTTCCTTATATTTGGGCCAATATGGTAATTTGTTATTGGTAATATTGTTACTGTTATAGAAAGTCCAGATTCTTACCAAGCTCTCAGAGGCATACTCAAAATAGAGCCAACCCTGTAGGGGAGGGGGAAAGTTACGAGGGGCTGTCATAAAGTCATTACAATCAGCCGGAAGATGGCCTGTCCACTCAGAGGTTCGTCTTCCACACTTATCTGGCTGGACTGGAAATATCAATGCCACATGGAAACTCTTCTCATACGATGAGGCATTGTCACCATAAATGGCCACTAACTCCTCATGGATTTGTTTGGCGTTGTTCCCTTTCAAAAGAAGGACTCTTATCACGGCTTGCACCTCCAATTTTCTAACTGGCTGCCCCATGTTCGACACTGGCAGTGTTAAGCAGTACTGCACCAAATGCCACTTTGTATCCTCTAGCACTCGAGGGATGTCGCTTCCAGTGGCACCACAGATTTTCAAAAGCAGTCGTTCTTTTATGTTGATTGTAAAGACTTTATGACCTCCCCTTGTATATGTCAGTGGAAGAACTAATAATAATAATCAGTTATTATAATAACTACCGTATATCTTCTAATATACGCCTAGTCTCCAATTGTCGCCGGTCTCTAATAAATGCCGGGTTTCAAAATTAAGATTGCTAAATAACCGCCAGTCTCTAATAAATGCCGGGGATTCTCCTACACATGGTTGTTCACGTGAGCTGCTTTCGGGGTTCACGTATACACTGGCTTGAGGGAATTCCCAGCACACTGCTTTCAGTTTCGATATCATATTTGCCTTGCTATTCGGCCCTTAGTTCTCAAGGCATCCTGTTCGTAAGGACTGTTTAATGTACGCTACCATGTTCTGTTTAAAAATGACATGCATATGATGTGGGTTTAAAATAAACGTCTGTCTCTAATAAAGGCCTGGTTAGTGATTCAGTTGAAAAAATAGATGCCGGGGGCTACTATTGGAAGATATATGGTATTATCTTTTACGAAGGTTTTTATACTGGCAAAATTTTGTTACACTGACAATAAATACAGAGTAAATAAAACTTTTCACAGTCCCTCTTTTTTGCATTAGTTCATAAGATAACTTCTATATATAGCAGTAGAATTGCAAGATTCTTTTTATAAGATTTTTTTCCCTTAAAAAATTCAACTATTGTGTGCATTTATTTCCCCATAATTTAGTTCCTTAAAATTTAAAATTAAAATTCGTTAAATTTTTTAAAAATTATATAAAATTGTAAGTGAATATATTTCATAAAATGCATAAACATAGGAAATAAAAATTCAATTTTTTTTCCCTTTTTCTTTTTTTTTTCTTTTTCTTTTTTTAATCAACACACAATCAACAAGAAACTTAAAGAATTTTTATATTTTTAGAAGTTTTAAGTTTTAGAATACCATTTAATTTATTATTATTATTATTATTTTTTTTTTGAGGAAGACATGCTAATTAATATTTAAAGGCACTTGAAGGATGTGAAATCATCCCTAGTTTATAATTCAGGTTTCACTATCTATTATAACAATCAGTTATTGATACCAACCTTAATTCTCTCTACATAATTGATCAATTTAAACAGCAGTTTTTAATTAATTCTAATAGTTTTAATTAATTAATTAATTATCTCGCACAACATTTTGGAAATTTATCAACTTGTTTGTTAATCAAATGAATTATTAAAACTGTTATTTGTATTTATTTTTAATTTAGTTTCTAACATATGATTTTAAATTAATATTGAACTTTGACCAACCATTAGATTGGCTTATATTCTGATAAAATTTCATTTACAGTGATGGAATTTTCATTTTTATGAATTTGATTAACAAGCTATGATTTGATTTGATAAAATTGTTAGTCAGCATCCCTTCATTTTCACTATCTCATTTCTTATCTTAAGTGATAGGTGATGGGGAATAGTTTTGTCATCTTTGTTTGGATCACACATGTATTGTAATTTACTGTGCAATTTTATTAAGGACTCCTGTACAGCTTATGGATAATTATTTATGGTTAATATCGTTATTTGAAGAATTTTGTTTTGAATTGCAGTATATGAAGCAATTTCCACGCTATTCTGATGGATGTTATGCACCTGTTTTAGTTCATGCAAGTTTGAACAGTGATCTCATTGAATCCACAAGTTCATTTAATTCTTCTCAAGGCAGCTCCATTAAAAGAAAGAAAGGAATAGTACGTGAAGTTGATATTTCTGAGAATAACCAAGTGGATGTGTACAAAGATGATGATTCATCATTATCTTCAGGTAAAAGTTATTTTAGCTGCTAAAAGCATTCATAATTTTTTGTCTATACTTTCCTGAAAACATCTTTAAAAATGGTGATAATTTTTGTGAGAACACCTCAAACAGCCTTAATATTTATTATTCAAGATTTTTTTTATTAAACTTACATAATCATGAATTTTACTTAAAATTTTAAGTAAAAAATTCAGGAAAAGTTTTCAAAAAAAATCAAGAACATTGAGTTTTCAATAATTCTAAACATCAACAAACAACTGAACTGAAACTTTGTTAAAATAATTCTTCCACTTGTGATTCTTCTTCCTTTTACACAATGTTTATATCCATGAATTGTCTTTGATGATCATATTTGAATACACTATTTATTGAAAATTAAGAGTTTTGAACCAACATAACTTTCTAAGAAAATTCAATGGTTTAATGTTCTGTTAAAGGTTTTAATTTCCGTGATCTAGTTCAAAACATAACCTTTAATTGGTATATGTGTATTTTTGGCAAATTCTACCATGGTTATTGTTTATTTTGAATGTACTGTTTGTTTGGTACAGAGGGTGCACGTCTATATGTTGCTTTTTTCCATGTAGACATGTACAAAGGTCAGCCATGGATCAGCTGTTTTTTCTTAATTTTTATTTATTCTGACAAAGTCATGTGGCTTTAACAGTGACACTTTAGGAAAAAAAAATGAAAAGATAGCAAATTTCAGAGCTATTTCAGATTGCTATCGGTAAGTGATTTTCTACCTAGACTTATTTATTTGTGGTGTTATGAAATCATCTTTTAAAGGTTCAACATTTAAGACTGATTGCTGCTTACAAGAGTGAAAACATTTTTGTAGAATTTCACTACTATACTGTAATTATTGATTCATATAAAACTTCCATTCAATTTCTTCAGGAAATGAATGAGCAGTGCAGGTATTAATATACTTATACCTGCAGATATTCTAGACTTATTTTCTTAAATTAATGCAGAGTTTTAAAAAGTTTGAAATCTACTTGAAATACAGAGCAATTCAGAAGTTACTCTGCAGTGGCTGGTCAGAGGTGGCATCCACTCACAGTAAATACTGGAAATGCCTGCCACCAGCCTCAAGACATCGGTTAGCACACAGTTGCGTGTTGTGAAACACCCTGCTCAATATTGCTGGTGAGATTTGCTGAACTTCAGCTCAGGCAAAGTGTGATTTCCATGCACTACTGCACAGTAACTTTTCAGATATATCAGATTACATCAACAACAGCAATTGTTTGTTAATTAATTAATTCTCTTCAAGGGGGAATAAATCTGAATTTGTTTCTGAGGTTTTCCTGAAATTTTTCAGTTTCAATAGTGGCCAACATATCATCACAACTTTGTTGATTTCAAAGGGAAAAAAATGAATTGCATTTTAATTTTCACCCATAGAAGAAATAAGAAAATTTTTTTTTTTTTTTACCTATTTATTTCAGTAAAAATAATCAGGAATAAGCAGGATATTTAATCAGGATATCTTAGGAAATAGGATATCAGGAAATCGCAAAGAATGATGTTGCCGTGATTTTTTCCTTCACTTTGGATAATCTAGACCTTTTCACCACAGGAGATCTGTGGTTTTGCACCACGTTTTATTATGATTTTGACTCATAATGAAGAATCCATTTATCAGTTTATTCTAAGTGTTCTCGTACTTTTGATACTGTAGCAGATGTTCAAAGAATCTGCCATGTGCACAGCTTCCTGGTATTGTGACAGTTGCTTTGGAATCCAGTGAGCTGCAGCTTTTTTTGGTACTCGAATTCCTCGTGAATGATGTTGAACAATCAATGCCAAACACGTTTATGATATCCTTAATTTTAATGTGGCAGTTTATCTTACATTCATTATTCATGGCAGCAATATTGTCTGGGGACTTCAGTGTTGTCCTGAATAACCCTCATCAAAAATCGAGTTCCTCCCTGGTTTAAACTCGGGATAGACTTCAATACACAGGGTATCCCGGGAGGAAAGGTCAGTATTTCGTGTGTATAAAATGAATTATTTTGAGTCAAAAAGTTTATAAAAACAAGTAGTCTTTTATGAATGGTTTCTGAGGTACAGCTATTGGTTAAATATTGAATACCGTATTTTCTGGTAGTTAGGCCGCAACAGTGGATAGCCCTCTTCCTTTTCCTCCTCCAAGAATCTATCCAAATTCCCTTCAAAGAAGTATGCTGCAATTTCTGCAGTATGCTGGAGGAGCTATGAGATCCTGTGGTCTAGAAAGATGGCTGTTTGGATGCCGTCAAAGTTGACAACCAGCATGTGAAGAGGCCTGCGATGCCTGAGGAAACTTCTAAAGGTGAGCAGGTGATCCAGAATATCTGCAACCACAGAATTGGGATGTTCTTAATCTTCGGAAGCAGCTTCTTAAGCGATTCCTGGACGTGATTTCCAATTGGAGGTATATTGAAATCGTTGCAGCTCTTTTGTCAAATAGTTGCATATTTGGTCCGTATTGCTGATAGAATCGAAATAAAGATGGGTCTGATAATAGCAATATGATAGCGTTTTTATTTCTGTTCAACGTGTTTCAAGAATACTCTCATCCTCAGGAACTCTGAACACTACAAAACATCGAAAAATTAAAGACATAACTTTCAAAAGGTTGACAGTCAAAGATGTGAGATGGAACATTATATAATGCAAATATGATTAATAAAAAACGATAAGATGAATTAAACACGTTTTTAACATATCTGGGGATTATTGTAATTTGGAAAATCGGATCAAATGGAATTAAAATTTAAAAATATACATAACATAATTATAAAGTCTATTGTCTTGTACTAGTTGTAGTTTGCTATTCTCCTCATGGTTGGGTAGATGATGTCATTGATCGTATCCAGAATAGGGTTTTTCTCAAGACTCGTTTGGTTATTGAGAACCACTTCTGTCTCTTTTTATCTATTTCCTGATGATAACAGCTTCATGAGTAAGGATTTTCTTTGGGTCCTTGATGAATTTCATCATCGTCATAATTTCATCCATGTGCCCAAAGCAATGCGTATTTGTTATAAGGTGGTCTGCGAAAATCTGCATTCATCAAGGATATTTTTTTTAACAATTTTTCGATTTTGTAACTGTTTTAATAGCCTTCAAAACGGACATCCATTGTAACCAAACACTGGTGGCCATGATGATTGTAAGCCCACCAGTCGGGAGCAAGTTGGTCGACAATAATAAATCTCTCTGCTTCTGATTGGTGGACATGGGCTATATAACCAGTTAATGTATCTCGAGCCAGCTTTGTATGTTCAGAAGTCCTGAGGATGAGAGTATTCTTGAAACACGTCGAACAGAAATAAAAATGCTACCATATTGCTATTACTAGACCCATCTCGTATTTATTTCAATCTTCTGTCAAGTTGGGAGGTGGTCCTCAAGGTAACTTTTTGGAAGGTTTGGAGGTCCTTCCATCTGGACATGCATATTGTAGCCCAGGACAAAACTACTTTTCGTCGCAAGTTCATTCAGAAAAAGAATTTAATAGATTGGCCACAGCTTTGGTTAGGCTGCACACATAAAAATTTTCACTTTTTTAATAGTTAGGTCGTGGCCTAACTAATGGAAAATACAGTAATTTAAAGTAAACACTTTAACTGTAGTGCTTCATATTCATTTATGTAAATGGTTCATTAAACTCAATTTGTCATCTGTTAACAAATTTGAAAATTCCTCATGATTTCTAATGTTGAATATGCAGATACAATTTGTTTGTTTTTTGTGATGGCAGTGCTCCCGCAGCCATTGAAAAATATTGTTGCCATTTTCTTGTGTGCCAGATTCCAGACTGAAGAGTATTTTCAAACATGTTTAACTGCTTACTTGAACATGGTACAGTTCCCAGTGCCCACATTACATCTAAACAAAAAGTTCAGGAACAAGAAAATGTACTTCAAATTGTACAAAGGAGCCCTACGACTAATACAAGAAGGATCTGTGCATGCAACTCTTCACATTCTCACAAGAATTGAAAAATGCATCGAAATACGTGGCAGAATATTTGAAAATTTGTTATGATAAAGTTATTAGAATATTAATGCAGTAAAATAAAAGATGGGATGTAGATAATAGATGTATCTCGGAATCTATTAATAAAAGACTACATTAGATGAATATAAAGTTTAAGAAGTTCATTAATGACACCACTACGCAAGTCCAAGAACAAGGGCAGTTTAATTTCGTTACCTTATAATAAGCAACTCATCAAAGGGTTGGGTTCAGTATTAAAATCTTTTGGTTTTTCATTTTGTTTCAGTAATCCCAACCAAGTTAAGGACATTTTCCCCAACCCCAAGGACTAGATCCCCTCGCTCCTAAAGTCAGGAATCTATGAGATTAAATGTGCACAATATGACAAGGTTTATCAAAGTCAGATGTGTTGAAACATAGAAACTAGGTTCAAGGAACACCTAGCACATAGGAAGAATGGAAGAAGTAACCAGTCATCAGTTGCCAAAAACTCTATCGACACTGGCCATGACTTCTCTATCAATAATGTTAAACTGATAAAATCAATAAATAAGACACTTGTTGAATGTATTTGAAAGCATGGCGATCCATCGTACAGATAAAAATACGTTGCCTAGATATGGGTCCGATTAGCGATTCACCTTTAATTCTGTGGGTGACCCAAAAAAAAAGCAATCAACAGAATTGACCTTTCACGAGTTATTCTTCTTTTGAATTCTGATTGGTCTCAATTCCTTATATATACTCTTATTCTTCAAGACTCAGGTTGTTCTCTGATTGTCTTCGAGTTGCTCCTGGACTGCTGAATGATGGTAGCAATTGCTTACGAAAAGTACTTCCAGAATCAAGTTGTATTTATCCTATTTTTTAGTGTTGTTGTGGTTAAAGAATTTTTTTATTTACGCTAAGTTTTATTTTACAAAAGACTACATGTTTATATAAACTATTTGAGATTAAAATAACTCATCCTGTGCTCACAAAATATTGACCTTTCTTCTTGGGACACTTTGTATATAGACAGTGGTCCCTCCACAAATCGGCATCCATGGATCCAGGACCTTGCCGTCTTGCGGATTTTCCCGACTTGCGGAATTCCC
>JAHWFO010101634.1:578489-589675 GCA_023313115.1 Rhysida immarginata | reverse complement strand
TTTTTTTCGATGTTTACTGGCTATCAATTACCAAAACATTATATTCTTTCAAAATAATTGATTATTTTTATAAATGTTAACCCCTAGGAAATATTTATTCTGTTATTTATTAGCTTCAAATTTTATTTGCACGCCTTTTTTTTTTTAACAAAAATTTCGCTGTTGGACAAGTTGGTCCTTTAATATTTTTCCCATATTTAAATGTTGGGCAAAACTTTTTATTCTCATTTTCAATTTTTTCAGATGACACCAATGTCCAAATACTATTTGTGTACAATTTTAAAATGATACGTTCGAATAAGGAATTTTTTGATACAATAACGGGAAGTATGATCGCTTGGCCATTCCAAGCAAAATTATGATCGATCGTTCATGACAATCCACGAACGCGACAACTATCTTCCAACTTCCAAGAGCGGGACAAATTGGAATGTTTACTAAAATAATGAGATAATAATGTTTTCAAAGGGATATACAATCGCCCTAAGAAACCTAAAGATAAATGTCTAAGAGAAAGACTCCTAATTTTCGTTCACTGTGATCGATTCATATGAGGCCGATCATTTTTCGCGTTTTTTGTTTGGTTTTTTTTATTTGATGGGTTTAAGAGGCGTTTATTAATTATTTTCTGAAACTAGTTATGGATGTAAACATTTATTTTATTTAATTTACTCACTTTTATGCAGATCACATTTTATTGTGAGGCATTTTCTTAGGCCTAACGTTTTTGTCAACCACCCCCTCCGTGTATGCTATAAAGCGCGGCCATTACGAAGTACAACTTGTAAGGATTTATTATAAATAAAACAGATATGGAATGAAAATTCCTGCTTTTGAAAATCAAGCTAGAACACTGTAGATAAAAAAAAAAAAATAAAAGGCCGAAACTGCAAGTCTTCTAGAGAAGATGACAAATAATTCATCACTAAGCATTCTGTTTAGAGAGGCCACGTTCGCTAAAAATGTCAGCGATGTTTCCTTTACACCGTTTAGAAATCTTGGAAAAACGAACACACCTAAGGCTTTTATGAAGTTTTTTTGACTAAAGTATTAATAATATTGAGAAATAATGCATTTATTAACAGATTAATACTTTTTTTTTTTTCCACTTAAAAAAATAACAATGAAGAGCACGAAGTGACGAAGGTTTTGTGGATTTGATCAACTAACTTTTCAATTGATTTTAACGATAAACAACACATGAATAACGTAAAATAATGCATCGAATAAAGTACAATAGAAAAAATCTTTTAAAATTACTAAGTGTTAAGCATTTCCAACACTAAAACATTGACAATTCCACTCTTCGCCAAAGATATGTATTCGCGTCTACTTCATTGCCGAGTTGCACTCGAATTCTTCAGTAAATTACTAGCTTTCAAAGAAGAAAATTGCAAGGAAAAATTAAACCGGATTAAATATAAAACACTTTTCAAATTAAGACAACCTTAATCACAAGTCTGCATTTTAAATTTTTAATTGTAGCCGCTTATGTGGGTAGGGGGAGGTGCCTCCATAATCAGTCACCATTCTGAATTTCGTGGAAAATAATCAGCTCGAAGAAATGCTGGCTTATATCAATTCTCATATTAATTTCCATAATTAACTTTTATAGCCCTCCAAAACAGGCTATATGCATTAGGGGAACTATAAAATTGTTTAACTTAGAATATTTTAATCATCATAATCGTTATAAATTATGCATTTGTGCAAAAAAATCCCCAACCGGAAGTTATTGTCCGCCATCTTGGATTTCATGAAAAAATTGCCGACTTGTGGAATGCCGACTTGCGGAGGGACCATAAGAGAAATAATTTCATGATGAATTTCTATCAGTTTCGTTCCTTTTGACCTTTAAAAAAAAAAAGTGTTTTTTTTTTTTTTTTGTCTGTGGAAGCTTCTAATGCATTTGCCATCTTCATTTTGCATAAGCGTCGTATTGAACAGTGCCAAGCATCTCACTGATTAAAACCAAATGTTTATTTATTTGATATCAAAACACTGTTGGAGTCGTTGATATTCTAAAACAGAATATATATTCTGGAAATTTTGTGAATACATGGTTATTATTTTTAAATTTTGTATCACATTGTAAATAGAGGACTGTATATTGTCATTAAACATGCTCTTTTGAATAGTTCATTGAAAGAAAAAAAATATTTGTTTAATAAATGTTCAATTGTAATTTTTAGGGGCATCCATGTTTCAATACAGAATAAAAGTTAAAGGCTGTCTGAATGCCAATTTAAATCTAAGAGTGAGCTCTTTCTCAATAAAGACAATTATTCCATTTTTTGCTTCTCTACATTACTAACATCAGATAAACTTGAGTGTTTTCATTGCTATTTTTAGAAGTCCTTTTTAAAAAGTATTGGATGGATACTTTTAACACGCTTTAATGAGGAGATACAGACTCCTGTTATTGTCATGGTCATAATGTGCATTAGTTTAACTATATACTGATTATAATAGAGTTCTTTAGTCTCCTTAATCCTAGTGCCCATTTGAGAGTAGAGAGTGATAGCTGCTCTTGAGAAAGTTAAGCTGATCTGTCCACTGAGAGCTATTATTTCATTTTATTTTATTTATTTATTTATTTACTTTATACTCTGATAGCTCTTACAATAATAGCATCAATGATAGTTACTCTCAGGAACATGTTCACTTGAACTACTGTTTTGGCGAGCATTGCCTCCTAATAGCATTAATACAGATTGTTTACAGATGATTTCAGTGGTTTTGTGAATTTCTTATACCCATTCTACAGGGTGTTTAAGAATGTTTTGACGATTTTAAAGTTGAAAAAACTTGCATACTAATCGCTAAAAAAAGTTGAAAATATTACACAAGGTACAAAATATATTCAATTCTACTTATGAAATATTACATCGTATAAATGACGACCATTCGCGGATACATAAGACTCGAGGCGTTTCACCCAGTTTTTGAACACTTTTCGTAACTCCTGGAGGAATTCTGGAAATTTC
Organism: Rhysida immarginata; assembly: GCA_023313115.1. Lineage (NCBI taxonomy): Eukaryota > Metazoa > Arthropoda > Chilopoda > Scolopendromorpha > Scolopendridae > Rhysida > Rhysida immarginata. The sequence goes on along the minus strand of JAHWFO010101634.1, from coordinate 586,688 downwards.
ATCGCGAATTCAATCTTTTAATTGTTCCACGCTTATCGGTCAGTCAGAGTACACTCTCGCCTTCAAATAACCCCATAGGTAAACGTCTAGGGCTGTTAAATCAGGTGAGCGAGGTGTCCATTCGAAACAAGCGCGTTTGGAAATTATGCGGTTGCCAAAAGCTTCACGGAGAACTTCCAAGGTATCGTTGGCTGTGTGGCATGTCGTGCCGTCTTGTGGGAACCAAGTTGACCGGAGACGTATGCGACGGCAAAGGGTAGGGTTTAGGAACATATTCAACATCTATGTATACCATGCAGTGTTTACAGTTCCTTCGAACATTTTATAGCCTTTGTGAAGAAATTATGACAGGGTACAAACTTGAAAATCAGATGATGCCACATTCACAAACCACCAGTGTAGATTTCGTGTTTCAACAAGATGATGCTCTGCTCATTTCAGTGATGCTGCTAGGCAAAATCAGCATGGCGCAGCGCCATGCTGCCCCTTGCGCCGCCACGCTGCCCCTCAACCCCACCATGCTGCCCCTCGGTCCACCCACGCTCCCCCTCGGCGCTGCACAAATGCAAGAAACTGAATCCAATAAATGCCAACAATGTGCAGCTTTAGTGTTCATTGGGGCTTATCATTGCGGCATGAGTGATTTAAGGCCTAAACAATTTAATTAAATTATTAAGTACATTCATTTAAAATATTAACTACATGTAACTGCATCAGTTTAGTTGGTAGCTGTGACGAGCTGTTCATCACGTTATTCCTTGTGCTTTTTTTTTTTTTTTTTATCCTCCGTGCTGACAAGTCGAGCCTTTTGTATTCGTGTGCGGTGGTTTCCTGCGGTCGCTTTACTGTCAAAACAAACCGCTTCGTCCGCAAGAAGTAGTATTCCTCAATAAGCTTTCACATTTAAGTTAGCATTAATAAAATGTTGAGGGATAATATAGTGTATAAATTATTGAAAAATTAGTGTATAAATTATTGAAAAATATACTTTAAGAACTATTGAGGACTGTACCACCAGATGACGTCTTTTTGTGGCATCACAAAATAAGGAAGAGATTAGCCTAGAAGAAATTTGAAAGCCTTAATGTGCCCTAATCGCATACAGATTCTGAAGTTAGCATTATGCCTTAAAAATATAAATGTAGTTCACTGAAATGCATGTACTCTTATTAACTTTAAAGTAAGAATTTAGCTGCATTCAGTGCCCCATTGCCTTCGAGCACATCATGCTGCCCTTTGTTTCTGTAGCCGTCACTGCATTTCCACTGTTAGGTTAATAGAAAATGTACCGGAAATATTATGCATTTTATAACTTATATAAAAGAGGTTTCTGTTACATCTTCTATATTTCTGCTTGCTTAAAGACACTTATGACTTGGCTTTTGAAAATTTCCTCATCTATCATCATGATTGATCAAGTTTCAAGGCAGCTGGATTTAACAGATTATACTTGAATTACATCTTCATTCTTGGAAGATTTTAATCTTCGTTCAGTCAATTTCTAATTTAATGTGATACAATTTTTAAATTTAATTTCTAGTTTAAATCAATAATTTCTTATTTTAATACAAATTTTAAATTTGAAATTGCTTTCATTTCAGTATCAAACCCAAATCATTTGAAGAAAAGAGAGGAGATGGAAAATTTTAGGAAAAAATTTGGACCCGCATGGCTTGTTGAAACTACACGTGAAAATCCATGTAATCAACCTGAAAAATCCACTTCCTCTGTTGAGGAAATTACTACTTCACAAGAGATTACTCCTGACAAGACTGAATCTCTGATTGCCAGGGATATTAGCATGGAATCAGAATTAGATTCATCATCATTTGAAAAAACTGTAAAGGCTTCTCCCAATTTAAGGAGTACAGATGAAAATTATGAAAATAATAATATTGAAAGGGACTCTAATGAAAACATTCTTCCTGTTGCATCTAACGAATCAACCACCCAACATAAATTGAGTGACAATGATTTGGGTTACGCCTCTGATTTAATAGACAATTCCATTATCTGTAACAATTCTGATGCTCTTAATAATAGTACAGCTTCTCTTTTCTCCAATGAAGATGTAGGTTAGTGAATGTTACAAATTTATTCTAGTTTAATGTATTAATTTAGCCCCTGTTATTGCTTCATAATCATACTAGGGTAGATGCACTTGCCACCACTGCAACGATTTTGGCCACGTGGCAAAACACTTAACATTAAACAAACACAAACTCAGAAACAGATTCCAATATCTCAGTCAGTATAGGATGTAAATAGAAGCCATTCCCTCATTGGCTGTTTTCGTGGCCAAAATCGGTGTAGTGCTCGGAACCAGTGCATCTACCCTATATAATATTTTTTAACTTATTTCAATGCATTCCTTTTAAAACCTTGAAGATTGTTATCTTTAAAATACATTGTTATGCTTACCTATCTAAACTTTAAATGTAATGAGCTCTTAACTCTTATTAATTCAGAATATATTTTTTGTTAAATACAATAGGATAAAATTGATGGTTAAGTTTTTCCTTTTTTATAAAGAAAAACTGTTTTAGAATTAGATTCTTCTCCTGATTATCTCTAAGAAATAATGTATGAAAACTGGAGCTAATTCTTCAAACATCAGGCAATGATATTATTTGAAAAAAGGAAGGAAAAATTCTGCAACCTGGATTTGAACCAGGAACCACGAGTATCACGCTCAACGCCTCTACCAATTGGGCTATCGCAGACATTGTACAGCCATGCTGTCACTAAGTTTCTTAATAACCACCAAGTAGTCACGATGGAAAGCCCAATGGTAGGATAGGCACCCGGCTCCTACCCATCTATCAGAAAGTTTAATGAACATCCATAACCTGGTGTTTGGAGAATTAGCTCCAATTTTCATTCATTATTTCATGAAACCACTGTCTCAAACATGTTCAAGGAGATTGATGTCTAGGCTGCGAGTTGACCATGGAAGAATAGAGATGTATTCCTTAAGGAAGCTTGTCACAATTTTTGCTCCATACATATAAGCATTATCATCTATGAAGAAGAAATTTTAACCCACAGCTAATGCCGAAGGCCACACTATTGTTTGCAGCATCTCATCAGGAAACGTCTAGCTGTCATGGACATGTCTGATAACAAGATCCATTCTACCATTGGTTAAGACATCACCCCATACTTCCACAGAGCAGCCATTGAAAGCCACATTCTGACACGACCATCGTATTCTTCAAGGCAAATTAGTACTGTACTAAACTGTTTTGCAATCTGTCTATGCAGCATTGTTAGACAGCTGCATCACTATGAATTCATGGAGTGTATTCATGTGCTTGATAGCTGCCCATATTTTTCATTAATTATGCTTCTTAAAATTTAAAGAATACTTGAAATTTAATAAAAATAATAATTTGATTCTTAGTTTCAAAATAATTATTTAAGAAATCCCATTTTTTTCCTAGGAACTTATTCTTTTAGCGAGATAACACAATCTCAAAGAGGGGGTGATTACACCTCGTAACACTCCCAATACTGCAAAGATAGGTTGAAAAATAGTGTAGTCTGTGAACGAAATATTTGCCCATTATTAATGTTGTCAGGAAAACAGAAATCTTGAACAACAGTGATTCCTTGTTAGCTGCTGCATTCTTGCATGACCTATGTCCTGGAGTTGATTCCTCAAGGTTTGAAAAGTCACTTTGCTAGAGCCCTGGCAGTGGTTGTGCGGTTCTTCAAAGCTTGAACTTTCAGAAAACGTCCCTTCTCTAGCAGTGGTAGGCCTAGGCCTACTTGCGCAGGATGTCTATGAACGGTTCCTGTCTTCGTCGTCAGATGACAGACTGGGAAACGCCAAGCTGTTGTGTAACCTTCCAGAAGCAGCATAAGAGCTCTTGTGGCCTTTGTCTCACTCGAATGCTTTCTTATTTCTTCCATTTATCAGAATGTTATGATAAAACTACAATTCATGCATATCACCACAAACGCACTCGTTTCAGAATTGTGGTAGTTCTGTATCATTAGGTACATAATCCTTCACTAACAGGCAAAGGTACCCATATTCATTGTGAATGGTTTATTCCCAAAATGTTACATCAAAAACTTGGGGAATTCCTATAATCTGTGTAAAAAAAGTATTAGGTAGAAATGGTGTCCTCTTAATTCTTTTGAGGAGTGTATTTCTTTGCAGCTGAACACAAAAAAAAATTACCAAAATGCCACTTATCATATGCTGTTGTTTCCACTGCAAATAAAAAAGCATTATGCCACATGGAATATGCTTTTGGTTGGTCAAACAGAATTTTACATGATGAATGACTTCTTTCTAATGCGAAATCATTGTCAAGGAACTGCAGTTATACTGGGTATTGATGAATTTTATGCCTCTTAAGAGGTAAATCACTACAGTGATAATGACCTCAGCTGGAAAATAACTCTGAAGAGAGAGATAGAGAGAGAGATGTCAATCCACTGGCAGATCCAAAACCCTTAATAAGAAGGTTCTGGGAACAGGTTTATCAGTTGTCGGATAAACAGGAAACAGATGTTGCTATAAAATCGCCGGATGTCCTTTTGAAGTCTTACATTTTCCCAAGGAAGGCCCAAAAGAGCAAATAACTTAGATTCTTTTATAAAGAAATTAATATCTGTTTTTAAGTATGTTGCTGATTTGTAATTTTTTTTTGCTTGCACCTATAATGACCATCTGAGCTTAACGCCACTTTTGCTTGGTCCCATAAGTGGTCTTTATAGACAGGTTTCACTGTATGGTAAGATATTACTGGTCAGGTATGTTTTTATTGTGTGTTTTTTAATTGCTTTTATAATTGCATGTGATATTAGAATACTATAGTTTGGATTGGTTAACATTGCAATAAAGGACCCAGTATAGCTGCAAGAAGGCCATGTGGCCATTTAGTTCCTATAGTCCATGCAGCCTTAGTTTGCACAAAATGCGATGGCCGTTTCAATTGTTGGACATTGTTACAACAAAAATTAAACAATGCATAACAATTGAAATGTCCATCATATTTCGTGCCAACTAAGGCCGGATGAACTATAGCATTTTTTAATATAATTATATAGTAAATATACACGATCAAAATTATTTATTCTTCATATTTTATAAACTTAATACATCATTTTCCATGCCTTTTCATACTTTACGTTTAATAACACATGCATAGACACCTGTTCGGAACTGTGTCTTATCATGGCTACCATGCAGTTTCCACGCCATCACTTTTCAAGTCGCACACCATCAACAAGTCAAATGAAGCAACTAGTTTACATCAGATTGCGTGAACAATATTCTAATACATAAACCGTAATTTACAGTAATAACGCCACGGCTTATCTATTAAAAAAGTTATAAAAAATGCTTATGCGGCTTAAGGGGAGTCACCTGTGAAAATTGATGATTTTTGATGAAAATTTCAATTTCTGTCTTTTTGCATTTTCATACCTTTTCATATGTGAACTTCATGAAATAAATCTATTTTGGGGATTTTTTATTTAATGGTTAAATTTCATTTTTTGATTTAATCATTACATTACGAAAGAAAGGATTTTAATCTTAAACTCGTTTTTCTCAGTTTCATTTTTTACCTCGCCAATCCACACAAGAAACTGCGTTACATGAAAAGTTATGCATGGAATTGAAAAAATTTTTTTGTGTGTGCCCTTTACAATAATATTCTTGGATATGACAGAGCTTTTTTCCAAATATTTCTGAATATTTTGTTAACGCTAGTGTCAACTTCAGAACATTGCCATTTAAAAACTATTGTTCTTATTAAAAAAAGCTTTCTGTCTTATCCAAGAACACACTCTTAAGTCTCATTTGACACAAAAATATTTCCAAAAGAATGATTGCTTCAGCTAGAATGCTTTTTCTTGCAGACGATCATATTTTTGACTTAATATTTTTTTTCTTGGAAACTAATCTGCAGAATTTTAGCTACTATATGATAAACTTTTTCTTTTTTAATGTTTTATTTAAGTAAAAACATGGAAAAAGTTTATTTCACCGGTGACTCCTATCGCTGCGGCATAACTACCGTTTTTTTTTTTTCCTAACAGCATGACAACAACGATTTCAGAAAACTGATACTGCTTCGATGTGATGCAGTTGCATTCTGTCCTGATGAAAATCAAACTTAATTAGCACATAATATACATTACAGTACCTTAATTTTCCTGTATATACAACATACAGTTCATTATTTATTACATAATTCACTTTTCATTTGAATTTCCCGTCGCCACTATATCACATCGAAACAATGTTGAAGTTGCCCTTCATATTGAGAAGTTACATTGGTATTTTTTTTGGTGATGGGAAATTCAAATGAAGAGTGAATTAATGTAATACAGGGTCTTTATAATTAAAGTTCCATTTTGATATGGCCATAAAAAAATACTACTGGATCAAAAGCTATAATACTTAGTAATATTATACAAGAGGGCATGGGAAGTTCATGCCCACCAAAAAAAAAATTAGTTCAAAAGGTCACCACCAGCATGGAATGGCGCTCTATGCAATATTCGTATACGAAATTAGACACGAAGACACAGGTGTAACCTGCTTTCAGTAAATGGTGGAGGCCACATTCAACATGTAACTAATTTTAGTAACGATTAAAGACTTGTTAACCTGTGGCTTCGTGTCTAATTTCGTATACGAATATTGCATAGAGCGCCATTCCATGCTGGTGGGGTGACCTTTTGAACTAATTTTTTTTTTGGTGGGCATGAACTTCCCATGCCCTCTTGTATAATATTACCAAGTATTATAGCCTTTGGTCCAGTAGTTTTTTTTATGGCTATGTCAAAATGGAACTTTAATAATAAAGACCCTGTATATAATGAACTAGACATTGTAAATATAGGGTAATTAAAGCTCTGTGATGTATATTATACGCCAATTTCATTTGAAGTTCATCAGAACAGTAAATTTACTTCAAAGCAATTCAAATGTTGAGAAGTTACATTCGTATTTTTTTTTGGCAACGGGAAATTCATATAAAGTCGTATAATGATCTTCAAACTAAATCTATATATATAAAGAAGGATGTTTGTGGGTGGGTGGGTCTGTCTGTCTGTACGTTTTTTATACAAATCTACAGTTTTATTCCGATCTTGATAAAATTTCGCATACATGACCTTCAAAGCATGAGGAAGGTCACTGTCTACCTCAGATTTCGGAAAAATAATAAATATCGATAAAAAATCGATATTCATGGTTATGGCAAGGCATATTAATGAGAAATATCTCATGACCAACAATGCAAGGCAAAGTTTGTACAACAATAGGTATCAACAATGGTATCAACACGCAATTCACAAACGCTCTGCATGGACCAACAATCAATATCTCATGACTAACAATGAAAGGAAAAGTTTGTACAACAATAGGTATCAACAATGGTATCAACACGCAATGCACCAACACAAGGCAGGGATCAACAATCAATATCTCATGACTAACAATGAAAGGAAAAGTTTGTGCAAGTGTAATTATCCCGGGCAACGCCGGGTACCTCTTCTAGTTAGCGTATAATATACATCACAGGACTTTTATTATCTTGTATTTACAATTTAAATTTCTTTATATATTACGTTAATTCACTTTTCATTTGAAATTTCCGTTGCCACTTTATCACATCGTAACAATGTTGAAGTTGCCCTTCATATTGAGAAGTTACATTCGTATTTTTTTTTTGGCGATGAGAAATTCAAATGAAAAGTCTTATAATGAACTTCAAAGGAAATTAGCGTATAATATACGTCACAGAACTTTAATTAAACTGTATATACAACGTACAGTTCATTATATATTAAAATAATTCACTTCTTATTTGAATTTCCCATTGCCAAAAGCAGAATTAGCGAAACATTGCATTATAAAGAAAATAAAAAAATATGAACAGTAGCATTGCCAGAAATTTTAGGTGGGGGATCCATACAAAAACTCAACTCCCATCGAAGAAAATTCTATTCTAAAATTCTCCTTCTGGATTGTTTACATCCACAATGTTTCTTTTTTATTTATTATACTGTATGTGCATTTATTTAAAAAACAACTTATAAAAATTAATTTTATGAAAACCATGAAAAATCATTAAAAACTTTTAATATAAACTTACAAGAAATATATTAATAAAAAAAAAACTTACTAAAGAAAATTCAATTTTATGGAAATATAAAAAATATTCTATA